>UFQX01000170.1:77247-114671 GCA_900497675.1 Arapaima gigas | reverse complement strand
GGGGGGGGGGGGGGGGGCGGGGGGGGGGGGGGGGGGGGGGGGGGGGGGGGGGGGGGGGGGGGGGGGGGGGGGGGGGGGGGGGAGGGGGGGGGGGGGGGGGGGGGGGGGGGGGTGACTGTTGTGAGAAGTTGCAGGGGGATTGTTGGCCCTCTGTGTTCACCGTGTTGGACAACTTTGGGGCAGTTAGTGTCGGTGTTTCAACTGTGATCAAGCACCGCAGAGCAGAAAAAGCTTCTGTTCCCACAGTCCAACTGGTTGAGCCCTACTTAGCATAACAGCACGGTGGAAACGGGTCATTTCAGTATTATTCTAATAGTATTAATACATACTTTGTCAGGTGCACTTTTTTCATAATCAACCAGTTCTCCACATGTCTAGTATATTAAAGTATTATTCCTTTTTATTTTCACTGAAAAATATTACATTTTTCATTAACCTTGCAAGCAGGTTACCCAACATTTTATGGAATTTTATTTTTTGGATTCCACTTGTTGCATTACGGGTGGGGGGAGGGGGTACTGTATTGGGGAATAAATAATAAATAAGAGTCTCATATGCTAATAATTCAATGCCCACTGACATTTTAAACATTTGGTCACAGAAAGCATTTGCAACACAACTCAAGACATTTTCAAACACACCCTTTTTTCTCTTCATTCTTAACTGTATTTTCGACACTTGGCTGTTTTCCAAGATGTGTTTCTTGCAGACTGAACCTCACCTGTGTAGCTACATCCAGTTATTAGGTGACAGTAAGGCACTCAAACAGAACAGGAGTGTGGAACCAGATTGATTCAACTTGCAGCCATGATGTTCACAACTCGTGTCTGATTTGCGTGAGTCTGTGAGGCCAATAAACAAAACGGGGAGCATTACACCTGCATGGGGAAAAATCAGTCAACCACCGACACCGAATATGGGTGGGGACAATTTATTTTTATTTGCAGCCATTTCAAATTAGTTTTAATGTTAATGTAGGTCCAAGTAAGTCTAAAACTGCATTTATTTGTATTATAGCTATATCCAAGACTTTTTCTGAACCTACAGAAAGGGATAAATCAAGGATTTGGCTCTATTATGACGTTTTTGTTGATTTTACATATCATAAAGCAAACTGAAAGTGGCGAGATGCTGACACATGTGGCACATGTTCCAAAGTAATAAAATAAAACCCTTGCAATGAATTAACATTCTGTTCACCTTGTTCCCCATTTTGATACCAGGACACGTGCTGGAAAAAAGGAAACCAGCAGAAAAAAAGAATTTGATCAAAACAGAACAAATAACAGTGTTATTGCAGGTTTCGAATGTAAAGTTTTTACAGAACTTGACCTGTGCATAAATACAGGGGGGGGGTCTGTATTATTACCATTTTATTCGCTGTGATTTAGTGGGTTGCATTACCTAACGGACTTTTGATCTCAGCTGTGGTCCTAAGGTGAGAAGGAAAGATTCTAAACTGCAGAGCGATCAACCAGCAGGTGACGAAATATTATTCATATTACAGGATAAAACCGGTCGGACACATAGGAACAGTGGCAAAAATCGGCCTCAGGTGAGTGATCCCCATTTACCTGAGGATTTAGCGTGAGGGGCAGCGCTCAGCACGTGCACGGCTGCACCCTGTTGCTGCTGTTTTTACACGTCTGAGGGCAGAGGGGGGTAACGGATTCCTGTCGGTGTCGAAGTGACCGATGAACCGAACACTGGGGGGTTAAATGAAGCCGCGCGAGACGCAACACGAGCCGCGGACAAAAGGAGAAGAGGGAGGGCAACACAAAGGGACGTGCGGGCATCACCTGCGACCCCCATGCGTGTGCGTGTGTGTGTGTGTGTGTGTGTGTGCGCGCGCCCGTGTTCGCTGCGCTTTACCCCCCGCGTCCGCCTGCCGCTGGTCCTCGTCGCGCTCCTGCAGCCTCTTGCGCAGCTGCCGGTTCTCGGTCTCCACGCGGCGGAGGTGCTCCTGATACTCGCCCAGCGTCTCCTCCACCGACTCGAGGATGTCGCTCACGGTCGCTTTGAAGATCTCGTTGAGCGACGACTCGAGAAACACCTTGAGGTTTCTGCTCTTGGACATAGCGGCTGGAGAGCCGTGCGGCTCCTCGGCGCAAACGGATAAAAAGGCACGTGAAGGCGGCCTCGCGGCGGGACCGGGTTGCTAATTGGCGGCTATTGTGTGCGCGCGAGAGAACCAACAAAGCAGCGCTAATCAATGACGTGCTCTGTGGTGCCTTTTAGACGCGTCACCGCACGCCCCCACACTGCCGCCTGCAGGAGCGGAGGACGCACGACGCCGCGTCCGTGAACACCACGGGGCTGTTTGCGGGGTTCCGCCCACCTAACGGTACTGGCGTGCGGTGCAGCGCGGACTGCCCCGTATATCTTAACGTGGTATCAATTACCATCTGTAATTTGTTTTTTAGTGATTTTTCTTGGCTTTTGCCATTTTCAGCTGTGTATAAATACAGTACACAGTACGGGCCACAGTGCTTCTATTTAAACTATCAACTGCACTCTGTGTTGCGAGTTTATTTCCACTAGTTGTTTCGTCAGGTAACTCTTAATTAATTAATTTATGTCTACAGTCCATCGTGGTGTCCCTCAGGGTTCCGTTTTGGGTCCGTTACTCTCTTCCCAGCATATGCTGCCACTGGGTGACGTCATCCGTAAGCACAACGTGAGCTTTCATTCATATGCTGATGACACTCAGTTACATGTTTCCTTTAAGCCCCATGATCCATCGCATATGGTATCCTTCGGAACCTGTTTTGCTGATATACAGCAGTGCGGGAATAATTTGCTGCCCCGTAACACGAGTAAAGCTGAAGCACTCGTGGGGGGTGGTGATGCTGCAGCCTATAACCAAATAACCTCAGTCTTTGCTCTCACGGACTAACTTTCAAGTGTACCGTGTGTAAAAGAATGTGGGTGTTCTATTAGATGCTGACATGTCCTCTGACTCTCATGTTACTGTTTTCACTAGATCCTGCTTCCTTCAGTCAAGAAATACGGCTAAACTTCGGCGGTTCCTAAGTAGGCAGGATGCTGAGAAGCTGGTTCACACCTTTGTTTCCAGCAGGATCTGCTATCAGGCTGTCCGGACCAGACCGTATCCAGACTACAGTTAATGCAGAATGTCACCCGAAAAAGGAACTATGAGCAAATAACACCAGTTCTTAGGCCCTTACATTGGCTTCCTGTTAAGTTTGGACAAGATTATAAACTCTTGCTCTTAACCTATAAGGCCATACATGGCATTGGTCCCGTGCACCTTAGTGAGATTATCAGATTTTATGTCCCATAGTGTTGCCTACCGGTTATCTTAAAGTACCTGTGGTCTTCATTACAGCAGGAGGAGCTGCCTTCAGCCACAGAACACCTCAGCTTTGGAATAGTCTGCCTGGTGATGTCAGAAACACCCCTTCTGTGTCGGCCTTTAAATCACTGCTTAAAACTCATCTCTTTTCCTTGGCATTTTCGATATGAGTACTGTTGACTTCTGCAGCTTCACTTTTGTATCTCGTCTTCACTGTTTAATTATGTTCTCTTAGATTCTGTCATTAGATACTAATCCCCCCTCGTTCTCTTTGAGTTTCTTTGAACCACAAGCGCAGATTATTGAGGCCAATATTTACCGTATTACACTTATACCCTGTATAGTCGCTCTCATTAACATTTAACCTCCATCTACAGCTTCACTGTACACCTGTTTTCTGTTCCATCATCCTGATCTGCTGCTCAGCACTAAGTCACTGTGTAAGAAGAAGCCCCTATATTGCACATAATGTTACCAAAAAACACCAACTTGGTGTATTTAATTATTTGTGTTATTGCAGTTTTTGTTATCTTCAAGGATCCAGCGTGGTAACAGCGTCGGAGTCCTGCTTTTAATTTTAGTTTTAATTTAATCATTGCTGAGTTTGAAAAATCATCTGGTGATGAACAATAGACAATATTACCAAAAGCCAGCTCTACATTTTTGAAGAAGCAAAATGTACTGAGCCTGCGGGGGTGCCGATGTCTCAGCTCCAACTGCCACCAGCAGAGGGCGCAAGAGGAGCAATTTCAAAAAGGAAAGTATCTGTGTCTTCATGCAGGTGCCACCCGTGAAGATGCCTGATCTTCGAGGTCCAGATACAGATGGGAGACAACGAGTGATTCTGGCACAGAGGAGCCGGGGCATCCAGGAACTCATTGATGTTTGCAACAGTCTGCCAGATCGTGAGTGTGTTGCAAAAAAGCAGCAGTTACACAGCACGGCTTCTAACACACTGTTACGTTCAAGGGTTCCATGGAATTATGAAGAACCTGATCAGTTACACTGCACGGCTGTTTCTTCACAACCCCGATGAAGATGATGACAACTGAACGTGCCGCAACGAGAAGATTTTTCTACCGCCTTTTAGGGTGGCCAATTGTGTTTTTAATGCATAACAGTCAGTGGATCTGTACCTTGATACCTGCAGTACCTGGTGGTTCACTGCACTCCAGCCAGACTTCCACACTCCTCCTCTTCTGGGCCACTTGGTGGTCCTGCACACAAGAGGTTCAAAATCCAAAGCCTGAAGTTTCTTCATTTTGGCTCCAGTGTGGTGGAATGGGTTCCATCTCTCACGCTGAACTGCTGAATCCCTCTTAAGTTTTTCCAAGCACATTTTTTTGGACCCACTTGATCTCCTAACTGTTCACAAAACCTTCACCCGATTTGGCAGAAAAATTGTACACCTGGACAGTTGTACACACAGGTATAGGTGTGGCGAGCGGTCAGAGCTGCTGCTGTTAGACCCAGTGAAAGCACTTCGAGAAGCAGGTGTCTGTGTCTGTGCCTCTTGTCTGTGGGCAAAATGCTTGTGTTTTCTGGTGGAACATCACTTTAGAGAAGAGTGTCCCTTTAAATGAATAAACGTAAATATTAATAGGTGTCAATTTTGAGGCACAGAAATATGCTAAAAAAAATTTTACCAGTAGTAACTGTGTCTTTGAGTTCTGAGAATTCACCTTTGGAAGAAGGATTTTTCAGGAAAGAATTATCTTCTTGTACCTAAGAATGAGCAGCAGGTGGCGTAGCAGTTAGTGCTGCTTTCTTGTCCCGTAAAGAGCCAGGTTAAAACTCACCTCCTGCTGCTCCACCTGGGCGACACACTTCCCCTGTGATACTGTCGTAAAAACTGCATGTAAATCATGTTAGTTCGTTTGGTGAAAATTATCTTGAATAAACGAATGAATGCAAATACCGGTTTGGAGTGGGAAAGCAATTTTATTTATTTTATTTTTTACCCAATAAATAACAGTTACTTTACAGGAGGGAAATGTGCAACGTATCTGAGCTCAGTTCAACTCAGCTCGATTCAGTCCAGCTCAGCTCGACTCGGTTTAGTCCAGCTCGGCTCGGTTCAATTCGGCTCTGTTCGGCTCGGCTCGGCTTGCGTCGCAGTCCCTCCGATCTCCGCGGCGCTCGCGGGCGGAGCTCCTCGCGCCTCGCACCCGCCCTCCTCCTCCGCGAGACGGCAGACGGGAGCAGCGGCGCACGCCACCGGGACGGCAGGATGAACACCAACGTGCGGTACAAGAGTCGCCTCATGAAGTCGGGTAAGTGGAGCTCCGGCCCGGTTCGGCGCTGCTTGCTCTGCCCCCCGCTGTACTGACGGCTCGTCCTCCTCCTTCCCCCCCACCCCCGTGCGCTCGGCCGCATCCCCGGGCACCTGCGTCTTCCCCGGCCCATGTCGCCGCTCGGAAACGGACCCGCAGAGGATGGCGAGGTAAGAGATCCGCGCTCCCCGCACGGCACGCGCATCCCCGGGTTCGTCGCTATTAACACCACCATAAACGTCTCCCCCTCGGTGCATATGGGGGAAAATGGAAAAAAAAAACACGAGTCCACTCCATTGTGCTACATCCATATTTCACCCACGGTGTGGCTGCACATCGTACCCACTTATGTCATTATTGAAACGTCATCGGCGTGAAGCATTTAACGCAATTTTTTGCGTGACTGACGGACAGTATCGTGTAGTCCCTCATACAGCAGCCAGAGGGCCAGAGATAATGGCCGTTTTCACGGTATGAATCATGTTAATATTGGCACGTCAGCGCGACCAGGAGACCAGGAGGCGGCTTCGTGGGGGGGGGGGAGGTGGAGAAGCGGTGCTGAGGAGAGCATCGTCTCACACACCGTCCTCGAAGTGTGTCGTGTGTCCCGGGGTGTGTGCGCTCGTTGAGTCCCACCCACATCACGACGAAAATCCCTAAAATATTTCAACAGGGGATGGCGATTCTCTGTCTGTCTGGTTTTTTTTAACGCAAATTATATCTCCAGGTTATTTTAATAAAAAATGTGCATTACAGCGCTTTTTTATTCCTGCCCTGGAGACAGACTCAGATTACAGCTAAAAAGACAACTCATCACTTATAAAGCATATTTGCCAGACATTACCGAGTCTTAAACCCAGAAATACCACAAAGATAATGACAAAAGAAAGCGGTAAAAAAAGAATAAATGTTATAATCAATACAAGAATGCAGCAGTAATTGTGACAAAGGTGAGCGATTGAGCAACTGTAAGAATCAGAGGCACCAACAATGTAGTTTAAGATGATGATGGGGCACCGGAGGAGAGGAGAACAAAAACCCCAGGAAGAGATTAATGCTCACCATGGGCCTAAATTTGTGCTCCGTCTTCTGCTCCAACCCGCAGAAGGTAATTTTTCCCCAGAGATACAGTGGAGCACCATGTGACTCCTTTTTTTGTGTAGACAAACAACAGTGAGCACTTTATCATTTATAAACTTGCTAAAGTAACCTCAGATGTGCATCTTTATTTCTTTGCATGTCTGCAGTGACCTTTGCTTGGGGGACCCAGGTGAAGATGGTCAGTTTCCAGGTTCAGAGTTCACTTTATTGTCGTTCTGCCCTTATAAATGTACATGAGAAGAAAATGTAGTTTCTGCTGGACCACAGTGCACAGGACTAACACAGCAACATAGAACAACACACACAAGTTGAGGGTGCACATAGATAAATAGGCGAATAAATATAGAGAAGATGTTTAATAGATTAAAAGGGATCTAAGAAGAGAGGATTAGTGCAGTCGGTAGTGGTGACGGCAATGAGACCATTGGACGTGGTCAGTGGTGGTGGTAGTGATAAGTCCCTATGCTGTTTACAACTCAGCAATTCCTGTGCTGGGTGGTGCTGGTCCACAAGCTGCGATAGCATTTCCCAGATGGCAGTGTTGAAAACAGACGTTGGAGATGGTGAAAGGGCTCTTCTGCGATGGTATGAGCTTTGCTGACATACTTTCTTGGATGGCGCAGAGTGGAGTCCTGGTGATGGGCTGGGCAGTGTTCACGACCCACTGCAGAGTTCCCCAGTCAGAGGCAGTGCAGTTTCCATACCAAACTGGGATACAGGAAGTCAGGATGCTCCCTGTGGCATGTCTGTAGAAGCTGGTGGTGATGGGGGTGGAAGTCCAGCTCTTTTCAGTCTTGTCAGGAAGAAGTGGAGATGCTGTTGTGCCTTCCTCAGCAGTTGGCTGAGAGAGACACGTAGGGGAGGTGATGCTGAGCTTGGAACCACAGAGTGTTTGAAATGGTTGCTGAGTTGTGACCCCGTGTTGCGTTTTGTGCTTTCACTACAAGGCGTCCGCTTTAACACGCTCTGAGTGTGTTCCAGATCGCTGCCCAGACTGGAGTGAGGAGAGGCACCGTTGCCTGGCAACCGTACTCCCACGATCCATCTAATGCTGAAATCCTGGGAGACGGTCATAGAAATTCAGATGCGCTGCAATAGTCTTCTACTTAAAAACGATACCTTCTTGTGATCTAAAATGTGTGAATGCTTAACCTTCTAGATGTAACTCTGGAAGACACCTGCCTAACTCAGGTGGGAGACTGGCAAACCTGTCAGCATCTGCAAGGAGCTGCTCCTTTGCCTGTTCACTGTGATTACTATGGTACCAGATGTAGTAGTATTAGTGGAGGGGGTGTTGTGGAGTACACCTACACTAGTAAATTACTGGAAAAGTTGAATATTTATATTAAAATAATGTTTCTGGGTGGCATGCATGGTTGCCCTCTGCCAACATCTTTCCTGACTGCTTTGCTGTTGGTGCCTCTGGCCGTGTCACCGTAGCAGCTGTATCTAGGGCAACTGTCTTCCTAAATTGGTTTCTTAAGAAGGGCACATGATCAGGTGACATAGCAATGGGAACAGCACTGCCTTCTCCTGCCTCTTTGCGAAAGCTGCAGAAGTGTCCTCCTGTACGCACTCCAGAAGCAGGCGTAAAATGCTTTTAAAAAGATGTATACGTAAACCAAGGCTAATAGCTCAAGTCCTCAAGGAACAAGATGGTTTTTGCCTTGTCTTGGGTCTGAATTCATGGGCATAAGAAGCATAGACAGAAGGGCATCCCCTGTGATTTGTTGTGTGCATCACTTCAACTATCTTATAAGATGTTATGATCTTAATGTCATGATTTAAGTATTTTATACAGGACAGCAGGTCATCTCTTTTCGTGCTGAAAGTGTAAAACCACACTGCTGTTCTGCAGCGACCGTCAGATTACTGGTGCGACACAAAAAAAACAGTAGGTCCGAAGAGTCCGCTGGTGCTGTGGTGTACGATGAAAGGATGAGACCTACCCAGTAGGGACGCGAAGGCGAGAAATGACGCACTGTCACCTAAACTCATCAGCTGTGGCTTCTGCGCCGTATGAGAACAGTCCCTCTAGCGTAGGAGGGTGCGTTTAGCATCACAGTAATAGACTTTTCCTCAGCTCCTTAAAACCGCACACTCGATTACACAAGCAAAGCTGTATCTTGCTCACTTAACCACGTGTGCAAGAAAACAAAACATTTCTGTCACTGTGACCAGAAACTTAATCTTAGCTCACTTAGCTTCCTGTTTCTTAACTTAAAAGGAATATACTGGTTTGCTGCTGCTGCTGTCTGGCCACTTTGTCTTGCCTACAGATGCTTGAGCACGTTGGGCGTGCTGGGCAGATGTCATCTCATGTGCAAATCACTGGAAGTGATCTGGAAGAGCCTGTTTCCACCCGTATGGCGGAGGACTGGAGATAACATTGTCTCATTTTTCCAAGCATATAATTGGACTTAAAATGTAAATATTTTCCTGCCCAGATTGCTGATGGTATGTAACGCCCGTTGGGTGTCCCTAGTGTTGATGTCTTCATGTTGCAGACCGGTTTGTCCTAAAGTGGTGATGGATGTAACCGTAACAGCTGGCAATCTGCATGACTAAAAGGACATGAAAAAAGAGGTGGGGAAAAAACCTGCAGCTCTGCCAAGGGACATGTCCCAATCACTCACTGTGCCATGAGTACATTAACACTGGCATCTTAGCCACACGAGAGGAATTTTTTTAAATGACTTTTTAAATATTTATTTTAAACCCTTTCCGTAAGCATTGCAAACATGTACGTAATATTCTTTCTCCTCCTTCTCACTCCTGGTGATCCACGTCATTAATGAGTCCCATCTTTGTCCAGGTGTCCAGTGTGTAAAAGGGTAGTGATTTGTCAACTAGCTTTTAAACAGAGATTTTTAAAAATAAACAGCTAGTTCGTAATCTCTGGAGACACTTTACCCTCAAGTCTTACACTGGAAGTCCTGGTAGTTTTTTGCATGTTGACAATTGCCAGTCAACTCTAAATTGCCCATAGTATATGAATGTGTGTGTTAATCTGTGTGGCCGCCCTGCAGCAGACTGGCATCCCACATCCAGGGTGTAGTTTTGTAGCCTTGCATCCCACGATTCTAGGATGGCCTCCGGACCAGTCTGACCCTGAGCGGGATTAAGAAGTTAATGATGATGGATGGATGGATGGATGGAATGGCTAATCAGTAACATATAACAGAAAAAAACACGTTGGCCTGCAAGCCTCACACACAGAGTCTCCTTCCCGACCTGTTGTGACACTTTAAACACTTGTGGCATGTGGCACGTAGGAGCGCGGCCATGACTACCCCAAGAGTAGGAGCTGCACCAGGTCAAGCGATGAGGGTCGGGTGTGGTCAAAATATTTAGATAGACCTTAAAAGAGCAGGAGTTTGCTGCACTGCCGAGCCAAACCTGGAAGAGTGTGAATGGTGTTCCTTTCTTCTTTTTGTCACTCATTGTGGTTTTGTTTTGCACAGTTTATTATGTAACTGATGCCCAGTGTGTCACATTCTGACAACCAAATTAGAGCATCAGGTTAGAAACTTGTTGAACTTGTAATGTTAAATTACTAATAATGTGGTTAATGATTTTATTAATATTAATGCAATATATGAACATTTTATAGAACTAGAATGCATATGTATCGATTTCAGATTATGAAATGGTGGTAAGTCCAACCAGCAGATAGCTGAGGAGTTAACTTCAAGGCTGTTGTTTGTAATAACAGGATTAAGTTCTGCTCTTGTGCCCTTCAGTAAGGGACTTGATTTATTTGGACGTTTTTTATTATCCGTTGGCTGGTCGTGTACTAACAAATACAAAAGAATCTTTGTCCCTTCAGCCCTTGCCCCATGTTATTTCCAGGCTCTGTTTTACCTCATTGTGTCGGTTTTACCTCATTGACATCCCGCTCTCCCATCTCCTCTCCCAAGCGAGCAGGTGTTGGCAATGGGGTGCTTGGCTGGTTAACTAGCATTCTGGATCGAGGCCCATTGCACCAACCTGGTTACACTCTACCAGAAGGCCCTCAAGGAGAGAGTGTTTGATGGAGGCTAGGACTAATGGAGGGGAGCTGTGAGTGCTTTCTTCTCAGCCTCTCTTCTAACTCCTTTCGGTCCTGGTGCCAGCTATCCCTACGAGCATTCAGAACAAATTAGCTGGAAGCCATGACAAGAAGTTGGCTAAAGGGCACTTTACTCATGCTACACTGCATGCGTCGCAGGACAACAGTGGAGGAACACATTCTTAAGCTTGATCCGCAGTAACATTTCTACGTAAGTGTTGGAGGGTTAGAAAACACTGGTGGTTGCAGCCATATTGTGGGATTTGACACATTTCAAACCATTACATCACAATTTGTTTTCAGAGGGTTGTGTTTTACTTGAGGGTTTGCTTTCCAGTTCTTATTGCACCAGTTTATAATTCAAATGGGGAGGGCCTTAAGCGAACATTTAGGATCAAACAATAATGTTCAAGATGGAACAGTGAGGCCTTGAACTCAACTGCTGCTGTCTATGGGTATTGCCTTAAAGATGTTCCATGCTTGGCTTTTGTGAACAATTGTTTGTGACATTGGAATGAAGGTTTGTTTATGTGACAAAGCAGTTGTGAGCACACCTGGGTGTGTGCAAAAACATGTGTGTTGTGGGACCCCCTTGGTGCAGCTCAGTTCTACACCTGCAAAATACTGGCTTGCATTTGTTCATTTAACAGATGCTTTGTCTCAAAGTGACATACAGCTCTGGGAAAACAAAAGTGCATTTCTCAACAGATGGAACAGTTAGGGATGCAGTCACTCGAGTTTGTCCTGTTTTGGCTGGTGCTCAGCACACGGGTAGCTGCACACAGAAAAAACACAAAATACAAAGGTGATGATGACAGATGGTAGGATGCAAGGAGAGCAGGGGAGAAGTGCTTCTGAAAGTTGGCCCACCAGAGATGCATTTTAAGACCCTTCTTGTTGTCGAAAGGGATTCACTAGCTTTGAGGGACAAACGGAGCTCATTCCAGCACATTGGAGCCAAGTCGAAGACCAGCTTTCAATTTTGGACCTCTAGTGAGGGGGCCAGAGGAGTGTAGTAGTAATCGCATATAACATGTATGACTGCAGCATGTTGCCAGGGAGTGAAACATTTGTAAGCAGCCAGTTGCTTGTTTATGGTCAGCACTTCAGTGTTTCACCTGAATATCACACATTTTGTTAATTTTCTCGCTTGCTTGCTTTTTATTTGTAACTCCTGTGTAACCTTGAGCTTGAAATAAGGATAATGCTAAAAGCCTTTTCATTTCAATAACCTGTGTCAATAACGTTGGGATTGCTGTGCTTGAAAATGTTTATAAATCATTTTGAATGAAAGCAGGATGACACATAGAATCTGCAGTCTGCAATCAACATTTACAAAAAGAATGTTGAGATTGCAGCGAGTACAGGAAAATAGGGAACAAGATGTGAGGAAATGAGTCACCTGAAAACTGCTGCAATATTTTAGAAAAAGTACATTCTATTTATATGCAAAGCACTTTTTTTATCATATACAGTACTGTGCAAAAGTCTTAGGCACCTGTGGGAAAAATGCTATAAAGCGAGGACGGTTCCAGAAATAACGCCATGAATACTTATTAATCAATAAACCTTCTAAAAGGTGCAGTAGACAAAAAAAACCTCAATCAGATCAATATTTGGTGGGACCACCCTTTGCCTTTAAAACACCATCAGTTCTCTTATGCAAACTTGCATGCAGTTTAAGGTAGAGGTTGGTAGGTTCTTCCAAACATTTTGAGGAACCGGCCACAGTTCTTCTGCAGACTTTGACTGTCTCTGCATGTCCTCCCAGACTGACTTGATCATGTTGAGATCAGGGCTCTGTGGGGACCATACCATCTGTGTGATTCCTTCTTTTTGCTCAAGATAGTTGTGTATGACTGAGATTGGGTGTTTGAGGTCATTCTCAGGCTGCAGAATGAATTTGGGATCAACCAGAAACCTCCCTGATGGTAGATAAGACTCTATCTGTACTTCTTAACACATTGAAGTTGCACACCTAAGACTTTTGCACAGTACTGTACATCAGTGGTGCCCATGTCAGAGAGCACATTGGGCTGGTTCACATGCTGGTTTCTGCATCAACAAATTAGTTGATGTTATAATTTCCAGCATGGGCACTTGCCAACCGCTTTCACAGTGTGTATATACTATCAGAAATCCCAACAGTATGTGTTTTTGGAAATGTACAAAGTTAGCTGAGTTGGACACTCCTGACATAGCTTATGTGAATGATTTCTGTATTCTCTGTATTTAGGCCCTTCAGAGTGTAACAGTTTAGCTGCTGGACAAATTTAAGTGCCATTCAGAACATCAGAGGAGTGTATTTCAGTGAATTTCTATTTTATGTCGTGAGCTGTTTAAATGAGTGAGACAAACATGCCATGTAGGGTGATGGTTATGGGGAAGCAGAGCACAAATTAGGCTCTGTTGCTTTAAGAAATTTACACTGCAAGGATGTTAAATGGGAATTTAGACACCACAAAACCAAACTAAAACCCCATTGTAACATGGCTCGGCCCTGCAGAACAGGATGAGTGGAGATGCAGGAATGGGTATGTGAGGGTTTTATTGTGGCACAGGGTGGTTAGACAGATGGAGGGGTCAGGGTGAGGGCAGAGCAGTCTTCAGCAGGGAGAGGGACCATTTTCTGGAGTTATCTCCTTGCACCCTGGTTGGCATGGACTCAAGAGGTGGGTGTTTATTACCTGTCTCCTCCCCCCTGGCCTGCTCAGATGGCTGCATGTGCTACACTCACAAAGGCCCACTTTCCAAAACCTCATACGTGTGTGTGTGTGTGTGTGTGTGTATTATAGGTCATAGGTCACCTAGGCCTGGTCTTCAACAGCACCTCTGAATCCAGGCAACAAATGATCATACGTGAAGAATGTCATGCTTTAACAGACACCATCCAGCAGAAGACATGATGGTGGAGCATGGAGCTGCCCCAGGGAAGGTTGATGGCTGGGGTCATAGACCAAGCTTGAGTCAGATAATGGCCACACCTCCTCAGCTGCTGGGTCAGTCTCCTTCATATGCCGTTTGCAGGCCTGTCGTTTCAGGTCTGCTATTGTAGTGAAAGTACCTGCAGCTGGGTCCAGTATAAAGATGTGACACATACTTGCACACTAAAGTCACTGTATAATCCCAACCTTCTTTATGATTCTTCTGCACTATGAAAGCTGGGAGTCTGTACAGTTATTGTAATTTTATCTCAACGCTCACACTGCTTCAGTTCCGCTTTCCCTGCTGCTCACGTTTTTAGTGGGTCGGAAGGCGAACGAATGCACACAGCAGATCGTGACGTATTGGACCCCATTATCACTCTCCCATGACTGACTCATGCCTGTTCCCTGGAGTGGCATCCAACACCGTCCCCGTCTGACTACTCGATGTCAGGCTGTCACTTTGAGTTTGTCAGTAAAGGCTGGCAGACTGGTTTTTGTTTGGCCTCAGTGTAGCTCTCATGGAAGCACTTAAGCAAGATCCTTGTGCTTCAGCTGATCTTCAGTAGGTCTGTTTTCATTCATTAATGTTATTTTATCCATTTATGTCGCTGGAGTATTTTAGTTTAATTACCTTGCTGAAAAGTGATAAAATATGGGGCCTTCTGGGACTTAAAGTGAAAATCTTTCAAGTTAAAAATCCTCATTTTAATTCAATATCCCAACTGCTGCTCTGACTTATAGCTTCATTTTTTCTTATGCTTTAGTATTTTTTATTGTTTTACTGTGCTGTGACAGCATTGATTCATCATCGGTGCCCAGTCTAGCCATTCATGAGTGTTTTGTACACTTCTCAGTGAATAATGGCAACTTGTAATTTTTCCACACGTGTAAAGTCCCTAAAAAACTTGCAGGATTTTATTTTTCCAAGTTCCAGCACCATTCATAAAAACATGGCTTAATACATGTGTGTTATACTGTGTCTATGTTTATAGGCTATTTTCCAGACTACATGGGAGAGGTGTCTGGACATATCAAACGACCATAAAATTAAAATTGTAAATTGAGTAAAATATTTTTACTATGGTGCTGTATAGTACTGCGCTATATATTACAGTAACACTTTTATAACCTAATGTAATGTGTAATAAACATGTAAAGTGCCTAATAAAATTAGTTACTATTGTAATTAAAACTTGCATACATACAGTACTGTGAATTATGAAATGCTCATTTATAGCATTTATAGCATTTATATAATATCAAAATAGTATAAAACATTTTTCCATTCATTAAATTAAGTTATTGTCCTCAAAAAGCTACAAATTGCTTAAATATTTATATTTCCCCTTATTATTCTGCTTAAAAGAAATTCTTTCAGTACATGTTTTTAAAAATTCTCTCTGGAATATTTCTGTGACAGTCTGTTAAATCCAAAATGTATAAACTTGTGCTCCACTAAATGGAGGATGAATGTATTTTTGCACTGTTTTACAGAAAACAGTGAGCTGTGAGCAAAGCGATGTGGAGGCAGTGCAGGGCAGAGTCTTGCCCTCCAGCATGAGCTCCAGGTGCTGTCGCAGAAACGTGGAGCAGCTGGGCAGATGGTCACCATGCTCACCATACACAGCTCAGAGAATAGGGGTCACAGAGGGGGGTCCAGCCTTCAGTTCCACTGAGTCATAGCAAGACATCTGTTCCATTCAAGGCTTTTTGTTGCCTTGAAGGGAGGGGCAGCTGCAAGAAAGAGACCAAAGGCTGCACCCTAACCCCCCCCCCCGAGCACAGGATCTAAGAGAAGCAGGCCTGGGGTCTCGAATTGCTCATATGTACACCTTCATTATTAATGAGTTATTATCATAATTGACAGAACACTGACTATAAACTACAGTTCTGTATTAATCTAACCCTGTCTCCACAGTGCAGTCCAGTGTTCAAGGTTTACTTTGTTGTCCAAGAGAGAAGAAAATGGCACACAGTAAATAGACAGCATGACAACATAGAATGACACAGAAAAACCAATAAATAAACAGACTGAAATATCCATCCATCAATGGAGGTCTGGCGCCTATCCCAGAATCATTGAGAGCTCCGATATGAAACTACGCCCAGATAGGATGCCAGTCAGTTGCAGCAGATAGAAATAGATACAAAAAATATGACATATTGGATAGATAGATAAACAGATGACTAGATAGGTAAGATAAGAGGATGACTGCAGTCAGTAGTGATGGTGTTTTGGGGGTTGGTCAGTGTTGTTGGTGGTGCTCAGTGTCACATCGTGCACAAGACACGCGGTTGCGGTAAAAGGGCAAAGAACACAATCCAGGAAATGATAGGCTCATGAGAACAACACGCAAGTGTTTGGACATCGAACACATCCATGATTCAGATGTTTGCCAACCATCGCTTCAACCAACCTACGCGTCAGTACCGTGAGTTACCAAAGCTTTCTTTGCGTTGTGGTCATCTTTGCGACTAGTGTGATTTGCAGTGCTGGTTTCTGGTGGAAACCATTGGCCTCGTCAGCTGCATTTGTAGATTAAACTGTGTGCATCAACCTCCCTGGTTGCTTTCACTCCACGACTGGGTTATAACACCACACTACAGTCTTGACTCAGTCCCAGCGCTTTCTGGAATTCAGCAATTTGACAGCCTGCGGGGAAAAGCTCCTCTTGAGCCTGAGCCAGTTCATCATTGAACCAACAAAATCTTTTCTTATGAAAAGAGGGAGCATACACACAGTTAGTCTACTCAGTCAGTTGTGTCTTTTATTATATCATCTTCCTGAAATCCAGAATCGTTTATTGCTGCACACCTTTACACAACAGGCATACAAAGGAGAGCGAAAGGAAGTTTCTCAGGTCCAAAGGTCCATAAAGCTATAAATACAGATGCATAAATATATATAATGTCAGTGTAACATACTGTAAATGTACTGTAGATGTGCAAATGATGGTTATTGGCGGTAGTGATCGTGGTGATCAGACCTGAGGTGTTGGAGTCTAGCAACCTGATAACCTGTGCTAGGAAGCTGTTTTTCCTGAACTTGGTGGTTTTGGCTGTCGGGCTGCGATAGCATCTCCCAGACGGCAGCAGTGGAGAGGCTGGGAGGAGCCCTTGGTGATGTTGTGAGCCGTGAGCTGTCCTGAGAAGCCGTTTGTTGTAGATAGTCTGGATGGTGGGTAGTGAGGTTTTGGTGATGGACTGGGCACTCTTCACTACCTGCTAGTCAGAGGTAGTGCAGTTCCCATACCAGACTGAGATGCAGGAGGTCAGGATGCTCTCTGGCACATCTGTAGAGGTTGGTACATCGGACGTGGATTTCCAGCTCTTTTCAGTCTCCTCAGGAAGTGGAGGTGATGTTGTGCCTTTTTCATCAGAAGGGTCATGATGTAGCTCCAGGAGAGGTCCTTGGTGACATGCACTCCCAGGAACTTGATGCTGTCCACCAGCTCCACTGTTACATCATGGCTGCCCTTCAGAAAGAGCAAGACTAGGATGGTTAGTTGTGCTGGTGGAAGTACAGTATAACAGCGATCTTGTACAGAACCTTGGACCAACAGTATTATTTTTCATTCAAATCTGTATCAGTTTTTGGTATTTCTGTTTCTTTCCATGATGCTGTTTCACTTCTTTGCGCTTCGCGTTTAAAACAGCTTGTTTGTAAGTGAATGACTCCCTCTTGTGGAATAGATCTAAATTGTCCCTGACAAATGTTCCTGGAGAATTTTTTTTTCTTCTGAGAACTGTAGAGGAAAGTTCTAAACCTAATAAATTTGAGCCCAACTGGATGCCCTGTCTGTATCTGAGGGCCTCTTGGCAACATCCCCATCTTCTGCTGTAAAATCTGGTGCTCTCGTATCTGTAACCTTTGTTCTGGAACCAAGAAGCCGTGCATGAAAAAATTTTTCCATAAGGTGTACAGTGGCTTTTTAACCCCATACTCAGTTTAGAATCTGCTTTTATTTCTTTTGCCAACCAACAATTGTGCTTTATAGCACTGCAGTAAATGATTACCTAACAAAATGCCCTATCTGTGATTTACTCAGAAAAGCAGGTGTGCAAATTTCTCGTGTGAAATCTTCTGAATTATGTGCATCTTTGGTCCATTAATTACATTTTAGTCCCGTTCCAGACTTGCAAAACAGTTTGAGTAAGGACAAAAACCCTCCCATGGCCTCTTGTGGTTTGATATATAATCTTCTGTGATTGTACACCCTGCTGCTCACTTATTTCAACTCTGCAATCACTGAGGAAGCAAATGTGTTTTTTTTTTCATTTTTTCTTTCATCCAGCTTTCTGTCCAGGTGTCTCTTAAGCTTTTCTAGCCAGAGTTCTTGCCAGTTTGTGTTATGAAGTGTTAAAGCCAAAGAGTGTGTTTCTGCTGTACCCTATGGCTTTCTGCCACAGGAGCTTGGGGGACAGAGGAGGATCTGATGGCAGTTACAGGGACACAATTACAGCGTGAAGGTTCCTAGTTTGAGTCTCCAGTCTCACGGTTGCAGAGTTGGGAGATGGCGTAGTGGTACGAGCCGATACTTTTGCAGTTGAAGTGCCCAGGCAAAAATCCAACCTGAGACTGTCATACCCTTGAGGAAGGTACTCCCTCCTAAATTGCTTCAGGAAAGTTACCATCTTCTCTAGTTGAATAAAATCCTTCTAAGTAGCTTAACACGGCCATTCTAAATGGGTAGATGTATGAGAAAATACATCACAAAATAGTAAACCTGGGAAAGATGCTAAATTGCTTTGGATGAAACACCTTCTGCTGATCTTCAGAATAGTAAAAGGATGTGTATATGAAGCGATTTGTTAGCATGCCCATCATTGAAAGTGATGTGGCCCTGAGTTGAACCACAAACCCCGCAACCCGTGCGTGGGGCTTCTTTCAGATCTTCAGAGTCGACCCTCAATGTTTAGTTTTCCCTTTTCGAAAAAGCTGCAAAAATAACGGTGCAAATGCATGAATGTGGTCTTTATCCAATTTATACTTCTCGTGTTTCTGTGCACTCCTCCGCTGCCTTGTGCTCCTCCCACCGCAAGCCAGAGCAGGAGACAGGAAGTGCTGAACGTATGTGAGAATTCCTGTGGCGCTTGCCTGAACACGGGGCCTGGGTAGGCCTTTGGGGGAGGGCTGGAGTGAGAAGGCTAGCTGGGTGCTGGGTGGGATCTCCCTGGCTGGGAAAGAGTAGGAGGAGGCAGCTTTCCTTCATGTGCCCCCCCCCCCCCCGGTGCTATTCTTGGTTTTGCTGCTGCAGCTCTGGAGCTCTGGGAGCCTCTGCCTTCGCTTTGTGTGGAATGGATGCCATCATACTGCAGGAGAAGCTGGTTGAACGTCTCCTGTCTCCAAGAATGAGGTCGGCCAGAGTGAAGGTAAAAGGAGAGGGGAAGTGGTGGAGAATTAGGAGACCCCCCCGTCCCGTTCAAGAACATGGGTATTACGCCCATTGGAGTTGAAGGGGCAACAGAACAGATGACCATAAAATGCATAAAGAAGGATTGGGGAAGAGATGAGGTAGCTGGTTAGATCCACTGAGAAAACTCATTAAAACTCAGAAGCAGAAAAATGAGACAACCAGACCTGTTCAGAAATGGGGATGAGGAAGGGAAGAAAAAAGAGATTCATGGAGAAAGCAGAGGGATGAGTGAGAGCAGAAGCATTTGGTGAAAATCTGAACCAGGAAAGAGTGGTGAAAATCTGAATGAAGCTGGACAGAAAGGCCAAAACAGGGACAGGAAGTGAAGACTGCATGAGATTAGGGGTCATCACAACGAATGAAAGATGTGCATGCGAGATCCTGATCCTGTTCACCCATGGAGCAGCTTCTTCATCTAGACCATGTTCTCTAACCACTTTATGTGTCTATCCAGAAAAAGGGATGCAAGGATTAACTGAGTGCACCATTGAGAAGCTCTGTATTTTGCTGCTCTCTAGCTGTTCTTCACATCTGAGTGCAGAAATGGCAAGAGGGGATCCATGGGCTAGTGGTCGGTAGGCTGAGTGATGAGGAGGACATGGCTGGTGAGGAGTTTATTTTGCTTATGTGTTAGCAATGAACAAAGGGCAGAGACAGTCAAACTGTGCTGTGCCTTGGCATCTTCCAAAGGCATCAGTGGCATGAATATGTCTGTTGTTATAAGTTGGCTTGACCCAGAGAAATGTATTTTTGTGAGTGAATTCCTTCGCTGCATCTTTTCAGCTCTGAGAACTTGCTGAGAACTTTTTTTGTGTGTTTGGGAGGGGGTTTGGTGGGAAACTGCTCCAGCAGAGGGTTTGAAATCTTTACGACAGTTATGACAGCCATGGCATGGTCTCGACAGCTTGGCATGGTGATGGGATGGCTACAGAGAAAGACCCATTCAGGGGCAGTCAAAGGCACTACTGTGTGCCCTCCTGAACCAGCCAGCGACAGGAAGACTCTGAACCAGGGCACCGTTTGTGTTTCCTCCATCGTTTGGGCTGGTTCCGGGCTCAGATCAAAACCAAAAAGCATTCCATGGCATGAAGATAACAGTTGGAGATGGCGCTGCCTTTACTGTCGCTGAAGACAGTAAAGCCTCTTCTTCAGTGTAGCTCTTCGCCTGTCAACCCAGGACTCTTCCTCACTTCTGTTCCTTGTTTACACTGCAACATGAGCCAGACTAAATAAATTCTGAACGAGTTTATTTGAGCCCCACATATTCAATCCAACATCCTCAGAACCTCTGTGTTTTTACTGTTAGACTCATCCAAGAAGTATCTGTTTAAACAAGCCCATCAACTGCATGCCAGGTTATGACTCTTAATTTTGCCATTGGTGTATTTTGTGAGAGTTCTTTGTATGATGTAGTGTCTGTCACATCTGGTGCGATCCTGAATTCTTCCATGTTGAAGCTGTCAGCAGCCGAACACCGTATGCCTTCCCCACACTTAGGAGCTTAATGCATTCCTGGAAATCGTCACATAAGGTGAAGTCGGGGACATAAATCCCAGTTTGGTACAGACTTCCCCCACATTTGGCTCTTCAAAAATCAGTCAAAATCTGCCTGGTGTTTGACTGTAAGTTGATAGAAGGTATTGGAAAAATATTGCTTGTGTGCGCAAAAATTCAAGGCATATTTGTTTATATTAAGTCCAGCCTCATTTGTTATGTGTCAGACATGTCACTGTCACCTTTTTCTCAAGTGTTTGGTACATGGTGGATTCATTTGGTTCTGAACTGACTCTGTCCCCTTTGTGTGTCCTCAGGAGAAGCAGTATGTGGGCTTTGCTACACTCCCAAACCAGGTGCACAGGAAGTCGGTGAAAAAGGGCTTCGATTTCACCCTCATGGTGGCAGGTGAGGGGCGACAGGCCTCTTTGTTTTTCGTACTTTTCATCAGACATTTTCAGCAGCTTCCACTAGTGCATTTCTCTTACAATAGTACATTTTATTTGCACATTACTATTGTGTTAAAATGACATCTTTAAAAAACAATCACTTGTATGATACACTGGAGTGAGAAGTCATTTGCAATACTGGACCACCCCCCCCCCCATTAATCCAATCATGCAAAGTACATGTACAGTCTTACCTTGTCATACCAGTAAAACCCATCTAACATACATTTTTGACAAGAGGTGAGGTTGGTGATTTATTAGGGGCAAGTGAGTATAGTGCCAGCTAGATAATGAATAATCCACAACTAGTACAGCAAGTATACACATGTTTATAAATCACCAGCTAACAGTTTGGCTAAAGCACTCAGTAAGCAACTGTGCAATTATTTGCTGTGCTTCCAAAGGCTTATTGCTGTACACAGACACACAGAGATCTCTGTTCTGTTCAGCACTCAGACAGAACAGCTTCATTTCCCTGACCTTTTTCAGCAAAAAGATAAGAAACCATATAGACTTAGAACTGCACTTTGATTTTAGCCCAAAGGCTGAGAAGCAAAGACTTAGAACTGTGCTTAACACTATAGACAATCATCAGGGGAACTGAGCGAGGCATCAGCGGTGGGTGTGCAGGAAGACAGTAGGCTACATCAGATGGTGTAGCATGGTATCAGAGGCTATCATTAGCTGTGAGCAGTAGCATAAAGGGACAGAATTGCACAGGCGGGGACACATTCCATGCATGGCGACAGCAAGAGGCGAGGACGGCAGGGGTCGTATTATGGCGGGAAAACCATTCTGACACAACATGTGACAAGATACAAGGTTGATGTGATAAGAGGGGGGCAGATAATGGAGAAAGACTGTAGTAGAATATCGATTACTTGTCATGTGGTGACTGCCGACAACATGCTATGCTATTGTATAGACTTATCTTTCAAGTAACATGTAAATATGACAATTTGTACTGTGTGGATTTCAGGGGAATCTGGCTTAGGGAAATCCACACTTGTCAACAGCCTTTTCCTCACGGACCTGTACAAGGACAGAAAGCTCCTGAATGCTGAAGGTAGGTTCTCCATCTGCTGCTGTACACTGAGTAGTGTCCCTGCTGACCGAAAAAAACACAAAATATGAACACCCCCCTGAGGACAGTTTGATACTAATACTTTACAAGCAATAACAAGCCCAGTTTGGATGCTGTTGCACTTTGCCCTGCAGAGCGCATCAACCAAACAGTGGAAATCATCAAACACACTGTGGACATTGAAGAGAAGGGTGTGAAGCTAAAACTGACCATTGTGGACACACCCGGTTTTGGGGATGCTGTCAACAACAACGAGTGGTTGGTGAAATTATTTAAATCCTTTAATTATTTATATGATGCCTTTGTCCCACATGAGTTACAATGATACGTTTTTGCATTTGTGAAATGTATTTTCCAGAAGCCCCCCCAAAAAAAATACAAAGTCAATTGTTTAATAGGAAAAAATAAAAGCAAAACTGCTTAATTGAAATATTTAAAGTGATTTTCAAGCATAAGTCTCAATGGATGACGTAAAAACAATTTTTTTTCTCAACTGTAGACTTGGAGGGAATTGTCATGTTCTTTGCTCCAGCCTCCTCCCTCTAATATCATGCTCATTTTTCTCCCTAGTGGTAGGACATTGGTCAAAATGAAATGAAATATTTTATTTTATTATTTCCCCATTATCAGTCTAGTCATGCAAGTATGAACTATATATTAGTCTGGGAAAGTGAGTAAGAAATGCGCATCTGTCAGCTGGAAGCCCATCACAGACTACATCGACCAACAGTTTGAGCAGTACTTCCGAGACGAGAGCGGCCTCAACAGGAAGAACATCCAGGACAACCGTGTGCACTGCTGCCTCTACTTCATCCCACCATTTGGACACGGGTACTGTTAACACCCCCTCATCACCAGCCTAGTTGCCCATCCTGAGTGTAGCTCTGGATGCCTCCATTACTCATGTGCACTACATTAGACACCATCAGTGTGTATATGTATACATTTATTTTCAGTCCAACATTAAATTGAGCCACCCTGTGATATTATTATGGGTTATGTAAACAAATTTACAGTAACTGTATAGAGCAATTGAGGATTGCTGTCTTGACTTTAAAACAAAGGATTTTATGAAGTAACCTCAGCGCAACCAATGGGTGTGTAGCTGTTTCAAACAGATGAGGTGGACGGCAAGTTTGGACTTGCCACGGGAACTCATACAGCTCAGTAATACCTCAAATTCTAGTAATCTGTGTAACGAAGGGCTTTTTTGGTATAAACAGATTAACTTAAATCCAGTTACTCATCAGAAATCCCTCAAAGAAAAGAATAAGGGTGTCACAATATAATAGTTTGACACGTTGCACTTAAAACTAAAAGAAAAATTATTTGAAATAATGCAAACGTGACATGCATGTGTCATGCTTTTGCTTTTTTAGAATTAGCTGTTTTTGCTGCCTTCATGGGTGCTAGGATTTACCAAAGTCATCTCTGTTCACGTGTGAATTTGGTTCCACCAGGTTGCGGCCAGTGGATGTGGAGTTCATGAAGGCCCTCCATGAGAAGGTCAACGTGGTGCCCCTCATTGCAAAGGCAGACTGTCTGACGCCTGTTGAGATCAAGAAGCTGAAGGACAGGGTGAGACGGCACCTGCTGTTTGCATCTGTCGGTGAAAATCATGGTTTCATTCACAGTGTTTCTCTGCATCTGTGTCTAGCTGTGTATGTCTGTGCCCGCCTTGATCTGCATATGCTCACTGGCCACTTCCTCAGGTGTACCTGGCTGGTAACGACTGCTGGTGGAGAATGGTTTCTTGGCACACAGTAGGACATCTAGACTTTTTTTTAATGCTATAAGAATGTCATTTGAATGCCCCAGATAAAGATACTGACCAGGTGCAACTATCTCTTCATGGTCAATGTGTCATGTCACAAAACACACAACAACTCAGGATGGTTCCACAAACACGACGGTGCCTTTACTTTACCCCAGTGCCCTGTAGAGCCCACAGTTCTTAAGCCAGTAGACCATTTTTGGGATGAAGTTTGTTGTGTTAGAAGAAAGAATGTACTGCCAAAAAAAATGAGCAGAAACTGTGTGACAATATTAGTTCATGATGAAGCAAGAAAGCAGCTGGGGGCAAAAGAGGGTCAGAGATGTAAACCATAAGATCTGCTGCTTATGCTTAATAATGTGGCCAGTCAGTGTATGTTTCTCTGTGCCCATCTGCATATGTTTGTTTCTGCAGGAGTCATCCAGTCCATACGTGCAAGTCTCAGTCTGTATCCGACTCCGTTTGACTGCAGTCGTCCGCATTTGTTAGCTTTCATTTTACACATCGCTTACTCATCAGCACATTTCAAGCATCTAACTGGGGTTCTGCAAGCTCAGGCACAGGCTTCATGAGAAAGATTTACAGATCACTTTATCATTACTTCATCATCGTAAAGCTCAGCACTGAGGGCTGCATTTCTTCTGTTTGCTCTGTTTTCATTTATTTAACTGCATGATTTTGTCCTTCTTATCTTAGTTATACTTTTGATTTTAACCCATAATGGCTCTTGCAAATATATGTTATGTCTTGGTTTGTCATTTATTGTATCATTTGCAACCCCATGAAAACACTCTGGAAATATCAAGGAATGCAACACAATGCTATAATCCCTTGGTATCTAATCTGCCCCTGAAAATGAAGCAGATATTGAAATTATAGACATTGAGTGTCTATTTCCAGTTATTATAAATTGGGGGAATAAATAATGTTCTCAAGCCCTTCAGAAAACACCTATATAATTATGAAGCTCTGACTTCAGCATGATAAACACTAAACACAAGTCACCTAATTAGAAAACGCTCAATGTTGTCATAAACGTGTATACCTTGTGAAACGGTATGTACAGTACAGCACATTTCACGTTAGTGTTAGTTACACCCAGGAGATGAGATGGCATATGGTGGGGTTTGCAGCCCAAATTCTGAATAAAGAGAATGAAGGTGTGCTTTAAAGTAACCTGCCTCTTTGTTTCACACAACAACCGGCATTTAACGATAGGTGTATTTTAAAAATGAAACGAGCTACAGATGCAGTGATGCTGCACAAACACGTTTGGACAAAGCAGAACAAGTGGAAACAGCTGATAAGACGAGAGCACGGAAGTGTGTGGCTTTGGATAAATTCATCACTATGCATTCATCCATCTTTATTAAGCACTTATCCTGAGGAGGGAAATGGTCATCCAGAGCCTATCCCAGCAGCAGAGGGTGCTAGGGTATGGACCTGACCCTGAATGGGACAGCAGTCCATCAAAGGGTGCCAACACACACTACAGGCCATTTAGAGCATCCAGATAACATGAAACACATGTATTTGCATTCTGGGAGGAAACCCACACAGACAAGAGGAGAACTTGCAAACTCCACATAGACTGAGTGGGATTTGAACTCACGCCCAACCAGCGTGAGGCATGAGTACTACTCATTGCGTCACCATGTCCAGTGTATGCAGTACTTTTCATTACAGTACACTGTGTGGAACTGTATGGCATTTATTTAGTTGATTTTTTTGTACATTTATTTTGCTTTTTATTTGCATTTTGATTTGTATATTATGGATAAGCTCTGGGTAAAAATTCATAATAGCATAAGTTTCCGTTGGGGAAACCGATATTTAGGTATTAATTTTTAAGAGCCATTCGGATACCAAGGTATTGCTGTACTTTTTAAAGGTAAAACAAATGGTACTATTTTGTACTGTATTGCCTGGTGTCCTAAACTCTCATGTTTGATACAGGGAATTAAGATCACAGGCGGGTGGACTTTAAATCAAGATACTGTACATTGGTGTTTAACAAGGTGAACCATATTTTACCCTGTTTGCACTCAGATACGAGAAGAGATTGACAAATTTGGGATTAAGGTCTACCAGTTTCCTGACTGTGATTCTGATGAAGATGAAGAGTTTAAGCAGCAGGACAAAGAGCTGAAGGTGAGTGAGAAAACACTCCTGTCCTGTCTGCCGTTTATTGGGGCTGTGGGAGAGAACTAGACAGCCTGATGTTAGACTGTCATCGTTAGACTTTGTCTTAGATCATTGTAGCTTTTTCTCTTGTCTCGATCTGCAGACTGGGTCAGGCAGTAGAACAAGATAAGCCGTGTTGATTTTTCAGGAAAGCACGCCATTCGCAGTGATTGGGAGCAACACCGTGGTGGAGGCCAAAGGACAACGTGTGCGTGGGCGGCTTTACCCCTGGGGCATCGTGGAAGGTGGGATACAGTGTTAAGCAAGCTACTTAGAGTGATTTACCTGTCTGTACAGCTGGGTTTTTCCTGGAAGGGGTAAATACTTTGCTTGAGGGTCCTTTTAGTCCAAGGTAACAGCTGAAACCACATGACACCACATGGTGTCTATACTTGACTATACTATCCCACCCCTTTTCTTTAGTGGTTCTTGTCCGGGGGGTGGTGCTATTCCCAGAAAACTACCAGTGTCTATCGCACAGACCAAAAGGTGGTCGGTTTGAGTCATAGAGTGGTACTTCTGTTTCAGGCTTGAACTTTGTTTGCTGACTTCTTTGTCCAAGGCAGCTTGTGAGGATTATACTTTGCAGTATGTCGGATGGCAGTCATATGAACACAGTTTCATCGAAAACAACTGGTAACATCAAGGTGAAAAATTAAATGATTTGTTCAGATTATAATATAGCAATGTCTCTCTGTCTGAATCTAATTCTTCCCGAATTTTTGACACTAGATGCCTGTTTCGTATTACTTCAAATAGCAAAAAATATTTAATGGCTCCCAGCCATCAGAAAACATCTATATATCAACCCATAAGTTCAGCATGATAAGCACTGTAAACACCAGTTAGCTGAGAAAAAACTTAATGTATCACATAGCAATATATACATGCAGAGACACCACACCGAGACTTTGCACATCCTTCTACACGCAGAGAGGGGCCAAATGGTCACAGTGTCACTGGGTCACATGACTTTGACTAATAACTTCCAGAAGAGCATCCAGAAGCTCCAAAATTGTGTTGAATCATTATGTAGATTAAATGTAAATTTTTCAAGCAGGAGGAAGTCAAATACTTCACATATCCACACATTTACAAAAGGAACCTCAGCTGTAGACCAGAGCTTTAAAATAAATTTCCGTGCCAAGTGTATCAAAGTGAACAGCCTACGTTCCTCAAGAGCGGGTATAAGAAAAATATAGGGACTATAGCGTAGAGATACTGAAGGATTGCTGTAAAATGCTCCTAGTGACAATAGCACAGTATGGCAGACATTTTGGAGAAGGTCCCATAAGTGATACAGTACAACAGAGGCTGAAAAATCCTGAAGTATCTTGAGGACATGTGGGTGTAGGGCAGTGAAGGCATGCGATGCAGATGAGAATGTAAACCTAGATCATGTAGTGGATGAGAGCAACTGTAATATTTAGGGGACGACTTCAGAAAGTAACCTGAGAATGTCAGATTTGCTGAGGCTGAGTTTAAGGTGATGGTAATTCATCGAATGTCAGATGTCTGAGAGATAGTTGGGGGACTTGAGACTTGAGAACTGGAGACTGGAGGAAGATAAGGTGATGAGGTAGGTTCAGAAAGTAACCTGAGAACATCAGAGATGTGTGTGTCGATCCTTTAGCAAAACACTTACGTTTAACTTTCTCGCACCCGTGTGCCTTTTATGTATTTCACGTGTCTCCAGCGTGCAATATCTGTGTGCAAGACATCTCTGTTCCGTCTTTTAGTATAGCCTCAAACACTTATCTGTCTAAAGCCTTTTAGTCTCCTGTCCCTGCCTGTGTGGAAAATTACATACTTCTCGTGTTCCAGAACTTTCTGAGGGCAGATTTACAGAATTATATGTATGTAACAATAAGAAAGATAGAGAAGACAAAAATGAGATATAATGCTCTAAAATAAAAGGGAAAGCACCCTATCGGTGTCAACGACAGTTTCAAGTCAAGTTTGGCAAGGAGAGCCACCACACTTCTGAAAAAAGCAAAAAACTATACAGCTTGCTAAAAAAAACTAAGTTGCTGCAATGCTTGCTTAAATAAACTACAATTTTTCATACTAATTACATGAAAGACAAACGAATGGCTTTCAGTGATGCAACAAAAATCAGTGTTAAACCTGGTGATTTTTTTTGCCAGAACAAAAGTCAGAATTTGAGATTGTATGTTGTCGTCAATGACAACACGGAAAAATCAATAATCTCGGAACGTTTCCATACATCTGCTGAAACTTTCCTGCATGTGCCCTGATTTTCCGGTTAGTTTCTTTTCCAACATGGAAGCAGGTTTTGAAGTCATGATTGGAAGTCATTGTTTCACGATGTGTTGCACTGTTTGACTTTTGTGTTTCACCAGTGGAAAACCAGTCCCACTGTGACTTTGTGAAGCTGCGCAATATGCTCATCCGAACACATATGCACGACCTGAAGGACGTCACATGTGACGTCCACTATGAGAACTACAGGGCACAGTGCATACAGCAGATGACCAGGTGAGAGGAGTGAACACCATGAACATTCGTGTATGACTAGAAGTTTTGTAGGCTGTAGGGAATGATTGAATATATATGCTGTGTGTGTGTGTGTGTGTGTGTGTGTGTGTGTGTGTGTGTGTGTCAGTCACTGGCCGGCATCATTCATGAGTCACATTCTTCTCCTCCCTCAGTAAACTGACCCAGGAAAATCGCATGGACAGCCCCATCCCCATTTTGCCCCTGCCAACTCCAGATGTGGAGACGGAGAAGCTGATCAAGATGAAAGATGAAGAGGTGAACTGTTACTCTGAGCACCTTTGCATGACTGTTGATATAAAATTTCAAAGCTTTAGTTCTGTAAACTGACTGTTAAACTTTGATTACCAACCTAACAGGGGATGATGTTATGGCTTCACTGCAGGGTAAGACTGGTACGAATTTGTGCAGGAATGAATAAGATGTAACTTCCTCCAGGCTGAACTGCCTCGTGTTTGAGTCTGCTTCTGTCTTTCACCTGATGAAATATAAGTCGCCAGGTTTACGTTTCAGTTTTAGTATTTTATGTTCATACCAAAATATTCGCTCAGAATAGAAAATGATTTGCAACGCAGTATTTAGCAAAGCCTTAGCAGGGATATTGCTGTGCACATGGTGGCAGGAGTGGGATTGTTGGACCAAGGGACACTGGGTGACAGCGCTGGTCTCAGTCCAGCACTGGGCTTCACAGCACCTCTCCCTGTCTCTACAGCTGAAGCGGATGCAGGAGATGATCCAGAAGATGCAACAGCAGATGCATGAGCAGGACCAGTGATTCATTTTTCATTTCAAAACCTGGTCAAAACGAGAAGACCAGACCAGAGCCTAGGAAATGCCAATCGGCAAACTGGCATTTCAGTTCTTCCATTATTATTATTATTATTATTATTGTTATTATTAGGCTATACAGTGGCCTTCAAAATTATCAGCACCCTTTGATAAAGGTGACCAAAAAGCAGTAGAAAATAAGAAGGTCAGGTAAACAGGTACCTGTAATCAAAAAAAAAAAAAACTGGAACATTAGCTGCTTATCCACACTGTTTATTTTATACTGTTTTTAAGTTCATCCCTAAGGTGCCAACCATTTTGGAGGCCAAAGTATTAAAAAAACACACGTCCCAAAAAAGTATATTGTACATACAGCTTCCTAGGACAGTTTTTGGTGCAGGGTGAAGGGGCGCAGTGAAACCGTGAACTCTGCTGGTGTCTGTGGTACTATGCAGCAGCATGATTTGTGTGTGGTGCTTAGCAGTCCACGTCAGCCGAGAAAAAATTCAGTGGACCCCCCCATTTCCCTAAAACTGTACTTGATGTCCGTTCTAAAACTATTAATAATATTAACCGTAAAAACATGGTGTGATATTTAAATGACAGTATTTATGTTTTTTAAGACGTGGACGCACACAGGCTGCGTCTCAGTGCGGTTTTGTTCTGGTGCTTTGCTGTATGTCTGTCTCTGTGTTGCTTCACGAGGCGGCGGCGAGTGATGGAGCTGTGAGTGCGCTGCATCCCTTGGTGATACAAGGAAGGAGCGAAACACAGATATCGAAAGCCAGAGCAGAAGTCCTTCCTTTCCTCTAGGCAGCTTGCGCACGTTTTTCAGTACAGCCCGAGCAACCTTTGCTTCTCAAAGGCTTCCCTCGTATAAGGAAGGCTCCTTTCGGAAGAAATCCGACTTAGGAACCCGCTAATCATTCAATTCACATTTCAATTCAAAATAGCCTCGGTGACGTTGAGCACTGAACAAGGAGAACAGCTTCCCCAAAGTGAGGAGCGGCATCTCCTGCACGTCTGTGTTCTCTCCCAGCTCAGAAATAATGTGACTTTTTAAATAATCTAATAATAATGATCCCTAAACCGATGCAGTGCTAAAACCGGAAAAAGACAAAGGGAAGCTTTGCCTACCATCAATAAGTGATGGAAGGTACAGAATTCTGTTGAAAGCCGATCTCATTACAACTGTCATTTTATTTGGTGTTTTTGTTTTCCAGAGAGGGGTTCCGGGCACCAGGAGCCATTACAGTAACTACATCATGATCATTTCCTTGTAAAAGAAGGTTCTTATAACAATAATCTTCAATGTAGTATATTTAGACATAGCTTGTCTAGTGCTTTACAATACAGAAGAAAAATAAAATATATATGGGTTACAACATGCAGTTTACAGTAAATATTAGCATTTAAAAATTGCCGTGATAGAAGAACCGCAGCATCTATTAATTATTTTTAAACATTTGTGAAATGCCCGCCGGGTCACAGCAGTCGAGAGCCAGGATGTCTTGGAAACACAGATAGTGAGATGAGGAACAGTCTGGATGGGATGCCAGTCCGTCACAGACAACGACACACTCTTTCACTTACGCAGTCACACAGTACGGCTGGTTTAGTCTGCCTGCCTGAAACACATCTTTGGACTGTGGGAGGAACCCCATGTGGAAGATGGGGAGAGCTTGCAGTCTCCACACACACTGAACTACATTCAAACACAGGTTCAAATGAAATGGCCCTGGTCCCGGGTGCCTGACCGCACCACTGAATTGCCCCCGAGAACAGTAGAATTAAACAACAGCATTAAAAATAATACACTTCTACCTCGTTTTATGAAAACAACTGGGACGGAAAGTCTGTCTGTTACTTAGTGTTGTTTGTAAGACCGGTGCGTTACACAGCTGTGAGCCAATTTAAAACTGCAGTCAAAAAGCATAATAATAAAAACATTCCTTTCGCTATTTGTCAGGTAATTTCTGTAAACATTTTCCATGTAACAATAATAAATTAAATAATATGCTGCCTGCCCCCCCCCCCAATGCTGCCAATTTCAATTCTGTTTATTCATATCAAGCAATAACTCAGGCTATTTTCACCCTGCAACAGAAAATTAAAAAAAACAAAGTGAAGGAAATGTGATTAAAAATAAATAATTTGGGGAATATTTGTATCTGAAAAATTGATACCTTGGATGTTCGTAGCACAACGTACAGGTGTCGCAAGATAAATGACGACGGAAAGGGGAACAATAGAGGGGAGCAGGATGTTAATGTGTTATATAGAAAAAATTTTGAACGTGTGGATGTTAAACATCAGTTTTAAAGGCATCTAGAGCTATTTTAGACTGGGTTTTGAAATAGCTTCTCTCTCTATTCAAAGGATACAGAAAGAATTTTGCAGGTTTCGTTAAAGAACGTGAATTTTTTGCAGCCCTGAAACACATTCCTGCATTTATTTTCCTGACTTAAATTTATGGCAACGAGTTATGGTTAAGAGTTTCTTTTAGACAAATTCAGGTTGCAGGTCGATCTTCGGGAACAGAGGAATCATTATGCGAGGGAAGCCTGTGGCAGAAGTATTTCATTGCTTTGATACTTAAGCGCGGTTTTTTTTCCAAGTCTGACTTGGACCACATGCGCATTTTTTCAGTTTCCTTCTAAAAGATTTTTTTTTACCTTTTTGTTTTTTTTTCTTTAAATTACCGCTAAACAAGAAGACAGTCCCTGTCCCCTAGCAGCATGACTGCAGGCACTCAGGAGGATTTGAGGAGTCTATGTTTGCACTGCCATCAACCTCATGCTTTTTCGTGTGCACAACCTCTGACAATGACCTGCACTGCTTCAAATAGCCGAGTTAACGACAAATTAAAAACGGTTCGTACGCAAAGTCGGCTGCTTGTCCTCATTCTCTCCCAAATACGACTTTCCCGGTCGGTCTGTGCCAGATGTCAAAGCCCGTTTCCCCCTGCAGCGGTGTGACTACAGCAGGCCTCCTGCACGACCCCCGGCGGTGTGGCTCACTCTCACGTTCCAGTCTTTTACCTGTGCGGTCCCACGTTGTCGCTATCGCCCAAACCTAACCTGTTGATTTTTTTTTTTTTTTTTTTTTCCACCGCGAGACGTAACGCAACCTTCTCCAAACACGGTTCTCCTAGCCCAGCCTTAGTCATTGTCAAACCGCACCGAAGCGACCTTAGTCCCTGCGTCACCTTGTCAAGCCACGCCGTTTCGCGGGTACTAAGTGTCGGCCCAGTGATAAACAGTGTGGTGACAGCGAGCGCGCCCTCGCTGCCCTTCCTGTTTCCTGTTGTCAGCCAGCGGGGGCTTTATCAGCCCGGTCCAGCCGGGACCACCCTCACAAGTTGTCCCTCCGCACTCCGCAGTGCACAGTCCCGACTGCGATACCAGCTTCCAAACACACGGGGTAAGCGGCCGGTCGCTCAGGCCTGGAGTCTCCGCTTTTTCTCTTTCCCGTTATTATTTTCGCTGACTGACAACAGCTGTCGTTGCCGCTGTCGTCATTTTAACAGGTCGCAACTGCACGTTGCGTCGGTTTGTGCAGCTCAACATTTACACAACCAAGTTTTTTGCAGGATGCACCAGGGTCCCTTCTGGTCCGCAGTCTTTCCCCGTATCTCTTTTCTTGCATTGTGTTTCACTATTAAGTCCGAATGCTGTTTCTTTTTCTATGCTTGTCTTGTGTTTAGAAATGTTACAGGGGAGCAACAAGTCAGGGCAAGAAATCATTTATCAGTAGCGGTCAGAGGGGTTACACACATGCTGGGGGTGATTCATTAGCCCGGATATTTGGGGACACCTCCACCCCCCTTTTAATGCACACATGCACACGTGTGAGGGGTTTTTTTTTTGTGTGATACACGTTGACTCATAAATTAGTGCAGTGTCTTTGTTTAAGCTTTTTGATTTTATTAGGTGGGAAGGTTCCAGAAATAACGTCAAAAGCTGCCGTTTTAAGAAAAACCCCTCCGTTCTGTGGAGAGACAACCCCATACAGGCACATTTCTTAAAATTCCGGCACCTGAAGGCACCTCGAACTGCGGCGACAAAAGGTAAATGGTCTTTGATCTCATTTTCTGGCATCACTCCTGTGTAAGTTGTATGCACTTGAATTCTTACGGCGGTGATTTTATTTGCTGTATAGACTTAGCCGCTTCTGTTCAGCTTCTCTCCTTCTGATTTTTTCAGTGTGATATTTTGCTGTGACACGTGTATGAAGTAACTCACTTCTTCCATAGGCAGGATATTTATATGTATAAAAAGATGAACAACAGCAGGCTGCGTCTGGGCCGGCTGCTGTGCCTCCTGCTCCCCCTCCTGCCAAGTGAGGGTTGCCCACCTCACTGCAGCTGCTCGAGCGGCCGGGTGGACTGCAGCGGCCGTATGCTGACCAGCGGCAGTTTGCCCACCGCCTTTCCCAGGGACGTGACTGCCATCCAGCTTCACGACAATCAGCTCAGCTCCCTGCCCAACGGCCTGCTGGACGGGCTACCCGGCCTGCGCTCCGTCACCCTCCACGGCAACCCCTGGGTGTGCGACTGCGGTTTGCTCTACCTGCGCAGTTGGCTGCTCAAGCAGGAGGACCGCAGCCTCCACCGCAACGTCACCTGCAGTTCTCCTCCAGCACTGCAGGGAAGGCTGGTTATGTACCTGGTGGAGGAGGAAGTGCTGCAGTCCTGCCGCTACTGGTACTGCAACCTAGCGGTGGCTACGCAGGTCAGCCTCGGGGTCTTCATCATCGTGCAGGTTGTCCTGCTGCTCTTCTTCATCTTCTTTCTGCACCGCTTTCAGAAGCTGTCGCTCGAGGCGCAGCGCGCAGCTGAGGACAGCCGTGGCGGCAGAGAGACGGAGAATGAGAATGAGTATGAGTAGACTGGTTAAACTGGTTAAGGGACGGGGGTGATCGAGGGGCTCAGGAGGACACGCCTGGAGAGGTTCGGCGTGTCGCGCGTGTGCCTGCATCCCAAAGGCCTAACTGGTTTGGATTCAAAACAAGTAAGGGAAATTCCAACCTTGCTGAGAGGTGGAATTTCAACACCCATCTTTAAGGCTAAGAATAAGTGGTTTGAGATAGTAACATCGTGGTACCTGACAGCGTGTCCTCATTTGCACTATGATCGACAGCTATTGCTGATTTACACCTATCGTAAACCAATATCCTAACATTTCAGGTATAAGATAAAGAATGTATTCAGTAAGTTTAATTTCAATAGGTTTTAAGTAAGGTGCATTGGAACAAACATCACGGGCTTTCAGCTGGTGACGGGTCATTTCCTTGGCTGTGGCACTTGATGAAGTGACTTTCCTAGCACCTTACGTGTGTTTAAAATAGTTCTATAATAAACATGGAATGGACTCTTAAATGACTGGGTGTTTATTATTCAGGCTTATTGTGCTGATAAAACAGCAGGACCCATTTTTATTTCACAGGTTTGCATTCTAGAAGCTTCCTGGTACAAGGTTTGCACCGTAGTGGTTACGGTCAATGCCTTGAAATCAGCGTTAGTGATTCAAACCCCACAGCTGTGATAAAAATTAGGTATCGATTTACCACTCAGGAGGAACGATCCACTTTGATACTGAACCGTAAACGGAATTATAACAAATACATTTTTTCTCGGTGCTAAAATCACGTATCTAGACAGGCAGACAGGCTGAAACTTTATTAATCCTGAAGGAAGCTGCACAAGGCTATACTAGCATGCAAACAACAACGTGGTGAGAGAAGTTGCTGGAAAAGTGCAATGAAGAAATATATCTTACATTTAGACAAGTGTCAAGGAACTACGATTGTCAAACTCCCTTATGCAGCAGGTGTCCAAGGGAGCAGCAAAGGAAGCTCCTCGGGTCCATGGTGTGCAGAATAAGGGGAAAGAAGATTTAGAGAATGAATAAAAAGATAATATAAATATAGATAAATACATTCAAAAATGTAAACATTAAATAGATACTAACGTATACATAGATCATTAAATAAATATATGCAAAGTAATCTGCAAAAGTCTTAGACGGTTACTTTTACGTTTTCTGCATTGGTGTGTCAATAGGAAAGAGCCCGTTTTAGATTTCCAAATGTTTCTTTTGTGACTTTCGTGCACCGCTAAAGAAAGTAACACAATAATAGGCCACTTTTCAGGGAAAAAAGGGATTAAACAAATGTGGATGGCAATGGTCAATGACATGTTGTGTAGTTTGAACCAAACCGATTCGCTGAAACAGAGGGAATAAAACTGAGCGAAGGGGAGCCGCCAGGTGAGGTGGTGGATGATGTGACAGTTTAACATTCAGTTTATATACATACTATATATATATATATATATATATACACACACACACTCGGACCTTTATAGGAACACCATTCTAATATTGGGTAGAACCAACAGTCCCACCCTTTGCTCCCAGAATAGCCTTAATTCTTTGTGGCATGTGGCAAATGTACAAAATACACTTTATTGTGTTTATATATACTGTATATATGCACACATGCACACGCACAGGCTTCAGCAGACTGGCAGACCATCTCCAGCAGTGACCCCTCATAAGACTTCATAACACTTGGACGTCCTAAGAAAGTAAAGGCAACTGGCATTTCTTCACAAGTGGGGTTGTGCGTCCCCAGAGCCTCCACTTTTTCCCTGTCTATTCCCTGTGCACATCAAATAAATATATATATTATTAAAAGTTAATAATGTTTACTAATTATTATATCAATACGGGACACAGGATATTTTTTATCTGTTTGTTTTTCCTTTTGTGTGACGGCGGCTGTTTTATTATGTAGTGTATGGCATTTCACGCGTTTTAATTAACTATGATAACATTTAATAAAGGGAAAACGTTTTGTAAATAAAGAGTACATTCTGACACTACAAACGCCTCATCACTGAAGTTTATTTCTGATTTAATTTTACATTTTTAACGGCCGCTCTTAGATTTTCGGAACTTTGTTTAAGTTTCGTGTTTCACCGACGGCGCAATTTGCGTGTTACACACGTCCCCTTCAGACACACGTGTGTTTCGGTCCGTCTGTTTAAGCTCGTCGCCGGATCAACGCTCAGTTTCGCGTTAGATTTTTAAAAACATGTCATTAAAGTCAAAGCGATTCGCTTGATAGACCCGCGATTTCACGGCCTTTTTGCGCTGTCTGTGGAGTCCTTCGGATCTGAATACGTTCTACAGGTACCGACTCTATATTAATTTTTATATCAATTTCACACAATAATGTAAAGGCAGAGTGGAAGTGCTGTTAACTGCAAATGCATATAATGGACACATATATGACCATTATTTAATTTCTCTACAGAAGTGACATTTTAAATGTATATAGCTGAACAGTTCGTGTTTGCTGCTGATTACAGAAATATGTATAAAAACTGAAAAAGCATCTAAATTGTATTTCTTACTTAAGCCTAATAAGGGGAAGGCTTGTCCCCAGTATTCAAGTGTCCCAGCAATATTTGTGTGTAACTCTAAATTAATGCAGTTTTTTTACTCCCCCGGTGTGATATTTTGTGACACCCTTGATGCCTTGTGTGTGTGTGTGTGTGTGTGTGTGTGTGTGTGGCAGTGTGTGTGTGGTGAGGATGGGCAGGCTTAAGAAGAAACACAACTGGAAGGCCCGTGAGCAGGACAGTTCCCAGTCTGGAGCAGCAACAAGTGATGTGGTTGTGGAGATCCAGGGTGAGGAGGCACTTTCTCACCCACACACCCATCACCTATCATCTGCCTCACATGTCCTCCGTTTGGTCTGTCTAATACACAGTCATAAGACACTCGTCTCCAAAGCAGCATTCAGTTTGGACTAAACAAGAATGTGTTTCATAATAAATGAAGAGTTAGAGATGAAGAGATGTTCTGAGGAAGAGTGGAAGCTCAACCCCCCACCTCCACACGCACGCACGCACGCACACACACACACACAGTAGAGCCCAAACCAAGAACCTATAGACTTTTAATTTTGGACCTCGATGAGTGAGACCAGCAAGTGTGTGGAGGTAGAGGTGCTACCTCAGATATTCTTAATTGCCCCCCCCCCCCCCCCCCCCCCCCCCC
>UFQX01000170.1:45224-77213 GCA_900497675.1 Arapaima gigas | reverse complement strand
ATTTTTTTTTTCCCCCCCCCCCCCCCCCCGATGCTGTCAGGTAGTTACACCTACAGATCAAGATGAAATCTGAGCCTGATATGTCCACTTTGTGTAACATTGTGTGGTGCGGTGTTGTTGAGATGCAGGTACCCTGAAGGGTGTGGATGAGAGCAATGCGCTGGTGCTTCCTGCCTCGAAGGCCAAGAAAGAGAAGGTTGTCAAAAAACATGTCCCCAAAAAGCAGCCTCTGACAAAGAAACAGAAGAAACAGCTGCAGAAGGTGCTGGAGGTCAAGCAGAAAAAAGCACAGGTAAAGTAATTTATTCATCTGCTAAATTAATAAATCTGATGCCACAAATAAAGTAACTGATTCAGTACTATTATTATTACTTTTTCATTTAGCTGATCATTTTTTCAGTTCAGATTTATTGATCTGTGTGTACAGTTTTTTTCTGGAGCGATTCAGAGTATATTGAAGAATCCTACAGCAGGAGGTGGGATTCAAACCTGTGTCCTTCGTGCATTACGCTACCTGCTCCCCAATTAGATAACAAGAAGATTTAAACATCCAACTTAAGTTTTCACTCTTTTATTCCTCTTGTGAAAGCCAGATAAAATAAATGGAGCCCCAGTTAGAAATACAAACTGCAGAATGATAAGGCAGCTTTTTTGGTTCCTTTGCGCAACACGAGTTGTGAAGTTTTACATTTAATTTAAGCCCAGCAATGAGTGCCAAAGTAACACCCCCTTCTGCCAGCTTTCTTCTGCCCGCACTTTGTTTATTAGAAGCTGATGTGGTTATCGCTGTTTCCCCCTGTTGTCCCCGACATCCCCGGCCAGCGTGCAGATATCCTGAGCAAGCTGGCGAACGTCCAGCTGCCGGAGAGCGAGATGAAGCTGCTTTACACCACATCAAAACTTGGCGTTGGAGACAAACTGTACCAGAGCAAACAGTAAGCAGAAGAGCTCACTTCCTCCAGCTCTCCTCTCCTGTCCTGTCTGCATATTTACTGTACTGGTTACTTAAAATTTACTCGCATGGCTCACAGTCCTCAATTCTTACCCCCTCTTCAAGATTTAAACACCAGGACCCTCCTGTTGTTTCTCTAAATCTGAGTCACAGCGACTCAGTTCTAATCCTGCACGATGAAAATGCATTTGATTAATATAGATGATTTTCCTATGATAAATGTAATGTATCCAGCAGAACTACACTAGGTCCCCAACTTAGGAGCCCGGAAGGGACAAGAAGTCTTTATGTAGCTCATTTTTAAAATATTTTTTATTTTTAATTCGTACACGATGTCACAATCAAAGTTTAGAAATACAGACGTCCGTCAGTTTATCTGTAAAAACCTCAGATGAAATTAATTCATTTAAACTCAATCTAAGACTTTTTTAACAGCAGCGTTGCTGTTTTCCACAGCCTGTGTTAGAAATACACGTTTGAATGGGAACCCAGTCGGTTACAGGAATTTTATTTATTTTTTTAACCTTGAAACAACATGTGCAACATTCTATGGCATCTCACCACTCTCAGTTTACTTTATTACCTTTGCTTTATATATTATCAATAAAAGTTATAATGGAGATGTGCTTCAATTTAAAATAGTGGGTTCTGCAAAAACGTTGCCTATAATGCTTACAAAGTACACAATTATATTAACTTTGAGCTACATTAACATTAAAATAATTTTAAAATTCCTGAAAATCAAAATATATCGTTTTAACCCCATTTCATATTTCATGGTAGTTTTTGACTGATTTTCCCTATAAACGTCATTGATCAGCAACATTCGCAAACTGCAGACAGGAGCTGTAAACACTGGAAGTGTGTAGAATTAATCCTGTTTGGATGAGTTTGCTGCCAACTAACAACTGGTCACAGAAACACGTAATTTTTGCTTAACAGATTTTTTTTTTAAGTAGAGAAAATTAATATAATTACAAATGTCTGCATCTGAAAATTTGACACTTGAACATATATAACAGGTGGGTTAAGTCTAATTTTAAGAGTACAGGTGTCTTATAAGCATAATTCCTTTAGCTTGAAGGGCTAAATCTTGTAAGTCGGAGACGTAATTACTATTTCGGCATCAACGGCTCATGTTACCATTAAACGTGAAAAATCAGGACTGTATTTGGTTGTGGATCAATAAACAATTTCAGCTGCACATGTGAAAACTGTTAAAGACTCATATCTCAAGGGACACCTGCACTGACCAACCCAGGTATGAAATGAGGGATATGAACAAAAAGTCTTTGATACGAGTTTGTTTTTTCCTAGGTGGTTTTTTTTTTTTTTTTTTTTTTGTTTTGTTTTGTTCAGACGTTCAGACGCAGCGGAGGAAGTGACCTCAGCCGAGGAGAAGATCAGTAGCCTGACCGGGGCTAAGAGAAAGCGGAAGAATGAGGAGGAGGAGGAGGAGGAAAATGAGGCTAACAGAGACAACATGACAGACTCCTCATCAGAAGATGATGATGATGATGATGAAGATGGGGGGGCCCCTGAGGTCTGCATTGCAAAGGAGGAGAAGGCGGGATCCTCCCCACAGAAGCAGGTGGAGGTAGCCCAAGAAAAGGCTGCTGAGAAGGAGGCCACTTGCCTGAAGGAGGTGCCTAAAAAAGAGGACCACCAGCCGGCTGTCTTCGTACCTGTGGACAGGTTGCCGGATATTCAGGTGAGTATGCGTGATTCCAAACACCTCTAAAGCGCAGCGTCTATTAATTTTATTGCCATTTTGTTGAACATGGCCGTATGGCTGAAATCAGACAGAATTTGCATCATATAAACGTGTGCAGCATTTGCCAGTATTTTATCATCTACAATCAACCAAAGTATAATAATAGAGTTTATCTGCCTGGTGGGCTTTGTTAGTCTCCACTGCAGCTGTGGTAAATAAGAGGTGTGCTGTAAGATTTCAGATTTATCTTTTTAATCTGAAGCTACATTACAACTAAAATAACCTGGAACCCCCCCCCCCCCACTCCACAAAGTCACTTATTGTGAAATGTTGGCACATTTATCCCATAAAAATGTGCTGCTTTGTTCCTGATCACCCTGGACCACGAGACACAGAAAAAACTGTGGAAGAGAGTTGTGTTAACTTGGCACCACAGTTTTACTCTCTTTGGGTACATTTTTACTGAAAATGAGGGTCACCTTTGGTCGGTTTTTTTTTTAAAGCAGGAAAAGTGCCACCCTGGTGTTTTGTGTTCCAGGCGGCCCGGCTGAAGCTCCCAGTTCTGGGAGAGGAGCAGGTGATCATGGAGGCGGTGCGGGAGAACATGTGTGTGGTGCTGTGTGGAGAGACTGGTAGTGGGAAGACCACCCAGGTGCCCCAGTTCCTGTACGAGGCTGGATATGCCAGGTGAGGTGACCACCTGCAGAGTGTCCTCACCTGACCGCACCTTTGTGGAAGATGGGGGGGTTCAGTCATGTGGTTTGAATTAGTTCATTTCTTTAATTTCTAATGTTGATAATGAGAGGAGGGAGATTAATGCGAAGTGTGTGATGATTCCTGCCAATTCTGCCTTTATGAAGAAGTATTTTTATGCTCTGACAATTGCATACTTCAAAAATCACTTTTAATGTGTAAATTAAGATTTTCCAGTCAACCTACCTCTTCTTCCTTTTTTTAAATGATGTGATGCACTGGACTGTCTGGATAATCCAACTTGTGGTCACCTGGGGCTCAGTGATGTAGTGTGTGGGTAATCCAGCATAATGTCACAGTAGATATTGAAATAGGATCAAAGCCCCTCGTGCTTAAGTTCACCTTCCTCTTATGGACAGAAGAAACAAACAGTCTCTTCTCTTCCCTCATTCCTTCTGGCCTTTTAAGTGGGGACGGTATCATTGGCATAACGGAGCCCAGGCGAGTGGCAGCAGTCAGCATGTCCCAGAGAGTTGCCAAGGAGATGAACTTGTCCACACGGTATTATTATTCTTCTTCTTATTATTATTATTATTATTACTACTAGTTGTTTTTGTTGTTAGCTGATACATTTGTCTAAGTAGAATTGCATAGATTGGTGTTAAACAGCAAACAGCATTTACAATTTTGTTGTCTGTCTCCAGGGTGGTATCTTATCAGATCCGATACGAGGGCAACGTAACCAGTGACACCAAAATTAAGTTCATGACGGATGGTGTGTTGCTGAAGGAGATTCAGAAGGTGACTGGTTGTTCCTGTCTGCTTTTGCTCAGTCTTTGGAGACGTGACTTTCTGTCTGGCACTTTTTGACTTTGCTGCTGTTGGTTTTCCGCAGGACTTCTTGCTGGAGCATTACAAGGTGATCATCATCGATGAAGCCCACGAGCGCAGCGTTTACACTGACATTCTGATCGGTTTGCTGTCCCGCATCGTACCGCTGCGTAACAAGGTGGGGACCCCGTTACGGCGCTCCTCTTATGCAGGGTTCACCGTGGTCCACAGCTTCTCCTGCACAGGCAGCGAGGCAGGGAGCTTAAAGCACCATGTGTAAGACTGGGCATTTTTAGGAAAATTATAGAACCGATAAAAGTGAAATAATAGAGACATGCTGCCATTTTTTCACTGGATAGCTTCTGCAGATATCTTGGATGTGGAAATATTTTTTAAAAAAGCTTTATTTTGGGTGCTCTTTACTGCCACCTAATGGCTAAATATAGAAGCACAGGTGATTTTCATGAGGCAAAAAAAAAATTGAAAATAGACACGTGGAAAAAATAACAAATATGTCAACTGACAAATGTTTTTTTCAAACATATCTTTAAAAATTGTTAGTTGAGTGTAACACGAGGGCCTGCTGGAGGTTTTATGACACAGGTTTTGATTCAGCGCACTGTGCCACTTGTTCAGAAGGGTGTGATACAAAAATAAATAGAATTTTTAACATACAAGATCGGTATTAATGTTATCAGAATTATATCGGTGATGTTGGAATGTTCAGGACAGTATCCAGATATTTGTCCCCAAATGTAGTCTTTCTGCTCTTTACAGAAAGGTCGTCCCATGAAGCTGCTGGTCATGTCAGCCACACTTCGTGTCGAGGACTTCACAGAAAACAAGAAGCTGTTTGCTTGCCCCCCACCAGTTATCAAGGTGACCTGCACTGTTCCTCAAGTGTCCTTTCTGTCTCACCTGGGTGTTGGCCCTCCTCACGTACCCTGTCGTGATGTTCAGTGACAGTCCGACAGCCCGTGTGCTTGTTTCCGTGCAGGTGGACGCTCGCCAGTTCCCCGTCACCGTCCACTTCAACAAACGCACACCCCTGGAGGACTATGTTGGCGAAGCCTTCCGTAAGACCTGCAAGATCCATCGCATGCTACCGCCTGGTGAGACGATTTCAGCGAGACGGCTGTGTTACGCCGTTCAAAGTCCCACTTGCCGATGCTACATTAGCGCCAGAGTACAGAATACAACCAACCCAACCGTCAAGCAGCATTTGCAAATTGTGTGGTTCAACAAATTTAATATATCTAATTGTTGACAGTTGGCATTAGTAGGGGTTGTGGAGACATGGTATTTTTCCAGTAATTTAAAATGACCTTCAGTCCAGCGCAAAGTTGAGCAAGTTTTTTTGTTGATTACAAAAGTATTTTTATGTATTGTAGCTATATCTGAGACTTTAACAGAACCTGACCTGTATGTAAATGATCTCTATAACATTAGACCGTGTATATGATAACGTTGAAAGTGGCCGAAAATTTATGAATATTGTACATTTTTATGCTCTGAGCTATTAGAATTAATTGGGAATTTGTGACAATACTACATGCCCCCCCCCCCAGGAACTTTATTGTGCTTTGAAATTAATAAAAATAATTCTCAGTGTTTCCCTATTTATTAGGGGTTTATTTGAGGTTTTTACAGATTCAAATGTCAAACAAATCAAAGGAGGTCTGTATCCTTGATTGTTACGTAGTGCTGCAAACAGGTGGAGTTATGAATTGCCCTTCGGTTGCACTTGTGTTTATATGTATATTTAGGAATGTGCAATATATTTTCTGTGCTGTTGTGATTTTTTTGCAGTGGAGTGGGATGCAGTCTTATTTTTGACTGTTGCCCAGTGTTCAGGTTATATGCTGATGTTCTGTGTGTGTCGCTGTGACAGGTGGGATTCTGGTCTTCCTCACGGGCCAAGCTGAGGTCCACTCTATGTGTAGGAGGCTCAGGAAGGCTTTTCCCTACCGTAAGACCTGCCTGGAGTCAGGTGAGCCCTTTTCTGGTGTCTCTAGTGAAGTTGAAAGACCAAAGTGTAGGTCTAAGTCCCTGAATGAACTGATATTCTCATTTAAATATCATCATGGCATCCTGCCCCCATTAGCCCTGTTTCCAAAAGTCAGCCCTCAGGGGTTTAAAGAGTTTATCATTGTATAACCGGACTAATGGGGGGAGTCGGTCCAGTCAAAGACAATTTAGAAATTAACAAATTAACTGTTGTTTAACAGTTTGGATTTCATCTGTCAATTAAGCAAAACCTTTTTCCAATTTTTGAGCCAGAAATACAGTCTTTGTGTCGACCACATTCATCCAACATAAATTTTTGGTGAGTGGTGAGGTTGGCAACTGAATGGGAGTTTGTCAGTATTTTCTGTGTGTGTGCGTGTGTGTGCGTGTGTGTGCGTGTGTGTGAGAGAGATGTTGCCTACTGAATGCTGGCTAATGGTCTGGTTAAACAGTTGTGTGATTTCTTGCCGTTTCTGAAGTTTTGCACAGCCCTCGTTTGCTATACATTTTATAGCAAAATGAAAGAAAACAATATAGATTTAGAAATGCAGGTGATGCTATGGACAGTCGACGGGGGGCTGAACGAGACTTCAGCAGCAGTGCATGGAGGTCAGCAGCCGGAAGACTTTGGTCTACATCAAATGGTTAGCATGGCTCACTGCTGGCTGTGAGAGGCGCCATAACAGCGTAGAGTTGCATAGGTGGTGAGACTTTCCATACATTGTGAAGGCAAGAGGCAAGGTGGGAAGTTTGTTGAGTGCTGTAGCACGGCAGGAAACCTGTTCTGCCGGGGTATGTGATGAGATGTATGAGATAATGGGGATGAGGCTACATGGTAAGATTGTATATTAAAAATATGATGTGTTAGTCTGTCTGGTTAATTGAACATCTGCTCACCAGAGGTCTGGTGATGAGAAGCTGAACTGTATGAAACTGAAACCTATCTGTCATTACTATAAATCGGTGCCCTTAAAAGCAGCTGTTCCTGGGTGACTGGACTAGAAGGCTGCCAGTTGGAATCAGAGGAGGGAATATGCTGTTGTACCTTAGGGATTTGTGCTTGAACTTAAATGGTCTCCTTTATGTGTCTTGGTAAAGGATAAGATTGTTCGTATTGCTGTGGGGACACACCTGCAGGAGCGATGAATAATGCGGTGATAATACGATTTGCTCATCAGGAACGGAACAGAAGGACACTGAAGAAGAGATGAAGCGGTTCAAGAAGGTGAAGCAGAAAAAGATGGTGGTAGGTAGTGCAGACTGTCTTTATGCCATTTTACATATTTGGTGTGCGAGCCTTACCTTGGAGCGTTGTCCATTTCACCCTCTCCGTGAATGACCGATCGCTTTACACGTGTGTTTTTGTTGCTTCCTTCTCCAAGTCACTGCCCCGTATCAACTTGGACAACTACTCTGCTCTGCCGGTGGATGAGGGGGATGAAGACCGCCAGGCCGGCATAGACGACGAAGAAGACGGATCTGATCTGGACTTGGAGCTGGGGGATGACCCTGTGGACGCAGGTCTCAAAACATGTCTGGGTTACGTTGTCAGGTGACTGGCCTGGACCAGTTGGCTTGTGCTGTCCACGCAGTCAGGATGAATGAACACATGTCCACGAATACACAAAACGTAGTGCTGTACTGCTGATTTGCACGATCCATAGCCCACCTGCCATCTCCTCCTCTTGTTTCAGAAGAGAAGTGTGATCCCTCGCTCCCACTCTATGTACTTCCCCTCTACTCCCTCCTGGCTCCTGAGCAACAGGCCAAGGTAGTGTGACCTCTGACCTTTTCTCTTATGCACGTCAGGGCATAAGAGTCCAACTTGGGCCACGAGTGGCTCCAGTCTGTAAAATCCTGCTACGTTAGTAGACGTGCTGGTGGCCTTCACACTCTTTGTATGTATAGGTAGAACATGATCGACTACATTTTTTGTGGCTTAGTGAAGTCTGCTAAAATAATCAGCAGGAATTCAAGTGGTGTGAGGTGTTTCTGCAGCATTTTTGCAAACTATTAGTGCCACACTGTAGTACTTCTTTCCTTCTTAATGCTCTGCATCTACTTCAGGCATTTAAACCATTTCTTCCCAGTGTAATGCATTGTGTAAATCATTTTTACGATTATTGCTCTTAGCATTTTGCCGAGTGTTTTAGTGCACTGGGTCCTCAACCTACAAATACAAATGGACTTCATTCTGTAGTTCTATTCGTAGCAAAACGTTAGTAGAAGAGCAGGTTCTGCTCCAGAACTGAAAAGTTTTTTGGGGACAAATGAAGAAAACACTTCACTTGTGAAAAATCTAAATAAATATTATATCATTTTATAATAGATGTTTAATAGCATTAATATACTGTATATTAATATTAAACATATTCAGGGAAAACTTGTTTGTATCTGTACAAATTTGAAACATTTGTAAGTCTGCGTCTAAAGGGGCGAGATGTGAGTGGTTCTGTATTTGCGCAGGTGTTCCGCCCACCGCCTGCTGGAAGCCGGCTCTGTGTGGTGGCCACCAACGTGGCGGAGACCTCCCTGACCATACCGGGCATAAAATATGTGGTTGACTGTGGCCGTGTGAAGAAACGCTTTTATGACCGCGTCACAGGGGTCTCCTCCTTCAAAGTGACGTGGACGTCGCAGGCCTCAGCCAATCAGAGAGCAGGGCGGGCGGGCCGTACAGAGCCAGGACACTGCTACAGGTAAGACAGAAAGAGAGAGGTGCGAGGGTTTTGGCTTCCCTTTGATGTTCATATGATCGATGATAGTTTTTTTGTTTCTGTGTGTGCGGGTGTGATTGCAGGCTCTATTCCTCTGCTGTATTCTCTGATTTTGATGAGTTCTCGGAGGCGGAGATCACACGACGGCCTGTGGATGATCTCGTCTTGCAGATGAAAGATCTTAATATCGAGAAGGTAAGAAAAGAGGCCCAAGAAAGCTTACGTTTGGCAAAAAAATGTGACTTTGCCACCTAGATAATCAGCATATTACAGTGAATTCCCCCACCTTACAAGTTTAATTCATTCGTGAATTAACCATTTTGTGACGGATGCTCATAAATGACATATGTAATTACTATTTTCATCTTTTTTACATTTCTGAACCCCAAAATTTATACGCATTTTTTAAAAACATTGCCAAACCCTGCTAAAATGGACAGAACTACTTAACTTATGTTACTTATATTATCTCTATCAATAAATCTGTTTGTGAAGACAAAAGGGCCACTTCTCTCTCTCTCTCTCTCACACACACACACACACACACACACACACACACACACAGACAGACATAACGCTGCACACATTAGTGACATGTGCCTCCAGGCAATTCTCAGTTAATTTGTCAGAATGAGGACAACTGGCTCATTACAAATATAACGGAACAGGGAGGTATGAGGGTGCGTGCTGGAGGATAGACCTGAACTGGCAGCAGGGGGGAGTAAGAAATTATACATGGCACACATACGGAACCTCACACATTACGAACACAGGGACACTGAAGGAGGTCGTTTCATAGACAGGCACCCTGTAGTTGCAGAATAAGTTCCAGATCACTGTGACCCTGATCAGGATTGAGCAGTTGACAATGATGGATGGATGTATTTGTTTTTGTTTTAACTCATCTAAGATGATATAACGTTGAAATTACCCTATGTACTGTTTCAGTTAGTGCTCCGCTTTCTAGGAATGCATATCGGGACCCAATTCAGTGTTTATTTTTCTGAATCACACACGACTTGTTGAAAGTGTGGAGTTCAGCAAAGAGCTATGGACACAACTGCATTGCCCGTGTTTCTGTGGTCAGGTGGTGAACTTCCCCTTCCCCACACCGCCCTCGCTGGATGCCCTTGTGGCCGCTGAGCATCTGCTGGTGTCACTGGGAGCACTGGAGGCACCGCCACATGTTGGGAGGTGAGTTTCACCTATGGTCAGTTGAGAAGGTAACATTTCTTAAAGGGACAATGGCCAGATACAGATCTTTGACAGTGGAGAGAGCTGCTACCTTGGACCTGGCTTCAATTCCCACCTCCTACTATAGTATTCGTGGACAAACTCGGTGTTACTAATTTAACATTGTGACATGATTCGCAGAAAATGCACGTGTAATTCCAAATGTTACAATTTAATGGTGTAATGTGAATTTCCCTGTCATTTTAAAGGGGCTACTGAAGAAAACAATACAGTTGAGAGGTTTTGTGCCATTAACTGAAGTTTTGTTTGTTGATGTTGATGTCACTAAGAGCCAAACAAATGGAACGGGCACGGCTCAGCTGCCCCATCACCCCCCTGGGCCGGGCCATGGCAGCATTCCCCGTAGCACCTCGCTATGCCAAGATGCTGGCCCTAGGAAAACAGCAGGGCTGCCTGCCTTACATCATCACCGTGGTGGCTGCCATGACTGTCCGCGAGATCTTCGAGGAGATGGACAGGTGGGAGTGTCACAGCAGTCATGCATTACCCGTGATGGTTGCAGGCACGTGTGCGCTGTGTTGCGAAGCCTCTGTGATACCCTTTGCTTGTCTGCAGACCTGCGGCCAGCGAGGAGGAGAACGCGAAGCTGGCCCAGAGGAGAGCACGCCTAGCTCAGATGAGAAGACTTTGGGCTGGTCAGGGAGCTGCCTTGCTGCTGGGGGACCTCATGATCATGCTGGGTACGTCTAGCAAGAGGAGGCAGGGGGTTTTACAGGTTTTTATGTGTTTTTATTGGGGGGGGGAAGGGTTATTCCTTATCATCAATAGATAGATTTTACCCCAAAAAGCAGTAAAGACTGAAAGGCCTTTTAACATTAACAGAATTATATTTCTAAGTCTAAAATACTAGAAATAATAGATTCAGAAATAGAAAAAATGCAGAACTATTAGTAATTCCTTAGGTTGACTCTTTCCTTTAAAGCAACTTATTTCTGCAGGGCAATTTTGTGTGTTGAAATTCAAGGTCACTTGGTCAGGGTTACAACAGCAGGAGATTGAATCTGGGTCTCTCACTTCAAGGCAATGATTCTAACCACTATGCCACCTACTGGCCATATGAGATATTTACATTATTAGCTAATAAGTATGCCTGAAAGTATTCAGAAAGTGTAATATTTTGTGATTCAGACAAGCTGATGGGTAGTTTCTTTATTTGCTCATTGGTCTGATGATTTTCTGCAAAGATTTCTGATTTTCTGTAACATTTTAAGCAGCTTGCATGGTTTACCCCTTTATACAGCAGAGTAATTTTTACTTCATCAGTACAGGGTACATACATTGATCAAAGACACGACAGCAGGAGGTGGGATTCGAATGTGGGCCCTTCATGTGTAAATGTGACAACTGTAACCAATATGCCACCTGCGGCGCTATATGATTCCACAAGGGTTGACAAGTAAATTTATGTTCAATTGTAACGTTGTAGTAACTTTACGTTCGGTGTCGGGTCCTAACCAGTATGCGATACGCTGACCCCGCTTGTGGCTTTTCCGCCTGCACACAGGTGCTGTGGGTGCGTGCGAGTACGCCGGCTGCACACCCAAGTTCTGCGAGGAGAACGGGCTGCGCTACAAAGCCATGCTGGAGATCCGGCGGCTGCGGGGACAGCTCACTACAGCAGGTGAGCTGCCGTTGTTGGACTTACTGGGTTCTAGTCCTAGGACTAGTACTGCCCAGTACCATTATACCCTTGAGATCCGCCAAATCGCTTGAGTAAAGTTTTTTTTTTTTTTTTTCTTTCTTTTTTTTTAACTGTTCCATTTTCGGTGCGCTGGCTTCTCGACTTACAGACAGAAGTATGACTGGAATTTTGTGTCTCGTGTTCTTTCGTAACTCAAGAGTTGACTTTTGCCACTGAGTCACGGTCAAATAAAAGCTGAAAAATACAGACGTCCCTGCATTTATTAAAAAGTTTAGTTCTGTAAAAACACAGTACTGATTAAAATGTTCTCTGCAACATTTCTGTCCGTTGTTTATCAACTATGTATCCCACATAGAGTCAGCAGGGTGCATTAAAACTTACTTAAAATCACAGAAAATGAGAATCTCCACAACCTCCTGTTCAATGCGGATTGTTGACTGATTCATTCCATTAACGTATGAGCCGTTCCTCATTTTCTTGCCGATCACTGCTGCTCAGGAACATCAGACAAAAAACGGTAAACATTGTGGAAGTGAGTTAAATTAAGGTGGTCCCACAGGATTCTGTTAATATCTGACATGGAAGTACAGGTTGCTCTCATACAGCAGCTGGCACAACTTTTACAAAATAGAATGCTGAAGAAAATACAAACATTTTGCAGTTTGTTTATTTTAAATTATATCTTCAGAAATATGTAATTTGAACATATGTAAAAGAAGGAATCGGTGTGTATTGTATTAGTTTCTAAGAAGACAGCAGTGTCCGGTCTGATCTGCCCTCTTTTCTTAGTGAATGCTGTGGACCCTGGAGCGAGACTCTACCTGGATGCCAAAATGGCCCCCCCCACAGAGAGCCAAGTGGTCTGTTTGCGACAGATAGTGTTGGCAGGGCTGGGAGACCACTTGGCACGCAGGGTGCAGGCAGAGGAGCTCCTGGACCCCAAATGGCGCAACGGCTACAAGGTGCCGCCCTTTTCTACGTAACTCTGCAGTTCTTTAATGTTACTTTCTTTATTTTTCTTTCCGTGGCTAATGATCTGACAACTGCCTCCTCCTCCTTGTTCAGACCCCTCTCCTGGACAGCCCCGTGTTCATCCACCCCAACTCAGCCCTCTTCAAGACTCTGCCTGAATATGTGGTGTACCAAGAAGTTCTGGAGACATCCAAGATGTACATGAGAGGTAACTCTTTCCCAACCCTGCACAACTTTGAATTCGCTGAAAACGATATTGTTGGAGTTAAATGGTGTTTGTACAGAACAAATGCACCTTTTTATCTTAACCAAGCAATCACTGACAGTATTTAATAACTATAAGTGCCCCCTTCCCTTGTTATATGGACGTAAATTTAACTAACTTGAAGAATTTGTGCAGATCACCGCTGCTGTACAAACACACTGTCCTTGGTTAGCCAGGATTTTTGGTCCAGAAGTCACAACAAGTCTGGGCAAAACATCTCTGACCAAACAAAGTGATAAGTAACTCAGCATCAAGGCTGAGGATGCTGGGAAGAGACGTCGCCTCAAATTTGTTTACACACAGCTCCTCGTCCACCGTAGTCGAGCATCTCCGGGGCTGAGAACTGAAACTGTACCCCCTTGCTCTAATACCTTGACTGCTCTCCTGCAGGGGTTTCAGCTGTCCAGGAGGAGTGGATCCCTCAGATCCTGCCCCAGTACTGCCACTTTGGGCCCCCTCTGGAGAATCCAGCCCCTCGCTTCTGCCCCGACAGCGGCAGGGTGAAATGCCACTGCAAAAGCACTTTCTGTAAGTGGGGGGCTCTCTGTGAACTTGTGCTGTGGAGCCACCGGTTGAACATCGGCCCCAGCCCCGGCACTGATGCTGCCATAGGTTTAGATCACTGGGCAGATGGGTCATGCTGGGGGTAGTCGTGATTCTCTCCTCCTTTACTCCACCCCCTCTCTGTGGTTCCTCTCTGCCCTGTGTTTGCGACATGCTTGGTTTTAATCGGACCTCTGTGAAAAAAAGGTTTCTGCAGAGCAATATTACATTTATTTAAAAATTGAAATTCAATTTAATTTAATTAGGACACCAGTTGTCCAACCCTCGTCATGTTGTTGTTGTTGTTGTTGTTGTTGTTGTTGTTGTTGTCGTCCTGCTTTCACTGTGAACTTAAAATGAGTCTCTGTCAAAGCCTCTTTTTCCCCAAACACAGGCATATGTGTTGTATGTGGTAAAGTCTCTGTCTTCCATGATTTATTTGACTGTCTGGTCCAAAAGTTACCTGGAGAAGCTGCACTCCAGTCAGTACTTTTCCATTTTTTGGCCTTGAGAAGTATGTGTAAAAAATGAAAAGACATAAGGTAACCCACTTCTGTGAGACTGCTTTCTAAAGATCTAAAAAGCCCAGCCACAATGACTACAGTGAGAGTATAAAGCTGAAATAAAAGCTCCGTGATTTTGAATGAATGTGTATGAACGTAAACCCAATGCAGTGATCCTTGGTGAAACAGCAGATCCTTTGTTCTACATTGCAGTCCGTGTGGGGTGGCAGCTCCCTGCCGTGGAGAGGGATTACCCAGAAGGCCTTGATCGCTACAAGCTGTTTGCCAGGTTTTTTTTGGAAGGACAGGTGTGCAGTAAAGGAGTGATATCACATACACAGAAAGTCATACATTGTGCGGGAGCCAAGGAAAACGTTGAGATTGGTGACTTTTGTGCATTCTAGGTGTGCCCAAAACTGCAGTCCTATACAAGCTGTCTGCTGTCCAGTCCCTCCATAATGCTGAAGACCTGGGCTAAGTAAGAATAACTGCTCTACCTTAACATTTGTTACACTTCTAGCCCTTGATAAATATTACTTTTCCTGTAGGCCATTTGCTTTAGGTGATGGGTATCATAAAAACTGGCTACTTGCACATCCCAGAACGTGCTCACTTGTTGAGCAAATAACCATCTATACTGCTGAGTGAAATATAAAACATTACTATCATTGATTTTGCATTAAATTATGAATAATAATAAAAATAAAAATAGCACCCATTTTAGGATAAGTTGCACTGTGGTTAAGAAGCAGGATGCGCTATCTATGCTGCTGTATCGTAGGCTGCAGCCGCGCACAGAAGCCTTGCTGGGGGTGCTGGTGTCTGGGAAGGCGGACTGTCAAGAGGCCCTCCTGTCGGCGTGGGAGAAAAACAATAAATGTGAGATTCTGCACCTTGTGGCACAACTCCGCTTAGTAACCTCCCGTTTTCACCAACCGCACGCCAAGCTTCCTGTGCTTGGCTGCTGGAAGCCGAAACGGTGCAATCGGGATCTTCACACTGTGACTAACATAGAACGTGTGTTGTGCTTTTGGTGTCTTTTTGCCTGATTTGATGTTCACGGGAGGAATTCACAGTAATGTTTTCTTCTGGCTTGCATTTGCAGACTTGCTGTCAGCGTACTGTCAGTGGCTGCCAGAAGCTTTGCACGAGAAGGTAGCCGAGAATTGGCCGCCCATCTGAGTAAATGGTGAACGCGGCCACCATCGTTGCTTTAGTAGGATCCACGTCTCTTCCTGTAAGCTCTGCTCTCAGGTGTCACATGGACGTGATACAGCTCTAGGGACTGAAGCCCATCATGGATGCTCCTGCTGAGCAGTAATATTTCAAAGAATGCGGATCGAGAGCTGTGGGGACGTTGCATTGCCAGCCCTGTTTCCACTGCCTGTTCTGTGGTCCTTAATGTGTACATACTTTTAATAAATAGAATTTTTGTATTCATTCACCTGATGTGATATCTTCGTCTTACCTGTGACGCTCTGTTTTAAAGGCCAGCATGCAAGTAATGGAAATGTCTACTGAAAGCTCCTTTTGCGAGAATTCCAACCTATAAGCGAATATAATTTATGTGTCGAATTTCCCGAGGACTGCATTCGGAAGGACAAAAATGTCACCAGACTGACCTAGAATTCCACACACGGGGTGTGGCTCCTGCCACCCATGTCTGTTGAAATGAAAGCCTTATCTATATTAGAACTTAGAGGACTACTTGAGGATTTCTGCTGAGTTGTGGCCAGCACAGGGACTGATCCTGACCACGTCCAGTTGTATCGTTACCGTCACCACTACTAACTGCACTTTTCCTTTTTTCTTATCCTCTTCTCCACGTTTCTCTAATAAACCACGTGGGGTGAAACGGTCGCACACTAGTTTTCTTACTATCCTCTCGGTTACCCTGGAATCGCCACTCATGTTTGCTGTAAAATAGGCAGCGGATGATCACGACATTGCACAACAAGATTCTGTTAAAGTGAATGTGCATAAAAAAAACGAATCTTTCCTGATAAAATGAAAAGTTTAATTTAAAAACTCGTGCCGAAGCGTCTTTAAATGACAGCGTTCGGCTGTTTCTACGGCCAGGGGATGTAGCTCAGTGGTAGAGCGCATGCTTTGCATGTATGAGGCCCCGGGTTCAATCCCCGGCATCTCCAGATGTTTTTTTCTTCTCCTTTCTTGTGCGGAGCGCCTCAAAAACTCATCTCTAAAATTTAACGTTTATGTGCATAACGCCAGTTATCAGTGTAACGTTGGATATTGGGAGGTAAACAGTAGTTAAAAGGCCACTCAATTCCGCGACAGCTGGAAGGCAGCGGACGCTACTGCTGCTTTAACGTGTTTGTTCTGTCAGCGCTTTGCCACGTAACGCACAGAGAGACGGCTCTCCTTGTGAACATTTAAATCTTTTCTACCATTGTGAAAATATGAATCGCGTTCGGCTTAACGAAACGAGGGGAAAACGACCGATACCGCAGGATTGCACGCGCGCCTCCCGCATTGGAAGCAGTGCATTGTGGGAAGGAGGGCGCCCAGTGTGAGTGTGTCGGTGTCATGTTACCGCTACAGCGCTGTGGAGGGGCTCTTTTGCAACAGCTGTGTTTGTGCTGGAGTTGAGTTCGCAGCCCCGGGGGAGGGGTGGGGGAGAAGCGAGGGGCCACACCCTAGTCCCCAACCATGGGTGGGGAAGGAAAGGTGCCTCCTGGTTGGCCAGGGAGGCCTTACAAAGGCCTAGTGTAGACACACCCCTGGAAAAGCCAGGTGAGGCTACGCGGCCATTAGAGCGAAAGTGAGAAAGAAAGGAAGGAAGGAAGGAGGAAGAACTGGGCATGAAGGCGTGGTGGCTGTAGAAAGTTGAGCAGATAGGCTAGTCTGCTGACGGGAAGCCAGAAGCGAGGGAAAAGTGAGCAGAGCTGCTGCCCGAGAGAAGTTCCACACCAGAGTTCAAAAGGCTTGAGCTACAGCAGGATGAGGGGCGAGATGCAGCCACGAGGGAGAAACACTGCAGAAGCAGGTGAGAGCCACGTCTCCCCAGGTGCTCCTGCTCGCAAGTACATGGATCCATGTGTAGGTGGATATGGGATCCACTGCTGCGGCAGCATTATGCCCAATGTACCATAGTAATAATACCCTTCAGGTTTCTCTGGGTCACAGTGTCTGCTGAAGGAGTGGACATACATGTAGGGCAGCACGTTTTGTCGTGGAGCTGTGACTTCTGTCCAGTCAGTGCAATTTGTGGGTTTTCTTTAATTTAATTGGTAATGTTTTTATTTAGATCAAACTTTGGTTGCCAGTTAAATTTATTGGACGTTTTTCCTCAAAGCAGTTTACAGTGTTAAGCTACTTAGTGGTTTTAAAAATGTATATTTTTAAATATTTTTTAAGTGTAGTAATTTTTACTGTATTGAACCAGGGTAAGTGGCTTTATAAAGGGTGCTACAGCTGAAGGTGGGATCTGAAACTGCGTTCTTTGACTGAAGGGTGGAGACTTTATCCACTGCGCCCCCTGCTGTCTGTATTGTTAACTTGCTGCTCAAGTTACTAGCTTGCTTCTCAGGTGTTTTTTGTGTTTTTTGTTTAGAAATTGTTATTGATGCTTTGTAGGACATACTATATACAGTAGTGTAAAATATCTGTGAAGTAAAAATAATGAAGAAAAACTGGTTCAATAGGTTAGGAGATGGAATTATTTATAGGTGGTGAGAAAGTGCGAGTGATTTCCACACCTTGGATATTTATTATTCTAGTCTGATGCCTGACTTGTCCCTCGGTTTATCGTTGCATCTCTATCTCTCTCACACACACACACACACACACACACACCAGTCTCGCTGCTCTGGAGGGCTGCAGTGTATGGTGGAAATTGTCAGAGCTCCAAGCCAATATATCAAAAAAACTGCTCTTGTATCACATGACGGGATGCGTGTCCCTGGGAGGTAAAAATTCACAGCATTTTGTTGGCACAGTTGTTTCACTCCAGTTAGAATTTATTCTGTCTTAAAAGTTGAAGTTTAGAAATTTCTATAGGTACTGAGATTTAAAAATTGTTGTACTTATGGATCAGTTCTTTGTAAAAGGACTCCCCCCACCATTATTTTTTGATCCTTCTCTAGTAGTTATAGTTATAAAATGCAGTTTAATTTGATTTTTGGTTTAAATTGAAATGTATATCTTTAAATAGTTTTTTTTTTAAACAAAATCATGTTCTTGTGTTTTTCTGTCCTGTCGTCTGAAGGTCTGTTAATCGTTAAAAATGGGAAAAGATAACCTTTCGTGTATTTCAACATATTGCTGCGTTTGTTAGAACCAGCTAGTCAGGCAAATCAGGCTGTAGACACCAAGAATGTTCCAAAGATGAAGAATTTCTGGCAGCTGTAGAGAAGCAAAGGGCTTCATCCCACTGAGTCACCAACTGACAAGTTGAGTTTTATGCAGAGACCCTGAGAACATGGCTTCTCTGACTGAGTCAGAGGCTGAGCAAGGCATTGATCACTGCTGGTAGTCAGGAGGCTGTTTTTTGGATGGTTTAGTAGTGCCTTTGAACTGGAGCCAGGACTGGGCTGGGTGCTTGTCAAATGTGATAGGTGCTCGTGGGCAAATTCCAGACATCAGGTTGAAACAGGTCCCCTCAGATTCACGTCGAGTCTTGTTTCTAAGGAGGGTAATGGGATGGAGTGCAGTAGCTCACAATTCCAGTGATCTACAATGTGAACATCTAATGTGGTGGGGAAAAAAAACCATATTAAAAAAAAAAAAACTTGTAACTGATTTGTGTTGTACATTATTATGGTGATGATGTAGATTAAATAAAATTAATTCCAGTGTTGAAATATCATCTTGGGGAAGTGTGTATACCTTCTTCTTTACCCTTTCAACTTAATTTTTAACATTTTTTGCACTCTTGTCCAAAATGAATGAAAAGCCTCACAGTCCATATAATATCCTTGTATTTTACTGCATTGACACCCCAGATGTCCCACTCATTCCATGAAGTTACATGTCATGTACAATGTCTGTTTCTTCAAAAGTGACAACTGCCACTGGCCCTGTTTGTCCCCCCCAGCTCAGAAGTTTGTTGAATTTGAGCCAGCAGGTGGCATAGTGGTTAGCACCTTTACCTTGAAACCCGAGCACACGAGGGAATGAGTCCCTGTGCTGTCCAGCATCCCTGCTCTGCGGTGATTGTATCAATCCATCACATTCCTCTTTTTGCGTGGATCCTCGACTTTGCCAAGCCTCGTGTCTTTTTCCAGCTATCTTTCTCCTCACGCGACATGTCTGAACCACTCTCTTGCCCAGCTTTAAACGTAAATGAGTAAATCAGTGCAAGAAGCTTAACGCTGTATGTTGCGTTGGAAAAGAACTGTCACCTGAACGTGCAAAGAATTGCACATGTTTAAAACGGCAGTGTCTGCATCTGTGCTGTGCTCGGTGCTCACAAACAATAACCTGTCGAGTTTGACTTGACAGGTTCTGCCAGTGGACGGAAAGCTGCATGCAAGATGGCAGAGCTCAAGCAAGCAGAACAGGAAGAAGACACTTTGTTTCCTGTAAAGATCCAGGGAGCTGGCATTGAACCCTTTGAGCTGCAGGTGAAGTACTGCTTCTTAATGTGAGGTTTACTTCTTTATTTAGCTACAGATGCAACACTAAACAAATATACCTGGTCTAAATATAGAGCCATCCCTCATATAAAGAGCTGCCACACAACAAAAAAAAAAAAATCACTGTAATGGTTTCGAGAAATATATCTATGCATCCGTTCCCATTAACTGCTTTGTCCTGGTTTCGGGCAGCAGCGGTTTGCATGCTAGGCTAGGAAACTGCACCCTGGATTCGATGCCTGTCTATCAGTCTGTCTTCAGTCCAGAAATGCTTAACGTATAATTTTCATACAGTGGACATATAATTTAATACAAAGGTATTTTCATCCACTGCATATACATTTTCTTTTTATACATGTTCTGTATGCGGCCTCAGCATGCTTACGACAGACAGTACGGCTATACACACACACTCCATCCTGCACAGGTGGCCTCTGACATCGTCGCCTATGGTTATTGCTTCAGAGCGCTTGCTCAACACAACAAAAATGAAGGAAACACTAACAGGGATATTTAAGAAAAATTGAGAATACAGTAAATTCACTGAACTCTACAAGCCACGGGGTCCCAACTTTGAGGCAGAAATACACATTTAAAATTCACATTTATTCATTTAGCTGTCATTTTTCTCCAAAGCTTCGTAAAATAAGTTTCTCCCCCAATGGACAGACAGATACAGACACAGGCAGACGGTTCAGTACAGTCACTTAGTCCAATACCCTCGTTTTTGCTGGCCACGTTATACAAGTAACTGCGTGTCGAATTGACAACCAGCCGCTGGCCCACTACACATCACGTCCGACTAACAAAATGTTGACAATAAACCAACAGTTGGTCCCAATTTTGTTTGTAAGTGGGACACCCCCTGTACATTGTATTTAAATAAAGATACTGGTCCTCTTCTCCTCTGTTTGTGCTGCCACGGTCTCACATAGGTAAGAAAAGGGTATATGTTTCTGTAAACGCTCCATGAAGATATGGATGCTCCATACAGGTCCATGGGTTCTGGTTGGTCCAGGATGTGGTTCTTGCTGTGCTGAAGCGGGACGAGGTGGCACCAAGAACCTCCCTCTCTTTGTCCCTGTCGGGGGTCACGCTGGATCCCTTCTGCGAGCTCCAGGCCATCAAGGGTTTCAAGCCAGGGGCCACACTGAGACTGGTGGAGGGTAGGAGAAGCAATGCATCTCCACACATGATAAAATACATTTTCTCTGCATTACATATTATAATACATATTATTATATATATTTTGATGTGTTTAATTTAGACACTAATTCTTGTCTGCAGTGACTAACAAGCGTTTGACCCTGCAGCAGACCTACTTTGTGTTTTATTATAGTATAATATAAGTTTTGAATGTTGCTCATGGAAAACAGTTCAACACAGATCAAGTACCAGATGTAGGATTCTTCTTTCAAAAATTGTGCTGTGTTATATCAAGTTCAGAAGACTAAAATATTTACAGCATTTTCTAATGTATAATCTACCTTCATTTTTCCCGACTATATGGGGTGTGTCTGGATATGGCAAAGTCTGGAAAGTAGTTTAAGAATAATGTTTTCTACTATACCATGTATAGTACTGTATTAATATCTTTACAGTGCTTTGCAAAAGTATTCAGACAAGATGTCACTTTTTACTGGATAACAATGATGCTTTTTTGTATCTTTCTGTGTGATATTTCAGTTCAAAATGGTAATACTAAAAAATAATTTTTGTTAGTCATGTTTGAGTTTTGCATTATAAAATATCCTTTAAAGGGGGGAAAAAAAACCTGAAATATTCCATTTGCATAAGTATTCAAACTGTTCCATCGTGGCTAACTTTAAGCCCTTACACAAAACTGCCTTAACTCTTACCCAGTTAGTTGACTGGCCTGTGCTGGTGCTTCAGAATGGATGATTACCGAATTCAAGATAAAAACAGTACCTGTGAGGTCCTTCAGTCGGGGAGTGAAATTGTTCAGAACACCGCTGTAGGGGGACTAGGGGGCGCTGCACTGCCTTCATGGCATTAATGATGAAGACTTGGATGTTTCTTTCTTGAGATGTAATATCGACATTGCTGGAGACATTGTTTTATGGATTAAGCTTACTTTCTTTCAGAATGGGAAATTAAATGTGTACTTTCCTTTGCTTATGGATAAAATAGGTTTTTTCAACAATTATAATTTTTCTTTGGAGTGTTTTGTGACAGTCTGTACAATCCTTCATTAAGGTCTGCTAAATCAGGGATGGACTGTGTATGTAAATACTCTTATACTACACTGCACTTCATTTGATGGGCACATATACTCGCAGAGCCCTACACTCCTCGAATGGCCCGTGCCCACCTGGCCCATCTACAGGAGCTCCTGAGGGCCCCGGGGTCCCACGATGCTCTGAGGGAAGGTCGCTCTCCAAGTGTGCTCAGCGCTCTCTCTCCTACACATGGCACAGGTGAGACTTCATCTGCTATAAAGAGCTGAAATTTTCTACGTTTAAATATGCAAAAGATGTTTGCAAACAGTAAACTGATTAATTTGTACGTAAATGTATATGTACGTTAGAAATGACATTAGTGTGAGTATTTTTGAGTTGGAAACAATTATTTGAAAAAGGTACAACTGTAAACTCTATATGCTGCTTTATCTTTGGTCTTCTGAAGCACCATGACGACAATCAAATGTAATGATGTGGAGTTTAGACTTTGTGCCACAGTAATTAAAAAAAGAGGTTGTCTGAAGACAGAGAAGCAAGAGAATTGCTTGTCTGTCCCTCGCGTATGCAGAGACCAGTGGGAGTAGTCACACTGGGAAGGGGGCAAAGCGAGGCACGAGTGAGCCGAAGCCTGAGCAACAGACCCTAGAGGGACCACCACCAGACTATATTCTCCCTGGCTCCAAAGAGCGCCCCCTGCTGCCCCTGCTGCCCAGTAGCATGCACACTGAGGTACACTTGAGCTCTGGATAGTCCACCTGGATGCTGACCAGTCCACCTTGGGGACAGTTCAGGATGCCACTTCCCTCTTTCTTAGGTCGCAAACTGTTTGACAGACCTGTCGCTCAGCTCTTGGAACCCACCCCCTGGGCCCCGGAAACTTCAAGGAGACTTTTTCTACATTACTGTGTGCACTCTCGAGGGGCGGTGGTGCGACATCACTTCCTGTCCAAGAGGATTCTTCCTTAATAGGTAAGATATCTTTCTGGAAGGTCTACAGTGCACCCAATGCTTGAGCTAGTTCTTTAAATTTTACCTTGTTTACCAGATCCACCCTGGACACATTTGACCCACGGCCTGCTTCCTCCTCACCACTTTCACACTGTCTGGCAGATCTGCTGTCTCAGCTCAGTCCTGGCTTCAAAAAGGCATTCGCTGCTGTTCGAAACCGGTAAAACGACACAAAACCACACAGTTGTTCCTTACTAAGCTGACACCTTTGTTGAAGACAGCTTACACTATTAGAACAACAACTCTGTGATACATACAGCTCCTTGTTTTACTGGAACAATTCAGAGTAAGTACTTTGATCCAGGTGCTGGAGCAGGAGTAAGGATTTGAAATGATGTATTTCATGTTACAGAAATGGCTCTCAAACAAGGATAAATGTGTTGAAGAAACTTGATCAGACAGGCAACTGAGTGTCGGTACCTCTCTATCAGGTCTCAGCTGCCACCCCTTGAAAATATGCCCACCCCCTACCGGACCCTCTGCTGGCTGGGCCCCCCCTCAGCCATACGAAGCCACCGCACTTCTTTCTCCTCTAGACTGGGCTTGGAGGAGCATGCAGGAGCCCAGGTGTGTGTGTGTGTGTGTGTGTGTGTGTGTGTGTGTGTGCGCGCGCCTCTGTCGTTGGCTAATGTAACAGTGGTGTGTTCCTGTCTTTCAGGCTCCAGACTGGAATGAGGAGCTGCAGGCAGCCAGAGACCTGTCACAGTCCACGCTTGAGGACAGATTGCTCAGGGACAGGGCCATGCTGCAGGTAAACTGGCACACAGAATCATTCCACAGCTTGTTCTACTGCCACTGGTGCCTTCAGTGATAATCTCTATGTCCATGTCCAGTTCTTTATGTGCTGCTTTGTTTTTCAAGTCAATGCTGAAATTTGGCACACAGGTACTTCTCATCCTAAGTGAGGTCTTTGCATAGTCAAATTTAATAACCTTCAAAAAACACCTTTTATTTTGACAATTTACAATTCTGTCTCTGACAGGGCTTGGCGAAGCTATAATAGGGTCATCACATGCAGAATGAACCTAAATGAGGCTGAATGACTTTCTCACACTCAAACATGGTACCGGACACTACAGACTTTCTATGCACGTCTTGGTTTTTTTAAACACACACACACACACACACACACACACACAGTACATTCTATCTCTGACATACACACAAATGTGCTAAATTCAACAAGTTTAACGGTAATAAAACTTGGTGATGCGTTGCTGTGTGCACGTCACTACAGTTGGCACACGTGTTGCTGTCGGTGCCATCCACAGGAGCCAGTAATTGTATATGTGCAAATGAAAATGTAAAAATTAATAAGAAATTATACAGGACACACGGCACTGCACACTTTAGTGATAAAGGTAATGAAGTTTGACGATTATATATTCCTTTCTTTCTACTTGACTACGACTGGCACACATCACTCTCTGTGGCGTCTGCCTGTCCTGCAGCACTAGCAATACCTATGTAATAAATAAAACCGCTTTAATGGTACAACAGTTTGGTTATTTTCATAATTTCTTATGTTTTACCTTTCCAGCGCTACAGCTTTTGGACTCAGGCAGCACTGATTAATTTTGCAAGTAGAATACAATATTAATTCCTATGAAATTAGTAATTTAGTCCCTAATATTTCTTTTAAATGTAAAGTGGTCCCCCTTATCTGCGATTTCAGTTACCAGTGGTCAACTGCAGTCCGAAAAATTCCAGAAATAAACAGTTTGTAAGTTTAAATTCCGTGCCGTTCTGAGTAGCTTGATGAAATCTTACGCCGTCCCACCCAGGACGTGAATAATCCTTTTGTCCAGCATATCCACGCTGTACGCGCTGCCTGCCCTTAAGTCACTTAGTAGCACTCTATCGCAGTGCTTCTGGTCAAGTAACGCTCATTTTACTTAAAAAATCTTACACTTTTGGGTCAATATTATTATTATTATTATTATTATTATTTTATTTATTGTTGTTAAGCACTTATTGTGCCTAATTTATAAATTAAACTATCATCGGTATGTATGTATTGGAAGAAACATAGTGTGTGTATATATAGGGTTCAGTACTATCCACGGTTTCAACAATCTGCTGGGGAGTCTTGGGACATGTCCCCTGCAGATAAGGGTATTTATTTAGCTGACTTCCAGCCATCACGTCATAATCTTCTGGTGAATTGTAGCAGCTTTAACTACTATACCATCTGCTGCTCTTAACATGAGTCAGAAATTAGTTTGCTGGCTTTCAAAAATGAATAACAGATGATGAGGCCGAACGGACAATTGGTTATGTTGTTGTTGTTGTTGTTTCTGACATTATTGATATCTTCCTGTCCAGGTTAACAGTGCCTTTGTCTGGGCAGCTGCACAGGGGGCAGAGGCTGCCATCGATGGCTGCGTGGCTCCAATTGGTGGAGGGGAGGAGGATGCAGCCTTCCTTTTGGGCAGCCTGTTTCTCAGCCAGGGTGGCAACAGCAACAATGTTCCTGGTGGAGAGCGCGGCAGGAGAGCATTGCAGCGGCTGGAGCTCAGGGGTGTGCAGGCATACAGTGGCCTTGAAGGGACACTACAGGGTCTGCACACCCTGCCAACTGCTGTGGTGGACTACCGAGGCTTCCGGCTATCAGTTCAGGGCTTGGCACCAGGACTGGATGGTGTAGCGGGGCCAGAGGGAATGTCAAAGGGGCTTCTTTATGGTGTTTCTGCTGGTGTTCTGGAGGGCCCCCACCGACGCAAGTTGCTGGAGCTGCTGGCCCAGGCAGCCAAGAGCCTGTTTCTGCAGCGCCACACTGTAGTGGGCCCTGGCAACTTCCAAGTGCCCCTCTTCACTTCAGCCCACACCCAGGGCTTGATGGGAGCAGATGGGAGATTTTACCTGATCAACCTCTTCCACATGCAGCCTGTAGATGCCAACTTCCAGCTCCCTGAGAAAGAGGGAAATGACAGCCAGGAGGAGAAGGTCGAAGGAGATGCACCAGAGGGCTGGACTGCTTCCTACCTGGCCTCTTCGGGATTTCCTCGCAGCTTCCCCCATGGGCTCTGCCAACTCAGGCCTGAGCTCACACAGGCCTTCATTCAACACAAGTGGGTCTTATGCTGTGTGTGTGTGTGTGTGTGTGTGTGTGTGTGTGTGTGTGTGTGTGTGTGTGTGTGTGTGTGTCTATAGTAACCTCTGCCACAATGAACATAATGACACATAAGAACATTACAAGGTAGGGTTCTGTGTTTTATGTTTGTCCACAGAACAGGAGCATTTTCCTTTTCCCATTATGGTTCAAAATTAAACGGGTACAAAATTTAATGGAAAGACAAGGATAAACAGGTTTGAAATTTCCTTGTAAGTTGTAAACAAAAGGAAGCAATCAATATCGAGGGATGATAGTAAAGTATAGGGGCTAAATTGCTTTCTTTTTGCCAAATTTGTGTGATGATTTTTTTTTTTTCCCCGAGTGAGACAATGCTTTTGAAGTAAAAATGCAGTTAATGATGTCAGGTGGTTTGTTTTTTATGAGGGAGGTCAGTTTCAAAAGAGTTTTATATTGTCAGATGCCTTAATATGTTGTCTACCTGTTTGAACATGAAAATTGACGCAAACTCCCAGACAGTGGGCCCATTGAACCATGAATGTCGAGCCCCAGAGAAGGCCATTCAGCCTGTGTTGCTCATGCATATTTAAGCGGTACTACTGTAAGTACAAACCTGTACCTGACTAGTTTTACTGTTAGGCTTCATCTTTGCACTTTTACACTCTTCCTAGGGCAGTCCAGTTCTCCCAGCGGGTGCAGCAGAGAATGCAGGAGAGGGGTGGGATTGAGGAGTGCGCGAAAGCTGGTGAGGAACCACACAATGCTCCATCGTGTTTGCTCGAACCCAGTGTGATGAGGAGCTCACCTGCATGCATGTGCACAAACAGGAGACAAGTGTGGGATAGAAGCAGCACGAGCAGCCTGCAAGGATGTTGGCTCGGTCAGCGACATCATCTTTGAGATGCGTTTCAACCCTGACGTGTTTTCTCCAGGTAAAATGTCACATTCGGTGTTCCAAAGAGTTTTAGCCAATGTCTTGCAGCCAGCAGTAGTCTGTCATTGGCACTCCTCTCAGTAGAAGCTCAGTTTCTGCTGCCATTCAAATCGGAAAAGCGTTTCCCACACCCCGTAAAAGGTTTCTCAGCTCTAAGTAATGATAAACAGGGGAACTGGGAATCATACATTTCATTCAGTGTCCTGTACTTTACTGCACAGCAGCCTTATTTTGTTGCATGTCTGATACCAACAAAATGTACTCATTTAGGCAGGTTGAGATGTGCCTCAGGTTAATACCTTAGTTAAAAATGAATGAATTTGAGCTTAACCAGACTGGGGGCAATTTCATCTTCAGGAACATGTTAGAAACATTAAAATGAGGCATGACTGTACATTGCCTCCACAAACTTTTTATTTCTGATTGTAGCTCAAAACACCACGCATGTTTTTATATCTTAATGATTATCAAACGCTAGACTTGTGCTGAAAGCACTGAGAATCTTATGCGCTGTTGACACTGTGGTCGAGTGGTCAGTTGTAAAGGCCAGTTTCACCTTAACCTGCCACACCGCTGTCCTTCCTGAATGTTGTTTTTGGAAACACAGGTGGAATTTGCTATACAGTATTTTAATTGGTAAGTGAAGAAAGTACCGTTAAAAATAATTTTAAAAATGTCGTGTCTTCAAAAATTTGTAATTCAATTATTAGTATCGCAAGGACCTGCGGTCAAATTTACGAAGTGTAATGTAAGTGTAATGAAGCAGGTTCCTTTTCAGCCACTTGAGTGAGTGCCATTTTAAGTCCACATCCTTAACTGCTGCGGTATTTATTGCCTGTTTTGTCTGCAACTTGACTTCATAGCTGTTATCTTGAGCAGGGTATGTACCACCTAAGGACTGTATTTGCAGTCACTGACCTTTCTGCCCCTCAACTGCATAGGAATGGAGTTCCCCAGCTCTGAGCGCGATGCTGTGCAGCTGCAGGAAAGGCTGCTACGGGAGGCTGCTAAGTTCATCATCACAGACCAGATCCCTGCCTTTGTAAGTAGCGTCACACATTGCCCACAGCTCCTTTTCCAACCTGCAACCTGCTCACCTTATTGTTCATCTTCAGGTGGAAGACTGCCTGGAGTCCCGGGTGTCTCCAGTGGATGGCACCACTCTGTGCCAGGCCATGCATCAGAGGGGCATCAACCTGCGCTATCTGGGCCATTTAGCCAAAGCTATCAGCCAGTCGGAGCACAGGGAGCGGCTGAGGCACATAACGGTAAAGCCTGGTCTCCTCTCCTCACTGGGAGCCCTTCGTATTCAGATGAAAGGATAACAGTGCCTTCAGAAAGGGTTCACATTCAAGTAATAGTCAGATTTTAAAAAATATATGTATATATATGTGGAGACAAATACATTTCTTTTTAACAATTGAGAATTATTTCTGCAGGAATGGGTGGGAATCCCATTTAAATATGGTGCTGTTTTTGCAAATCAAAGAAGGAGAAACAATCAATGGCAGGGGTGAATACTTTATGAAAGCTGTATTTGTTTCATCGAAGAGATTATGATTTCATTATTGTCAATCTCTTTTCCAGAGACTGGCGAATGGTGAGATTGTAGTTCGTTCGGCCCGGCGAGTTCTGAATCCATATCTACAGGTAGAGTGTTTGCATAAGCTTTTAACTGCCTTTAGTCTGTTCAGATGGTTGTCCTTGGTGTAGACCTGCTCCTCTTGCTGCAGGCTATTGAGGTGTCCAGCTTGTCGGCTGCTGTCAGCCACTTCCTCTGCTGCCTCCTCGTGTCCCATTTCCCATCTGCTGCTGCGGGAGAGGAGCCCAAGAAGCGCTCCAGAAGGCGTGGTCGAGGGGGTGGTGCAAGTGCCGAAAGCACTGCCTGGAGTGCACTAAGCGGGACAGACCTATGGAGCCTTTTAAACCAGGATGCCAAGGAAACATATAACCTCTCCCACAGTCTGGGGTAAGAGCCTGTTTGTCACCAGGTAATGGTTAAGCCCATAAACCGAAGGGCTGAAATGTCACCTTAATGTCATTTTTACATGGTTGCAGGACCAGTGCTGATGACCTGGTGGACCAATATGGGTTGCAGAAAATATCGCTATTGAGAAGGTTTTGCCTGCTGACTGGAATACAGGTAAGTTTTTGGCCAGCCAGCATCCTTGTTAAGGGACGTAGAATTAAGTGGTGTATATTAAGTTAACTTTTAATTTTTTTTTAAAAAAAAAAGGAATTTTCCATTGTGGATCCATCCATTCATTACCATTAACCGCTTATCCTGAGTAGGGTCACAGTGGTCCAGACCCTACCCCAGGGGCTTCTAGTATGTCCATCACAGAGTGACCACACACCCACAGTCACATACACACACTAAGGGCAATTTAGACCGATGAACCTGAAAGGCATGTCTTTGGACTGTAGGAGAAAACCCATGCAAACTCCACACAGGCTGAGCTGAATTTGGACTCAACTGGCCCAGGTGCTGTGAGGCCATAGCACTACTCACTGAACTGCAGTGCCGTCCCAGTGGGCGATCATTCAAACTCATTTCGTATATAACTTACAGAATGAAGTAAGGTTGAAGAAAATGCAGTAAAACAGATGGACAGACAGGTACACAGGTGGAGAAACAGACAGATGGAGAAAGATCATTTGGTCATTGGTCCCAGAGGGTTAGGATAGAGCTACAGCAGCATACAAACAGTTACTAACAAACAAATATGTAGTCACAGAAATTAATGCAAAAAGATGCACACTAAGTAGTGCAAAAATAATAAAGATGCATAGATAAGCACAGATATAGAAATAGCAGTGGGATAAAATTTAATATGTCTATAATAGTACTCATTTCAAATTGTTTTTGTTTGTTGCTGCCACACTGTTCGTGTTTGTGCATATAGCTACGCTTGAGAGAATACACCCTGGACAACAGCACCAAAGCCCCCATCAGTCCAGATGACATCATCAACATCTTCCCCGTGGTCAAGCATGTAATTATGACAACAAGCGATGCCACCCAAGTGTTCCGTTCTGCTCATAAGAGCATTCAAAAGGGTGGGTGAAAGGAACAATATTCACATGAGGTTCATACATACTTTTAAACAGCACATTTGAAGGCCCTGACAAGTATAAATGATCCTATGTGATGCTGTTCCATAGTTTTCATGTGAAGTGGGTCTGTGTGCATGTTTGACAGACAGCACAGTGTAAGTGATTTCTGCATGCAGTTCATCCACACGTGGCTGTTTCAGACTGGTGATCAGCGATCAGGTCAATCGGATGGTCCTGAGCAGCTCAGTCATATTTCTGGAAGCTCAAATTATTAAAAGGGTCACTTTATTTCAAATTGAAAGGGATTTATTAGCATGAAATACTTGCATGACAAAATCAAGTTATTGTTAAATGCAGACTTGATAAGGAAGCACCTGTATCTTAACTGTTGCTAGTTTAGTTACTCTAAACTACTCAGTTCATGTGACTGTCATCTTATTGTGCCTTATTATGCTATGTCTTAGTTATTTATTTACGTATGTATGTATAACATTGCTATTATGTCAAAATGGCTTGGAAAAAGTCACACAGAAGATGCACGACTGGACCCCTCCCGGTTATGCAAGCATAAGCTGTTCACTTAATATGGGTTAAGTACTTCACCTTAGAGAACAGCTACATGGTCTTAAAGGGGCTCACATGTGCCAGACTTTGAAGAGCAGCATAGTGTAGCTTTATTTAATGATCTGTCTGCCACAGGACAAATGTACCGGGCCTACGAGCAGCTGAAGGAAGCGGCGTACCTGTTCGGCCGTGTGTGTGATGACCTGCACCCGGAGGCTTGCGCCTGTCTTAGCTCTCTGGCCCGGCTTGCTTATCTACATGGCAACAGTGCCGAGGTAGTGGCCACACGCACACGTTGACAGCTATTCTTACAGTCCGTGGAAAAATAATGCTCTGTCACTTATGTGATGACTCGATTGCTGACCACGTTCCTCTGTGCTCCAGGCTCGCAGTTTGCAGTTGAAAGCGGTGGTGGTCAGCGAGCGCGTCCTCGGGTTTGACCACCCAGGCACCATTCAGGAATATGTGAGTGCTGTGTGTTCGGGATGAGAAGTTTGTTTGGTATACGGTGTGGACAGTTTGAAGTTTGTACAATTGTGTGGTCCCAGTCCTGCACTGCTACCCTAATTTAATATGGACGGAAAAATGGCATAAAGTAATGCCGTAATGCTACTTTCGAATAAAATAATGCTCAGATGACCCGTAGTTTTCTCTAAGTCTAGGTTGTGTGCATTGATGGATTTAAAACTGACTTGAGTTAATATGAAACACAAAATGTGTGGTTAATATTAACTGTAATAACAGCTGTATTGTTAATGTTAACTGGGAATATTGAGCACTTCAGTTTTATACTCTGTGCCATTGTAGCAGTTTACAAACATTGGTTTTTGTTGTTTCCAGCATCAAAAAAATGTATTCATAGTGATATTCGAGCAGCTGAAATACCATGGTAANATTGAGCACTTCAGTTTTATACTCTGTGCCATTGTAGCAGTTTACAAACATTGGTTTTTGTTGTTTCCAGCATCAAAAAAATGTATTCATAGTGATATTCGAGCAGCTGAAATACCATGGTAAAGGAAGTGTGTGTGTGTGTGTGTGTGTGTGTGTGTGTGTGTGTGTGTGTGTGTGTGTGTGTGTGTGTTGTCCTCAGGCTCTGCTGGCTGTGTATGTGTTTGCTGGGCGTGAGCTAGGGCTGGCTCAGCGCTGCCTGTACCGCGCCCGCCTGCTGATGCTCCTGGTGCATGGAGAAGATCACCCATACATGGCCACGCTGGACGTGAGTGTTCCTCAGCCTCAAGCGTCTCGCTGCAAGGGACAAAAACCAAACACAAATGAAGCGGAACCGTTTCTTTCTGCAACCCCAGGATACAAGTCTTGGATTTGGAATTTTTGCATATACAAGTGAAATTATTTAATACCCTTTACGAGTTGTGAATGAGTGTGAGGCTGCTTTTTTTTTTTTTTTTTTTTTTTTTTTTTTTTTTTTCGAGTAAAAATTTTAGGGGGAATTTTCCCTTTT
>UFQX01000170.1:30031-45195 GCA_900497675.1 Arapaima gigas | reverse complement strand
TTTTTTTTTTTTTTTTTTTTTTTTTTTTTTTTTTTTTGCATTTACGAGTAACAAGTTTAGGGGGAATTTTCCCATTTATTCATTTAAGTATCCCTCGCAAAATGACTGACAGGAACTTCCCATAATGCTCCAATCTCTTTAAGTGACTTACTTGCATAAAACTAATTTGTATGAGATTTAATTAATAAAATTAATAGCACATATAAAAGTGGGAAGGAAGTATCATGGAAAAGGTCACCTGACACAGCACGACTGTTTGGTCATACTGTGCTGTGTCTTGTTAAAGACGACATATTTAGATATAACAAGATTACAGTCGTGTGGGGAAAAAAATTTTTTAAAATTTGCGTGATGCTTATGAATTTGCACACATGGCTTGGTTTTCTGTAGGGCTCCCTAGGCCTGGTGCTGCAGGGCGAGCAGTCGGTGCAGTACCTGCAGAGCGCGCTCAGACTCAACACCCTCTTCCAGGGGCCTCATGACCTGCAGACTGCATTCAGGTGAGCCTCCGCTCCTCCTGGCTCCTCCATCCCGCAGGATGACAGAAAATGTAGTGAATTGTGTAGTAAGACATTAGAATAAAACTTAAGACGTGACCTGGAACAACCCTTACGTTAGTTAAAATCTGTCTTTGATTTGGCAGACTCTGATTTCAGAGATTTTGGATTTTATGGACCATCACAAAAAACAGACAATCATGAATATTGAAAGAATCTATTTTTTAAGTATAATGTAAGGGAAAGTATTAGATTTTTTCTTTTTTTTAAAGCTCTTTTGGAGAAAACTTTGCATAAAGTAATGTTTTAAACTAATTGTGATCCTGTGTTTCAAAAAAGAACCACAACAGTCTCCACAGTTAGTTCCATGTGGATTTTTAACAACATTCTGCATATAATTCACTGTACTACTTGTGTTGCAGTTGCTGTACTGACTTTCTTCAGCACATTACATGTTCATTATACATTACATTAGGTTATAAGAGTTACTGTAGTGAAAATAAATAAATGACACTTAAGCTTTTGATTTTTCAAGGGGAGCTGCAAAAGTACAAATTAACACATTGCTTACAATAAATTATTTTGAACAGCTAAAGTCATGTAAATTGTCCCTAAAATGTAAGATATTTAATAATGTAGCATCAAATGTGACAAAAGCTTTCCTGTAAGTCATGAATCCCATTTATTTTGCATATCCATGCGAACATGTGCAAAGTGCTTCAGTGGCCTAGTAGGGGGTGTCCTGGTGAGTAATAGGAACCATTAACCATTTGAAACACTTATTAATGTCACGTTTTGAACCAGTGTCTCTCGACCTGTCCACAGCCACCACCTGCTGGCCCAGAGGCTCTGCTGTGTGGGAGACTACCGGGGGGCCATGGCCCACGAGAGAGACGCGCTGGCTATATTCCAGGCTAAGGTCCGCCACCTCCGCTGTCCTCAGCTTACTTTATGCAAGACATTCAGTTGTTATGCTGCTCGTTTTGGTCTTGCTTTCAGTAAATATGGTTTGGGGTTTGGAAAAGCTATTTTTTTTTTTTTTTTTTTTTTTTTTCCCCCCCTCCACCTTGACGTTTTTCAAAAAGACACAACTGTGAAAACCACACGGAAGTTTGTGCATGATACATGTTTGTGTCCACGAGCAGTGTGGAGAAGACCACCAGCAGACTCGGAGCAGCATGGAGTTTCTGCGTGCGATTACCCAGCAGGCTGTGCGTATAGAGCGCTCCCTGCGTCAGGGCAGTGCGGACCTGACGGACACCGCGCCCCCTGAAGTGAGTTCAGGGCAAACAGTCCAGTGCCTCAGTACATCAGCCTTCAAATTTTTTAATGCGTTTTCCAGAAAAAAAATGTACAAAACAGTGGTTGGCTGACTTGCAAGAATACAACTCCAAATAGACAAATAAAATGTCATACCTTTTATTTAAATATTACAATGTCGATGTAATTTTTTTTAAATCATGTACTGCGTATCAGTGGTTCTCAACCTGTTTACCAGATCATATGTTTGCTTATTTATTAATTTATTTGCAGACCAGTTGAGTCAGTTATTTCCCGGTAGCTATAACACAGTAAATACATGCCTTTTGCAGCTGACAGGATTAAATCCTCTCCAAATGTAAAGGGCTTCATAGCTTTAGTGATTCTGTGAGCCACGATATGATGTCCTCAGTGCAGCGATGTTTGCGGATGAGGTAACCCACACCTAGATGCTTTTGCGCATCTAGCTTGTATTGTTTTTCTTTCAAAATTCTCCTGGTTGCTATGTGAGAAGGGTGATCGGTTTCAAAGTGCCGCAAAAGTTTTGACAGCTTCGTTGCCTTGTTGAAGAGAATATCTGCACAACGAGCACGTTGGAAATAGTGTCTGAAGATCAAAAATCGGAACATATTTGTATATATGATGGCTCCTACTTTCAATTGCAGCTTGGTTTGCCTCTTTCGTATTTTCAGACGCTGCGTTTCCCTCACTGTTGTGTGCAGCCCATTAATGTTTTGTTGAAGACCTCATCTTGTTTTGTATTGTGTAAAAGACAAAAACAACCTACTTACTAGTAGCTTATATTATGTGCATTTATTTACCTTATACAGTATATTGGTCAGTATAGTGGTCACTGTCCAGATCCCCTCTTAATTCCAGTTACATCAAGGGCCTGTAGAGCAGTATGTGTTCATATTTATGTACCATTTTAAACCAAAGCTGATGTGTTGCAGAGTCTGATGCCCACGGTGGAAAGTACACTGGAACAGCTGGCCCTTGTCAACGGTATTGTCAAAGTACCAGTAAGGTAATGTCACTTATTTATTAGGAATAACAACATTATCCTGACATATATATTCTGGCAATGATTCTGATTTGATTTGGGTTTAAAAAAAAAAAAAAGTCCATAAAATAGTGAGGGTCGCTAGTTATTCAGATGAGGAGCCGCAGTTGTCATGTCCAACTTTGTGCTCAAGAAGCACAACTGGGATCAGAGAACTGTTGAAATATCTTTTTGTTCACAGCAGCAAAGGCACTTTTACCCCAAGTCAGAATGAATAACAGCTGTATTACTGTATTAACCCAGCACTCCATCAGTGTATTCACTGGTGTGGTTCTGTAAAAGCCTCAGATAAAGCTAAGCAACTATAAAGCTATAGTAGGTTAATACTTAATATTTGTAGTAAATTTGAGCCATGTTAATTCCACTGCATTATAGTGCTGCTCTTACCAAGGTCATAGAAAGTGAACAAGAGGGCACAAAGCAAGGTGACAAAAGAGAATAAACACAAAATAAAGAAAGGACATAGTCTGTTTATAAAATTCTGATATAAGCCATCTGGAGACAGAAAAACCTGTAAGGGGTCCAAATATGAGTGTTTGGGGAAATTAAGCTAAATAAGCCCTGAAGCACCAAGAACATCCCTTAGTTTACCTGGAAATCATCTTTAATGTTCTCAGAATGAATATTCATATAAAATGATTTATAGTCCATCCTTGATTTACTAGATGTCAATTTTATGCGTTTTGGTTATTGCTACTGTCACAAATGATCATAAATACGGGGGGAAAAACCTTTTTTTTTTTTAAAAAAAAAAAATCTGATTTTTCAGACTTTTGCATTATTTTGACCCTTCCTCCCCTCTGCTTTAACGTTTAGAAAACTAAACAAATGTAATGGAAGACAAAATCAAGAATCTTTATGGTTCTTAAATCTGAGACACCTATAAATGGAGTAACATGTAGAGCTACTGTGTTCTTGGCTGTTACCTTTTATGCTCCTAATTTTATGTTCATTTTTAGCAATAAGATCCTGGAACTCCAGGAGAAACTGAAAGAGATGAAAGCATCCAATGAAATGAAGGATGAGAAGCAGAAAGTTGCAAGTGCCAATGGGGGAGGGAGAACAGAGAGGCCTGGCAGAGAGGAAGAGTCCGTCCACGGAGATATCAATGGCAGCGAAGAGGCGGTTGCTGGAGATGGGCTGAAAGATGCATCGGGGCTGCAGCAGGAGAACCACTTGGACGAGACCTCCACCAGTGGCCTGGCCTTCACTCGGGGAGAAGACCAGATGAGACCTGAGCAACCTGGTGTGGAAGCCACAGTGGAAAAGAAATCAGATTCTGGGGGGGTTGATGGCAAATGTCCAGCAACCACTAATGTGTCAGTTCCTACTCAGTGCAACGGGGAAGTGAAGCAAGTGAGTGATGACCAGCTGGCATCAGCAAAAATGATCACTGTGGAACCAGCTGAAGAATCTGGAATTGGAGAGATCAGTGGAGCAGCCAAAGAAAACAAGATGAGTTTGCCAGACCTCAACGGAGAAGGGGAACATCAAGCCACATGTAACTAAGCAGGAACAACTGAAAACAAATGGAAACTAGTAACCAGCGACAATCTAGTGGAGATTCACAGAATCTTATGAACGTGGACACTTGGGGCGACTTGAAGCACATCACACATCTGGACCAACTGAGGAAGAAGGTTCCTTATCAAAAGAAGCACAGGTCACTGAATGACAAGGCAGCTCTGTTTAAAAACTCGTCCATCAAGGTTTTATTATGCAAATATATGTAGATGTGTCAACATTGAGTGGGGTGGGTTGGGGGTTTGTAATGGTGAATATTAATAGATGGAAAGTTGAAGTACAGATACTTAAGGTATTTCAGTTTACAATGACAATCACAGATTTGCATGGCAGTAAGTCTTTTTTACTAGAATGAAACTGAATTTTGCAAGGTTTACAGTGGCTGTAAAGTATTCCCTTTGACACCTGTCATTTTATTTCTTTACATCATGAAATTATTGAATTCACTGAACATCAAAACACTGTATTGACAATACACTCTAAAGCATTTTCTAAAATGATGGTTCCCAGTGGATTTTTTTTTTTTGCCTTTCTTAATCTTTGAAGCAGCAGGAACTCTTGGGTTTCTAGATCACACAAGAACTCCACCACCGCTGTTCCTGTCCTCTGCCTCCACCACAAGTCCAGAAGCTCAGCTGGAAATGAAAAGGGTCAGATGGAGACCCCTCTGGCTAGAGACTAAAGAGCTGGTCTCCCATCAACCCACACTTCCTTCCTTCTTCCTCTGGATGATCTCCAGGTCCAGGCAGTGGAGGTACTGGGGCTCCTGTACATGTGACCAGGTGTGTGGGGGCAGGGAAGCCAGGCGCCGAGAGGGGAAGCGGAGCAGGGCCGTGTCGTTGAACACGTCGAGAAAGCGCGGGGGGCAGGGGAGGGGTGTCTCCTGGCACACGCACATCAGCTAGCAGCGCACGTCAAGGATTCGTGTCACTGTCGCCACAGGAGCTGTACTGTAAACTTGCACTCAGTGTTACTCACATGATACCACTAATGCACTATTACAGCAGTTACTCTCCACTAAGAAAAATACATTACCCCCCAGTGTTCACCACGTTACCAAATTCTCTACTCTCCAGCCTACTTTATATTTACTCCCGACTGCCGAGGAAAATAAATGCTGGTACTGCCTGCGTAGGAACCCCGAGTATTAAATGTTTGGTTTCTGCATGAGTAAAAATACCGATATTGCTGAAATGGAGTTGCTTACTAATGAGACAGATTTAAACAAATGGTAGAAAAGCAGTGCATGAGAGGAGTGGGTCAGGGCAGAATAGTATCATCTGGGAAATGAAATGCAGCTGTGAGGATTCCTTACAAACGATGACCACATACTATGTATACTAGAGCAGCTCAGAGAATCTGGTCTGCTGGGGGCAGAAAAGAGCACCAGGAGCTCATGAGAAGCACAAATACACCACAGGTTATTAAAGATTAATCAACCAAACTAACACGCCACGGCAATATAGTCCTCAAAGAACACTGCTCTCTCAATCCTAATCTTCACTCCCTTGTAGGTCCAGCTAGTTTCTTTTTTAGGTTAAGTCACCTGTGTTTTTACAGGGTGGGGCTGTCAGCCCCACACTGGAGGAGTAGGACAGATGGCTTGCAGTGACCAATTAACCTGAAATGTACATCTCTGGACTGTGAGAGAAAATCTCACATATTTCAATTAGTCAGACCCCCAAGCTGCCCTAATCAACCAAACTATTTGACATAGCGTTATTGTGGGAATGACATACTCACTATTTTACTTAAACGGCGTTGCCCACCACTAGTAAGTACTAATAGGCTCAGTGCTGCATGGAACAATGAAATGCATAATCTTTGACCACAATGTGCGATGCTAGAAAGGATACATCAGCAATGAAGCTGTAGTCTCGCTGGAGGTCTTGCTGCGCCATCCTAACAAATGAAAGTGAAATGATAAATATGAGACGAAATAATACATCTCTCTTTAGAAATCATGCACAGCATCTGAATAGTTAGCCAAGAACTCAAAAATAGGACCTGTTCAGAGGCTTAAAGTGTAGTGAGATGTCAGAACTTCGTGGCCAACTGTGTTCAATTATTTATTCTGAATTGGTGTGTATATATGTTAGTCTCGAGGTATCCAAACTTCATCTGCATTTTGATATCCAAACTAAAAAAAAAAAAAAAAAAAAAAAAATCCACTATAATGAAATTTATCCAAAGGATATTCAGAAAAATTGATGTGAAGTGGAAATAGTAGGTATTAGTGAACCATCAGCTATTTCCTGTTTTACTGTCTGCTTCGATGCCTTTGTGGAGCATCTCCGTTTTTATCGAGTGTAATCTATCAAAATAGGAACAAAGTTGAAAGCTTAAGAAGAAAGCAAAGTGCATACAAAAACTCACAATTGGCTATTCTCTCTGCTCGGTACAGTAAGTTACAGTACGTTGCCTTTTTAAGTTGTCTGCACTTATTTTCACAAATTTCATTAAATATTTGTTGCTGTATACAAGATACAAGGAAAACCATTCAAAACAACACAAAGTACTGTAATATACTGCATGGAGACATAAACATTAATAATCTCATTAAGTTTGATAACTGGGTAACTGGTCACGGAAGTGTTCATTATGCTGAAAACACGGGATGATAGTTATACAAGTGTTTTTATGCTGAATTGCTGATTTTTCTGAAAATCAATTTGGGGTTTTTGATGGGCTGGGAATGCATATTATATTAACATGTTTCCTGGAAAATAGACTCTGAGTATCTGAACCTTTGCTCCAGAACAGATTAACTTCATAAAGTGAGGTGCTGGTGTGTGAACAGATGCAACATCCTTAATGCACGTAACTCAAATACAGTATATGGTGACTACACTACCCACAAACTTGATGTATATTCCTTATAACCTTCCCTTGTGTGAAACTAAAGGTGCAAAATAATCATTGGAGGTTTATAGAAAAACCTGAATACCCACAACCGAAGAGCTCCATAGATGAGGCTCAAAAATTCCTGGTTCCTTTTTTCAGCCATTTCATTGACTAAAACTACAACCTCGTTTTAATAACTGGCCACAAAATGGTAGTGGGAGAATTAACTACTATGATTATTCTTCCAATTATGAAACAAACGGAAAAGGGAACAGGTGGTGTGAGAAGTAAGGACACGGACTTTGTCGTTACCAAGATGGACCTTCGCTGTGAAAGGCAGCAGACCTGAAATTCTCTAATGAATTATTTACTATTACAAATTAATTACTAACTGCGAATGGCAACATCGGGAACAAAAACTTCTGTATGGAAACTCCAATCTAAAAAAATGAACAAAGTTGTTGCCGCTGTTTCTCCCCACAATTCTGTCATTTGGACGAAGTTAAGGAATGCAGGCTAATCGCTCTTGCATACTTGGCACGGAAATGTGTTTTGTTATGATCTAGATCTCAAATAAGTGGGTAAGAGATCTGTTATTTTAATTAACATTTGATCTACATGACAATTTAAAGGAATTCTGAAATGTCTGTGGTCCCCTTAGTGTTAGGCGACAGTACCAGTGAAATACTGTCACCTTTTGCCTTTGTTTGCAGGGCAAGAAGTGTGACAAACACAATTCATAAAAGCAATTTAAAAAAAAAAAAAAAAGATTATGCACATCACCTCTCCTGGAGGCCTTGAAAGCTATTGCCCACGATGGTGAGGAGTGGGAGGGCCTGGGGGCTCCAGTTGCTCCACAGCAGGTTGTTGTACAGGGCCGTACCGCAGTGCATCAGGTAGAAGAGAGTGGGTTTGTTCACCGGACGCTTCCCCTCCTAACACAATCCGGCAGAGGGACCAGTCAACAGTAAGGCGCGTACAGGCACAATCCCACTGTGCCAATTTCTGGTAGGTATAAACAGCTTCATTTTATAGGGCAGAACGAAAAATAATTATACTATTATATATTCTATCTAATATTTTCATCAACTGCAGTAGCCTGTCTTGGATTTATATCATCACAGCTGCACTATAATATTCCATCAGTTTTTTCACTGTCTATTTAGGTATGAAATGGCTGTTTCTGGACAATTCTATCAAACTCAGCACCCTCTTCAACTGCTTTTGCTCAGTGTGTCTACAAATACAATTGCAGTCCACCTGGGAACTGTCTGCTGGGAGTGGCGTGAGCTTTACCAACATGTTACAGCAAGCATCCATATTCATGCCAGACCAATATTTCCCGCAGCACTTATTTGTTCAGTTAAACTAAATTGTTAAAGTTAGCAGCTTAACACTTGTCTCTAAAGTGACTTAGTGTTCATTTACCCACCTATAGTCACTAAATCCTTGTTAGGGTCATAATGCCTGTCAAAGAATCACTTCGCCTACGATATGAAATGAGATGGGGCCAAACACACACGCACTGGGGAATTTGGAATATACAATCAACCTGAAACATGTATTTGGACCTTAAACATAGTTTTCCTTTTTAATATAGTTCTTAACTAGAAAGCTGGCAAACACTATCACAGTACTGCATACAGCTGGAGAACAGGAGGTGGGATTTAAACCTCGGTCCTCTCAGTACAAATATATGCGTTTAGTGTTCCTATTTAAACAAATTTAAGAAGTCTGCTAAATGAAATGACACGATCCATTTGCAACTGGCACGGAACTGGAGGGGCTCACCTCATTCTCAGTCAGCACAGTGAGACCGAGTGATCGCAGCACCTCGCGCTCGGCCACGGAAAAAACTGGATCAAATATGCTGCACCGGTTGGGCGGGATCTGAGAAACACAGTAGCAATAGTTACTCCGCTACCCTGCTGTAAATGAAGGACTGCTGCTATCCTGCAGTTCTGAGAAGCGACAGTCTGTGCAACATCACAGTGAGGCGGTTTACAAGGCTGCTCACTTTCAGAGCCTCCAGCAGCAGCAGCAACATGGCCAATTGGTATCTGGAGGAGACACAGGACAGGAACCTGCCCAAGCCGTAGCAAACGCAGTCACACTCCAGGTCTTTGTGGTTGGGGTCCTCCGCAGCTAAGTATCTGGTCAAAATCTCTGAGAAGGGATTGGCACTTTACAACAATGTTTCTCAGGTGCCACACAGAACAGACGTCACCATAGTACAACCATGCAAACTACCCAGAACGCAAAGGCTCATGGGATGAGTGTAGGCCTCCTCCTCCTGCAGTCCAAAAACCAGTACTATTTTCACTAAAAAATGCTCATACCATTTGTGTCCACCCTGTAACTGGACCTAGTCTCCTAGCTTAGCACCCAGTGATGGTTTGATAAATGCAATAAATAGAACATTAATCCTTTATATAAACATATAAGGCTGATTGCTAAATAATGTTTATGCCATAAACATATTTATGAACATCTGACAGCAACCTAACTGTATAAAAAGGGGTTTATAAATTAAGTGTGGCATTATAATCACTACGACTTTGAATGAAATGTCTGTTTAACCTTTCCAGTTTCGCCAGAAGCCCTCACAGGTCAGGTCAACCCTGAAAAGGGACAGAGAGCGTGAAAGACTTGAGGTCTTTGCTTTTGTCGCTACAAATACGCATCAGTTTCACGTGATCACGTGCGGCCCTCATATTTATTACAGTTAAATCGTCCGAAATGCCGCCTCTTGTCGTTCGCTCACATGGCCTCTTTCAGCCGCTCCTGGGCCCTTCTGGCGTCCGCCGGTTTCCCGGCATCCACCTGCTCCCGCAGACTCTCCGCGCACGTGGGCGCCGCGCGTGCTGCCCTCCCGCGCCTCCGCACGCGCTGCCACTCGCCGTCGTTACCGGCCATTTCTAAAGCGATCCTGTCACAAAACGAATAATGGGTCGTTTTTTTCACAATTCGAGCACTGTACATGTGAATAAATTATGAAGGAGTACCAGAGGTGCAACACATTATTACTTACAGACAAGGTAAAACGGTGATGAACTGCAAAACCGTTTCAGTACTGAACCCGGCGTTACAAGAATTAGGTGCCGCTACAGTTTATCGATTATTTTATTGGTTCACCAATCATGTCAAACCCGCACAAAAGCGGAGTTACACACCATGAACACATTTCTAATGCCAAACGAAGAAAAACTCTTCAATTTTGCTCAAGTGATGGCACCCTGTGATAGGAAGTGAGTTCCCGGAACTTAACACCGCTTCCCGTGACCCTCTTTTAAAATAAAAGCCTGTTTATGGGCTTGCAAAAAAAAAATTACAAATTACAAAAACATCTAATGTTTCTAAGCAAGGATTATCGTGAAATAAAACTGGGGATAATGGGCTACTCTATACCTGTCTAGAATAAATTGCTGTTTACGACTTCTCTATCGTAACCACATCTTACGTTAATTTTAACTGGGGACTTTTATTTTGGACGTAAACTCCATTAAGGTACCGGAAGTAAAGGATTTGACGCGGCTGCTGGGAAGTAGTCGCACGTTAGTAGGGCGGTCGTTTGTTTCGTTTGTTTTGCTGTCTACGGTAAGTTTACTGCGCTGGTGTTGCTTTTTTTTTTTTTTTTTTTTTTACCTTACCTTCATTGTACGAGTGTCTTATATTTGCCTGTTCTCGTCTTTCCATGTCCGTCGTGTCGTGTGCAGTGCGTCATGTCCATGTCCCACCTGTACGGCCGGAGGGGGCCGGAGGAGGACGCCGGAGTGGAGGTTGAAAGCTTTGAGGTGACCGACTGGGACCTGGCCAACGAGTTCAACCCCGATCGCCGCAGACACCGGCAGACCAAGGAGGAGGCCACCTACGGAATATGGGCCGAGCACGATTCTGATGAGGAGCGGCCGAGTTTCGGGGGGAAAAGGTGCGCCAACGTGACGCTCCCGGGTTTAGTTGTACACAGCAGTTAAGTGTGTGTGTGTGTGTGTGTGTGTGTGTGTGTGTGTGTGTGTGAGAGAATCAGAGGTGCCGAATTGTGCGTGACGATTCTTGGCGTTTGTATTTTGGGACGCGTTGTTTAGCAAACTTAATTCAGTTTATTTTTATAGAGGCTTCTTCTCACACAGCGACTCAGAGCTGAGCAGCAGGTCAGGATGATGGAACAGAAAACAGGTGTACAGTGAAGCTGTAGATGGAGGTTAAATGTAAATGAGAGCGACTATACAGGGTATAAGTGTAATACGGTAAACCTGCCGGCAACTGAGGAGAGGAAAACAAAAAAAACTCCCAACCGGGAGGGAGGGAAATAAACCTCTGGGGGTCCGAATGCCGGCGGCTCATTTCGGTCAAGGTCAGACTTTTTTAACAATGGTCCAATTACAGCAACTTCAAAAGCGTTCGGGACAACAAGGTATTTAGTATTAGCGATCAGTTCGGCAAGGATGGAAATTGCAGCTTGTAGTAGCTTAGCAGGGACTGGCTCTAAAGGGCAGGTTGTGGATTTCATAGAATGAATTAACGTGTTAATTTCAACATTGCTAATTAAAGTTTTAGATGTTGAAGCGTGTTATGAGACAGACGTGTCAGTATATCAGCACTGTTCAAGCAGTATTGGGACCGTAACATTGCCAACAGATGACGATGCACTTCAGGATTGTGGTGGAGATGATGGGTGAAACCAGCACTGAATCACATATGTTCAGCAGCCTCCATATTCTCTTGATGTTGCCCCCTGTGACCTTTTCCAGAAATGAAAATGGTACTAAAGGGATAGCAATTTTTTATTTGTTTTTTTTTTTTTCCACAGTACTACACAAACGTGTTGCTCCAGTTTGTCGGTCATCATAAACATTACTCATAATGAAAAACAACAACAAACTGTCGGTTGTCTTGACGTACCATGAGATGTGACAAATTGACAACCTTGTACCTGTATCACGTTGCTAAGGTGCAGCATCATCAACTGGCAAAGTTATTGTGCCGGATACGTTTTTGGGCCGACCCGTATATAGAAAACAGTAGACTGTCAAGAAAAGGCACGACCTCAAGATTTGTGCTTAATTTTGTCTGTGTGGGCAGGTCAAAGGATTACACAGCGCCTGTGAATTTCGTGAGTGCTGGACTGCGTAAAACGGCCGCCGATGAGGATGACGAGGACTCTGATGACTCCGACTCGGAGAAGAGCCGTCCTCCGCCGTCGGCTCGTGAGACGGCCCCAAAAAAGCTGCAGACGGTAGGATAGCCTTTTGCTTGCTGAGCCATTTACTGAGCTAGTTACCCAGGGGTATAAGTAGCTCCACAAAGTGAACAAATGAAAACCTTGAACATATTTGCCATTGCTGCAGTACGGAATAAATGATTTCTCACAGTAATGTTTATATGGAGGATGTCTATAGCATCAAGAATACTGCACTGTCTAGGTGGGATTCAAGGAAGACGACTGTCCGTGTTCTCACAGTCTTGTTTAAATTAAGCACTTTTGTATACAGTGAGATTCAAAAAGAATTTACCCCTTTTTGTCACTTTGAGTTTATTACTCAGTAACAAAGTATCATACAAACATGTAGCAAAACCAATTTGTAGAATTACCTATAGTGATTCTTTTTCCAGATTTTTGCACTTTGAAGTTTAGGCTACATATATGGTTCATATGGTAAAGTTATAAATTACAAAAGTAATAAATTTATCAGTGTTCAGTTTTTTTAAAACACCTTGCATTTATTATGTGAGTGAAATAATAATATAGTCATTGTTTAACTCATAACTCTTCTCTTTTTAGAAAGAAAAGTTAAGCAAAACTGTCATCTCTGATGATCAAATGAGTCTTTTTTTTCCCCTCAGTACATGGGGGGTAAAATTCACTTACATATTTTGGGTCTTTTAGGGTGGAAACTTCAAAAGCTCCCAGAAGACCTTTGCTGGAGGTATTCGGGCTGGGCAGGACCTGGGAATGTGGGAGAAGCACACGCGAGGGATTGGCCAGAAGCTGCTGCAGAAGATGGGTTATGTGCCAGGGAAAGGCCTGGGGAAAAATGCACAAGGTATGCAGTGCTCAGAAATAAGTATTGAAATGGCGTGTGAGCTAATGGTCAGGGCTGCAGTCCGGTCACTGTGTTGTCAGGTTGCATGTCAGCTGTTTGAACCACACTTGACCAGACACTGTGAACCTCAGGTATTGTGAATCCAATCGAGGCCAAGGTGCGGAAGGGGAAGGGGGCAGTGGGGGCCTATGGCACCGAGCGGACCCAGCAGTCCCTGCAGGATTTCCCCGTGGTCGACTCGGAAGAGGAGAAGGTGAGCACTGTAGCCGCCTTTTACTTGCTTAAAACCATGTATATTCGTTGTGTTTTTCTCCAGCAGAGTGTCCATTTTTTTATAGGATTTATTTCCATGTTACAGTTGCAATGCTTTATCACTTACCATTGCATTCCAATTATTTATCATTGATTGGCTGATGCTTTTTCCAAACCTGGTCCTTTGGCCGGAACGTAACAGCTCTTATCAGGGGAGCAAATGATACAGTTTATGTTTGTTTATGTGGATATTTTGTCATGTAGCAGGAAAGGATTTAACAGAATAACTTCAGTGAAAATATCCAGCTGTTTAGGGGAGTCAGAAGTACTGTGGTAAGCTACGCAGTTCATGCATATATGTACATAGTAAGACCCTACTGTTGTGTAAGTGACAGGTCAAAAAATCTTGCAAATTTGTATTCAGAAAGTAAAATTACCTTTGGTTTGTCTCAGCTGTTAGGTTCAAGGAGTATGGGCTAATATATGCAATGATATACACTGTATGCAGTTATTCCATCTAAGGTATATCCTGTGAAGCCTATGCTCCCTACTTCCAGCACAGGCTCTGGACCACCGCAGTTAACTTGGATAAATGGTTAACAATAGTGGGTGATTGAGTTACTAGAAAATATTATTCAGAATTCATCCATAATTACGAGTTTCTGCCTTGTGATGTCATCAGGAGTTTCAGCGCGAGTTGGGCCAGTGGAGACGCGAGCCAGGGGTTGGTAAGAAGAAACCCAAATACTCCTTCAAAACAGTTGAGGAGCTCAAGGCTCATGGGAAGCTGGCAGGCAAGAACATGAGTGCTCCTGCTGGGGAGCTGGCTCAGGTCAAGGTGAGGCATGCAGTGTTCACCCGAGTGTGAGTGCATCCTTCCCGTGTTGTACTTAACTTACATTGTCAACCCAAGTAATGTTTGGTTATTCACTTTACAGGCATATTTAATTTTCGGTCAGATTTTGGAGAGGTAGTGAGTTTCCACTCACTGTAAATTCTTGTGTTTATTTTATTCTAATTTGAAATTCAGTAGTGTTATTGCGCAGACGTTTTGTGAATCAACGTGTGACCTGTGACTGTGCTGCAGGTAATTGACATGACTGGTCGGGAGCAGAAGGTCTACTACAGCTACAGCCAAATGAGCCAGAAGCACAGCGTGCCGGAGGAGGCCCCTCTGAACATGGGGGCACGAGACCAGAAGGCTTCTGGTTTCACGCTGCCAGAGCTTGAGCACAACCTTCAGCTGCTGATTGACATGACGGAGCAAGATATTCTGCAGGTTGGACTTGGGCCCATCACCCACATTCTCTCCATTCACCTCCAATATTTCTTTTCTCGTTGTATACATGTCTCCTGGTTCTGTTCTTCTTCACCTCTTGGGTTCTAAGCCTTATTGATTGTGTGTTTACGAGGTCTGTTCAAAAAGTATCCAAATATATATATCCAAATGTAATATTTATATGTATAGAAACTAGTTATCTTAGTACTTAGGAGTCTTAAACCCCTTTAAACTATGCTTCATCAGGTTTCACAAGAATCTTTCCTTTTTTGGAAACATGCGGAAGCCATTTTTGGGAATCGTCATTACCTGCTCCATCATATTGTTTTATTAGTTCCGTGTCCTGAAATTGCTGTCCTTTCAGCACTATTTTGAATTTTGGGGGGGGGGGGGGGGGGGGC
>UFQX01000170.1:18699-29989 GCA_900497675.1 Arapaima gigas | reverse complement strand
GGGGGGGGGGGGGGGGGGGGGGGGGGAGTCACGGGGTAGTTACGAGGCGAGTATGGAAGCTGCCCCACTTGGCTGATTTGTTGTTTTACCAGGAACTGTTGGAAAACTTTCAATGCATGCAAACACATTGCTCCAATGTATAGGTCACTAGCTGAGTTACCCAGCACTGCCCAGGTCAAAAAGGTGTAGTGATGGAAAAATAAAAAGTAACAACACATTATATAATCACCATTAAAGTGGTTGTATTTGGTACATAAGTATTATTAGTGCTCTTGGACAGGTTGACACACAGAGTGATGTATGGCAGTTATAGCCAAGGGGAAAAAACAAAATGTATATTGCCGATCTTTACGACCCTTGCATCACGAATGGGTGCAGCGCCATTTGTCACATATAATTTATTAATTTTTACTTTTTCATTTGCTCACATACAATACTTACTCGCTCCTGTTGCAAAACACATGGAGAGCTCTGACAGCAACCTGCAGAAATTATATATCAACAAACCTTATTACCTTTGAACTTGATGAATTTATTACATTTGTGTGTGTGAGAGAGAAACATTTACAGAGAGTAATAAATGAAATATCACCAAACTGTTTCTCAGTGAGAAAGCATGACAATATACATTTATAGTCTGTGGAGTGAGAGAATTCCATGTACATGTGCACGTGACGGTGCTGCTCCAGCTTCTCTGAGGCTTGTCAGAGACCGAATTTTAAATTTTCTAAATGGTCTTTTTGGAATTTACTTCCTGACAGCACAAAAAACCTCAGTTTGGATGAGAAGTGCCCCCGGATTTCTGTGGGTTGAAAAACAAAGCTCGTGTGCCTAAAGAGCAAACCGAGATCGAGCTTTATAGATAGCGAGATCGTACACAACAAGAAATGACTGCTGCCTGCCACTCGTGACCACCAAATGTGAAACGTGACAAACTCGCTGAAACACAGTCAACAAAGGTTCGTTGATCTTTCACCCCACTACGATTCCAAAAAATTAACGGTCCAAATACTTTTCGAACAGATCTCGTGCACATGTTACAATTAAAAATAATCCCTGTTTGTCGACAGATAACAATTCTCATGTTGAAAATATTCATACGTGTGTTATGTTAATATTTTGTTTTCACCTCCCCGTGTATAAATACAGTCCGCTCTCGATAATTCCGGACTATATGGGGAAGGAGATGCCTGGATGTGGCGAAATTCCAGAAAATATTTTTACTGCAGTGCTGTACAGTACTGCGTTATCTACTGCAGTAACACGTTAATAACGTGATATAATGTGTAACTGACATGTAATGCACCTTATAAAATGAAATAGTCAATACTGTGATAAAAACATGCATACATTCAGTGCAGTGAATTATATGCAAAAAAGCATAAAGCACCAATCTGGTTTTATTGGAACACCACTAATACCGGCTGTTTGATACTACACAGTATCAAAATTGTTTAAAACATTTCATGCATTTATGAATTTATTTTCCAACAAAAAAGTAAAAAAATCAGTTAAATGTCTATACCTTCCTTTATATAATGCTTAAAAATAGGGTTCCCCCCCCATTATTTGTGATTATTATTTGTGATTTTAGTTCACAGATGGACTGTATTCTGTTATTCCCAGCCATACTACAGTAGTTAAAGGACACGGAATGGTAACCTGAAGGTTGCTGGTTTGAGTTCACCTCCCTGCTAATGCTGCAATAACCTTGATGGGGAAAAAAGTGCCAAGCTGAAAAGCTGGTTTAAATACTAAAACAAAAATTCCTACATAAGAGCCAGCAAATGAACAAAATAATAATGAATAAATTACTTGAGTAGAAAAGCTGAGTAGGTGCCAAACTCGGGGGCACTACAGCAGGACTGAGGACCATCTGATAGGCATTCCTAAACTATGCTTCCTGTGAAGGCGTTTGCTGTCCCTGCTTTCTGACTGTGTGTCCATATACACTGACAGAGTGCGCGGCAGCTACAACACGAGCGTGACGTCGTCGTGTCGTTGACGCACGAGAGCACCGCTCTCCAAGGGAGGCTGGCTGAGGAGCAGAAGACTATGGAGCGCCTGGAGGATGTGCTGAAACTTGTGGAGCGCTTTGAAGCAGTGGACAGCCATAGTGGCAGCGGCAGTAATACCCTCACCCTGCAGGAGTGTGCATCCATCTTCGAGACCCTGCAGACTGAGTACTACCAAGAGTATAAGGCCTTGGGCCTGGGTGACTTGGCTGTGTCTGTGGTACATCCCTTACTCAGAGAGAAACTCCGCAGCTGGGATCCTCTGAAGGTCAGTCGCTCGCGTTAGGCTCACACGCAGGAAGTGCTCCTCATATCCTTCCCGACGTTTGTGTAACGTTGTTTCTCCACAGGACAGTGTGTACGGACTGGAGGAGGTGGGCAGGTGGCGAGCTATTCTGGAGTCGGGGCAGCAGCCTCACAGTACCCCCAACAGTTCCCACATGGATCCCTACCACAGGTCAGAATCCACCTCAGCAGAATGTTGAGCTGGAAATTTTTTGTTCCGGACGTGCTTTTCGCAGGATTGCTGAATGCAGCTCAGTAGGAACAGCTGTTGGACCATCCTTCTATCATGTTTACCACGTTTCTAATTCCGTTCATTTCACTTGCAGGAAGCCTAGTATATCTGTTTGTATTTACTGAAGCTTGTTATTCTGAAAACCGCTTTCTTTCATTTCTTCTCGGGAATATAGGTGAATACATCTCAGCATTCCAGTTCCCTGTGAATAGGATTTAATGCTCCTTTTTCCCCATTTTCCTGTGTTTGGTTTTGCTTTAACAGTAGATTAAATCCTTGCAAGAACGTGCTCTGCAATGACATGGAGGGGCTGGGAGTTAGGAAGTCTCTCACTGTGCTGTCAGTTGTGCTCAGTATAGGATTCACTCTCTCCTGCTTTTTGTGGCAGTACAGTATTTTTTTTCTTGACCATAGGTATTTTTAATACTAATTTAAATGTTAATACAGTATATAACTATTGATATCGAATCAATTCACCAACCAAAGCATTTTACTGTTCTATTATTATTATTATTATTATTATTATTATTATTATTGGCATTTGTCACGTGCACATTTTGTTTGTGGTGACAGGTCTGTTTCCTACATGTCTCATAAATGAAAACAAAAAGAAAACATCTTTTTCATTTTACATAGTAACTGTTTGAAAAATAAAAAATACACTTTTTTAAACTAAACTTGAAATAAAGCGACCCTGCATTTCACGCGATTAAATTTTTTAGACCTCACTTTTTATCATGTTATGGCAGGGTTTTACCAAACTTTTTCAGAACTGGTCATAACACATAAACCAGGACCTAGTGAGCTGCAGTTTGGCAGGTATTATGGAATGTATTTTATTCAGTATCTGATTTGCACATGAAATGTGAAATAATCACATAGTTCTACTGTTGTTCCTGACAACCCATCACTAAGGTGACAAAGTCGTTTCTTCTCTGGAGAACCGCAGTTCCCAGATTGACACGTTCACTCAAAAAAGACCCGAAACATACCCAAGCCTTAATGACGTTATTCTAAGCTTTATGAGGAATGATCCTGTTACCAAGCTACCGTTTGCTGTTGTCAAGTTTTGTAACACACTGACGTCAGTATAGTTTGATGTGAGTGAAGTGGGATCGTCATGGATGTTATTCTGCAAAGCCCAAAGCTCTATAACACATTTCAGAGTTATGCAGAAAATGTTGAGTGCTGCTGATATTAAATAACAGTTGGAGAGCTGTTTGGGGTGTGTGTGTGTGTGTGTGAGAGATATATGGTATTTAAATGGGATGTCAAAGAGGCAAAATGAAAATGCAAGAGAAAGAACCATAAGAACCAGAGCCGAGGTTGTTAGAAAACAAGTAGGTTTTACCTCACTTTGTGTGGTTCATTAGCTACCGTCACCACTTTGTGCCTCTTATCCTGTGTGTGTATTTATGTTCATCCTACAGGTACCAGTCACTCTCGTGAGTAGGCAGAACAGTTCGTATGGGACCAGTTCTGTTTTTTTTTTTTTTTTTAAATTTTCTCAGTTACTTGTCATGTGTTTACAGGCTGCTTTGGGAGGTTTGGGTCCCAGTGATGAGAACCACAGTTTCCCAGTGGCAGCCCAGGAACGTAGGTCCCATGGTTGACTGTATGGAGAGTTGGTCCCCCTTGTTGCCCATCTGGATTCTGGACCATGTGCTGGAGCAACTCATCTTCCCTAGGCTGCAGAAAGAGGTGTGTGCAGTACACTCAGGTCACACCGTCTCTGTCCCACAACCATCCTTCCCAGGCATCCATAAGCAAGGCTCTACATATCTCATTATTATTATTGTTGTTGTTGTTGTTGTTGTTCACTTTGGGCATTGCTGTTAACCTCTGACATATTATCACTGGTGTACATTTGGGTCTGTTCTCACACCTTATATTCATACAGGCACTGAGTTAATGGCAATGTGACCATTAACATGTGGAAATATGCCTCTCCTAGGTGGAGAGCTGGAACCCGCTGACAGACACAGTGCCCATCCACTCTTGGCTGCACCCCTGGCTGCCGCTTATGCAGTCCCGCCTAGAACCACTGTACCCCCCCATCCGCAGCAAGCTGGCTCACGCCCTGCAGCGCTGGCACCCCAGCGACGGATCAGCCCGCCTCATCCTGCAGCCCTGGAAGGACGTCTTCACCCCAGGTGCCTGGGAGGCCTTCATGGTGAAGAACATCGTACCCAAGTTGGGTGAGAATCTCCCCTCCCTTTCCCTCCTTTTCTGGGTTAATACACTTTGTCCATGTGTATTCCTTACTGGGGCAAAATCATTTCACCGCCATCTTAAAGTTACCAGCTCAGATCCTGTTCGTGTTACAGTACACTTACCCTGATTTGCTCCAGTTACAGTATTGTAATGATCATAAGTCATTCTACAAACCTGTCAGTGTAGGCCACCTTTTACAGTGTAGGCATCAGTTCAATATTGTGTAATAATAACGACATGCAATTTGACTGGAGGTGAAATGAGCTGAATCTCACAGTGTGGAGACAGGCATTGACATCTGACCTTTTATTCCAGCTCTGTGTCTGGGGGAGCTGGTGGTGAACCCACACCAGCAGCACATGGATCCCTTCCACTGGGTCATGGATTGGGAAGGTATGCTGTCACTCTCCAGTTTGGTGGGGCTCTTGGACAAGAACTTCTTCCCCAAGTGGTTGCAGGTCAGTGAGTGGTGGAGCCGATGGGCGAGTCCATTTCGTCTTCCACACGTACACACTTCCACAAAGCGGTGAACAATAATATTAAAGCTTCACTTTCCTTCTGCAGGTGCTGTGCTCCTGGCTTAGCAACAGCCCCAACTACGAGGAGATCACCAAGTGGTACCTGGGCTGGAAGTCCATGTTCTCAGATGCCGTGTTGGCACAACCACTGGTCAAGGAGAAGTTTAACGAAGCGCTAGACATCATGAATCGTGCTGTGTCATCTGGCATAGGTGAATCTCTCCCATCTTCTCCTCACATCTCGCACTAGTCTTTTGTCAGTCACTGATCACAACATTGGTTATGAAAATCTGTTTTTGTCTGCATTGCCTCTGGGGTTGTTATGTAACCCCACCACCCACCCCACAAAAGTTGGTTTGACGTAGAGAGTGGCAGGATGGAGCCCACATGATCAGGCCACCTTTTGGACCCACACTTCAGTAATGATCACCGCAAAGTCCTCACCCACCCATCCTCACAAGCTCCTCTCCCCACAGGTGGCTACCTGCAACCCGGAGCGCGGGAGAACATCGCATACCTGACGCACACGGAGCGCCGGAAGGACTTCCAGTACGAGGCGCTGCAGGAGCGGCGTGAGGCGGAGAGCGTGGCGCAGCGGGCCATTGGCGTGACCGGCGTGCCTACCAACTTCAAGGACCTGATCCAGGCCAAAGCCGAGGAGAACAACATAGTGTTCATGCCCCTGGTGGGGAAGCGGCACGAGGGCAAGCAGCTGTACACGTTTGGTCGGATTGTCATTTATATCGACCGGGGCGTCGTGTTCGTGCAAGGAGAGAAAACCTGGGTTCCCACCTCCCTGCAGAGCCTCATTGACATGGCCAAGTGACCAGGTCAGGTTGAACTCTAATCTGTGGTTCTCTTTTTAAAGCAGTGCACCCGAATCCCCCTTTTCACCGAAAAGTGAGACAATAAAATTGAGCACATTTATCTTGCTGAATTAATGCCAGTTTTCCTTGAGTGTTTTTTTTTTTTTAAGTGCCACTTAAGAAAATACCAAGGTTTTTTTTTTTTTTTCTGAGAACCAGTAAGTATGAAACTGTTTTGTTTCTTACTTCATTAAGTGTTGTAAATGTTAAGAGTTTGTTCATTGTTTCTGTACAGCAAAATGGTGAATTGTTTTTATGTGTATAATGAGAAGTGTTTGGTTATATACTAATGCTTTCCAGCTTGAGCATTATTTCTTCTACTGTTTTGTAAAGGAAACAACTTCTTTTTAAAGAAGTCGGTCGTATTGTTTTTCTATGCTTTTGGTTTATTGTTTTAAGTTTGATTAAGTAGCATTAGGGATTTCAGCTTTGTTTTTGCTGAACGCAGTTTTGAAGATGTCTGGGCTACAGACGTGTCTCCTTTTTCAGTCTGTCCAAAAATGATCTTCAGTTAAAGCTGTGAACGTCTGAAAAGATGACATTTCCAGCTACGTCCTTGGTTCACGTAATGAAGTGAAGGTACAATACAAAAGTGCTATAAATGTTTGTCAACACATATACCCCTTTTTTCACATTTGGGAGGTTTAACAAATCTGTGGTCAACAAGACCGCATTTAAAATGTCTGTATTGCAGTACTTGTGTATGGGCCAGTGGGTCAAACCACCGCCTTCCGCTCGGGTTCCAGGTCTGAACTTCCCCTTTTGTGCTGCTGCTGGGCGCGGTACTTACCTTCTGTTACCCAGCTGTACCAATGGGTAAATTATTGTAAGTACATTAGTACATAGAAGTGTAACATTGAACGTTGCTTTGGAAAAGAATACCACCTACATTAATAATGGAGTAATTTCCTTATTGGGGGGTGTCCCTTTAGCCTTGCTTTGTGCGTTTTACCACATTTTTGATCATTAGCATTTTAGAGGTGATGCAGACTGGTTTTGGTGTGGGCCACAGGTGAAAACGCACTGAAGGATGCATTATCTAACTGCTGACTGCTAAGACCCCCGCTTAGTAAACCATTCGTTTTTAAAGGGGTTTAAATGCACTGCAAACCCATCACAGCATCCACTGTAGTTTTGCAGGTTGTCACGTTTACATTGGCAGTCAAATGCATCTGTAAGTCTGTTTTCATTTTTTGTTGCTGTCGTTTGCATTTTATTTCACCCACAATTTTCTGCAACCTAAAATTCATGCAAAAGAAACCATTCGGAACATTTCGACATCGCCTTGAGTCATTGCTTTTGGTGGTATAAATGCATGCTTATACAGCATTTTGAAATGGCTTAAGACAGTACTGAAATGTTAAACTTTTCTGTCCAAACATTTTTAAGGAATTTTAAGTTGTAGAAAATTGTTTGAATACAAATAAAAATAAACATTCAACACTTACCCTATATTCAGACCTCAAAATGACTGAAACCGTGTTGAGTCCAGTGTTGTCCAATTGTTTCTTAAGACACAAATGTCAGTTTTCACCAAAAAATGAATCAAACAAGGTTTGTATACAGTAATATATTTCTTTTTCAAGGTTTATTTGTGTTAAGGCTACATTGTATTGGTTAAATGAGCTTCTATACAAAGTTTAAGTAAGGGTTTCAGCTCTGTGAACAGTATTTACATTCTGGTCCTGCCGACACTCAGCAAAGGATAACAGACGAAACTTCAACTGATATTTCAGAGGTCAAGAAAATGAGCTTCAGGTTACACAGAGGGCCTTAAAAGACAAAACACTGACAGGGAAAAGCATGTGAGCCATTATGTAGGGGGGGTGTCTGTCTGTTCCTCATTTGTCCCATTTCTCATGGTGATATTTTTTGCTTCTGCGCAGGAATCATGAGCAATTTGAGCAAAGAGATAGATGGACTCCTGTGGTTTGATGTCACACAGGCTCAGAAAGCAGTCCGTACGGTAAGATGATTTACTGACGTGCACAGCAGCAGCGTGGAAAGGCTGAGATAGGACGCCCATGCCGCATCGCACCCTTTTTCTTTCTCGCACACTGGCTGCTCGCACGTCACACCTTTGAACTGTGGAGCACACTGGCACCGCTGGTTTTCCACACAGGTGCCTCCGTTCTGGCAGAGCAGCAGCTCCTCGTCACAAAAATTTGCTAAGAGGGGGGAAAAGAAACGAGTCAGGAAGTTCTGAAAGCTTTAAACTGATTCTAGGGTCCATCAGAACTGATCTGACTGCACAGCCTCACTTCTGAATGCTGTACCTGCATTTAGACCCATTTAGCTGATTCCCTGTTTAACGTGGTCACTTCCACTTACCTTTGGATTTTCAAAATAATAACACGATACCTGCTTTGCTCTGTATGAATACTGTGTATGCACTCATGTCGATATACTGCAAACCTCGGTATCCGAACGCTACACAGATTATTGCTTTAACGGCTCTTGAAAATTAATATTTATGTATCAGTATCCAAATGGAAACTTGCTGTAACGAATTTTTTTATCCAAAACTTATCTGTCATGAAAAATCAAAATGCAAATAATCTAAGTAAATGTAAAAAATGCACAAATAAATTCCAATACAGTTGTATTGCAGTAAACCCTATTGTATTCTGTTATGAATTTATCAGAAGCCAGACATACCGCGTGCAGGGGTGTTTATCAGCTGTTTCCGCCCATTTCGCTTTGTCTCACCATATTTGCACCGTGTCACCAGATTTATTGCACTTTTTTTTAAAAAAATAAACCTATTTAAATACCGGTTGTTGTGTGAAACGGAGGTGGATGCCGGGTTAAGTTTGACACACGTCTTTAGTCCTTTTATTCAACATCTTGTTACGCTGAAGTGGGGCTGCGAACCCCACCGCGTGCCCTCTCATCTCCCGTATGAAACGCAGTGACTAATAACATGGTATAAACCTGCACATTACTGACAGCATTAAGTCTTTTCTAATTAGGTAACAAACACTGTAAGCACCAATCATGCTAAAGTCACAGGTTCGTAGTTATATAGGCTAGGAGTGTATTATTTCTTTATTTATTTCCCCCCTTTTATAATGGTGAATAGGCACTCGATATCCGAAAAATTTAGTATCCGATGCGTTTTTGGTGACGAATTAGATTCAGATGCCGAGGGATTACTGCATATAGGGCTCTGCCTTATAAATGAATACATAAATAAAATAAAGTAATAAACTTGTGTTTTGTGTTATTAAAATATCAATCCCGAGTGTTGATGAGGTTATTGTGAAATACTGCCAAAGAGCAGTAAGAAAAAAAGCAACCAAAAGCTGTGGCAGAATTTCCATACGTGTGGAAAACTGAAAAGCAAGAACATTATGGCACTAAAATAAATTGGCAAAGATATTAACTGGGGGTCACTTTAAGGCAGGGACCTATTTTCTAAGCTCTTTCCTCTGTTTGAGAAATAAATCACTGCAGCAGTCGTGCATTATACAACACGAGCACTTTTGTGGCACACAGGTTGTAAAAATACTTGAAAAGACACGTTTGCATATTTTCCTCACTTTAGCTTTGGCACGCTGTTCTGTGCATCACGCACAGCTGCTTTGTCTCCTTTCTCATGTGTCGTACTTACGAAGACAGCCTTGGTTCCAGTAGTATCCGGGCAGGCATTCTTCACACTTCATCCCGGTAACACCCTGTTTACACTGGCAGTAACCGGCGTCGGTGCAGCGGTCATGAACGGAGCCCATCTCATTGCAATTGCACTCTGCGCAGAGTCAAGCAGAAAAGCAGCGTAAACCAACAGAAGGATATCAGTGAGTATCAGCATCACTAAGGCCTTTGCAAACCCTGGTGCTTTTCTTTGTCGCTCAGTTTACTTGTCAGTCCAGTGCAGTCGCACCACACTGGGTGGGCCCACCAGCAAACAAGTACAGGTTAACTAGTTTTAACTAGTGTTTTTGTTACTTTTTAAAAAATATTTTCCATAAACATATTTATTATTGTACTGTACAGGCATTCCCTCACATATGGGTGTTTTGCTTACAAGTTTATGTCAAGTGAAATTGTTAAATTATCTTTACAACCAAATATGAGGCTGATTTTTTTTTTTTTTTTTAATGTGACTGCTTACCTTTGACCTCAGCTCCAATAAAAGGTGTCTAGACTTCTCATCAACTGTAAATCCAACAAACCTTATAGCTGAAAATACTCTTGCTTTTCTTACTTTTACATATTTTCTGTTTCACAAGGACAACCTTACAAAGCGCTTCGCTCTCAAGTACCTGCATGAAAGAGTCACTGAGTGGACATCAGTACATGGGTGGGCACCACTAGGCGATATTACTGTCCCAGATATAATTTAAACAGCTTTGAAAAACAGCCTAAACTGATAAATGGCAGAGGCTGAAGAACAAAAAGATGCCCGTTTGGCAGCAAGGTAAGATATCCTGACTGACCTATGCAAATATTTTCATCATCCAGGTCAGCGGAGGTATTCCGGAAGTATCCCAGGCGGCAGTGCTGGCATTTTTGCCCTCTGGTGTTGTGTTTGCAGCTGACACAGGTCACAATGTTGAGAAAGTCGATGTAACTGCAGCGATTTGAATGTCCGTAGCACTCACAGTCTGGCAGGAAAGACAGCAGAGCAACTCTGTCACAAACTGCGGCAGTGGGGGTGACCTTTCTGTCACACGTGGATGGGAGGGAATAATTAGGGGTGGGATCAGTAAATTTACTTCAGACAGACCTCTACTGTAAATAAAACTAAGTAGTACACAGCATGCACACTGGAATTTTGGATATTTTACAAGAAATTAAGCTCGGATATATAAGTCGCATTGACTGCATCTGCTTTTTGTTGATTTGGGCGACGTCACCTAAGGGACTCATTCTGCTCAGAAGATACACTGCAAGGCCAAAAGTGTGTGGAAAATTGCGCTGCGGATAAAAGCAAAGAAAACAGACCATATGGTATCAGGGAAGGTTATGAAAGAGGGAATCCAGGGTGTTTACGCTGCTCGGAGGACAATGAGATGCTCACCTTACAAAAGCAAGTGTGCAGATGAACATGGAGAGGAATGGGTGTGAAAAAACAGACAGAGGTGAAAGAACAAAGGTATAGAGAGATGTAAAAAAAAAAAAAAAAAAAAAAAAAAAAAAAAGCCCTCCTAAAAAAAA
>UFQX01000170.1:0-18669 GCA_900497675.1 Arapaima gigas | reverse complement strand
GAAAAAAAAAATTAAAAAAAAAAAAAAAAAAAAAAAAAAAAAAGTCATTTTCAGTAGCTCACAAATATCCATTGCCGCTAATATTAATTTAAAGGAAAACCAATTTAAAACAATTCCACCAACTCACTTTTCGCTGTTAACTGTTAAACGTGAGCATGAATATTAATAAAAGCCTATAACCTTTTTCCACTGTAAACATTCACTACTTGGTAGAAAATAACATCAGGTATAAATGTTCAGCTACAATTCAAAGCTCAGTTGTGATCTGTGAAAAGGTTTATGTATTATTATAATGGCAGAACCATAATTTTATGCATATTTTACCCAGTTCCGTAATAATACTCATTGTCTATGGTCTCCATTTCCATTAATCACTTGTCAATAATAATAATAATAGTTAAACAGGAGCTAGTCTTACCTTCAAATCTGGTGTATGTAATGCCTGTCAGTTCGCTTGTTTTGGGCTGGCCAGGGAAAAACACCTTGGGTTGTGCTTGGGAAATAAAATGGTCTTGTTTACACTCTTGCCTTGGAATGAGCCTGAGTGTAGTGTGTTTGTTATACTGATTTATTCTTAACACTTTACCAGAACCACTGAGCTGCTTACAGTTTGTGAACAAAAGTGCAGCGACGGGAAAATGACTCGCACTGCGTGTGTAATGTGTTTAAAGGAAAATAAAAAGTGCGTATAGCCTGTACCTGCTCAGGTGTGATCTCCAGTTTTCCGCAGATATATTACACCCGGCTGCTGGCTGCTGTGCCGTGTTTGTGTACAGCAAGCAAGTCTTTTAAGACTTACGTTTATTTCCTGACATTGGCATTTTTGGGACAAAATGATGCTTTTTGCAGTGTGTTGTGTGCAGGGTGCTTCTGAGGGCCCCAGTCTTTTGCTTGAGGTGTGTCATACAGTGTCTGAGCTCGCCGTGTGACACAGTGATGGACGTTATGTGGGACAAAGTAGCCGGATAGGAAACTGCCCACAAGGTTAGATGAACGTCAGCTGGTTATGTTGAAATGCAATTCTTTTTTCTTTTTTTTTTTTTTTTCTTTTTTTTTTTTTTAGAGTGCTTCCAAATGGACCCTTTTCCTCAGAAAGTCTCTGCTGATTCGGCGATGTCAGAAGACGCCTAGTAAGATACACTTCTAAAGTACTGGTCAACCACAGAAAGTGTAAACTAGTGGTTATGTTACCATACCATAGAGGTCAAATAGAAAAACTGTGAACTATCACTAAAATGTCTAAAGTTGCCTACACGCTACCTTCTAGAAAACACTACGTACAAAAAGCATGCAGTCGGTTGACAAATCCAAACGGAGTGAGACTGAGAAATATACATTTCAGAGTAAGAAATTCATTTTTGTGACCGGCATCTTGAGAATAGTGCCAGATTACAGTAGAACGATATACTGTAAATGTCATGTATTAATAAATATGTTAGTTTTCCATAGTGTTTATAACACGATTACATTGTTAAATAACTTTTTACTAATATTTTGTCCATTTTATTTATTTTGTATCTGTCCAATATCAGCCATTGGATGTTAGTTTAACCACGTCAACAGCATGCTTTATGTTTTCACCTTTCTTTCTCATCTTTTCTGCAACAAACACCTTTATCCTCGGCCGAACAACTAAAGCAACACGTAAGAAACAGGAGACGCTTTATTTTCATGGCAGCTATAACACCATCAGTACCTTTTCTCTCAAAGGCTTTATTTTTTCTTTTTCGTTTTCCTTTTGTGCTCTTTTTAACTTTTTCTTCCTTCCCTATTTGTTTCCCAGAAGCCTCTTTTCTCTTCTCTTTGTTCTCCTGTGCTCCACTGCTAGCTTTTTGGCCTGTATAATTTAGGGTACATGGGAATCATAGCAAACCAGAAAATTTTTCTTTTGTTTAAAGTCAAATTTACTATCTTCTGCAAGTGTGAAATGAACTTCTGTTGACCAAAACCATATTTTACATCAATCGTCAATCAATCAATTTAAATTATAATCAACACCCCAGCAGAAAAATTTACTAAACTTCTCAAAAGTTAAAATGAACTAAGTGATTCTGCTCTGTTCCTTCAATTGCAAACAACAAACTGGGCAGCAATTTTTCTGCACAGCAGTTCAAATAATCTAATCTAATAATCTCTTTCCTGCATCAGTTAGAAAATGTAAAAATTTAACAGCACTTCGAGAACTTGTTTTCCACTTCACTGCTGCTGTACCAGGCACTGAAACGCTGTTAGACCCCCCACTAAGAGACGAGTGAAGAAAGAGCTGCTGTTGACAGAATGACTGCTCTAGTCTGAAGTGTCCGGATGCGAGGCCCTCAGGCCCTCTGTGGTGCACTCCTTCTCGCCGGCGTACGGTGTGGTCATGTACCTAATTCTGCACACCGCCGACTTCTAAAAGAGCGGCAACAGGACACTGTCCTCTGATACATGTGCAGATTCTATACCCTGATGTGTCTCTAAGAGCAGTTCTGTAGCTGGGTGGTCCCTCCTACATAAATCTGTGCCACTGCACACCTTATTATGGATCTAGTCTGGATCCATCTAAAGCTTTTCCTCAGTTACTTGTCTCTGCTGTATCTATAAAGGTACAGTCTTCTGCAAATATACTTAACAGTGCAAATGTGTATTCTTAATAAGCATCAATCGGATAACGTCTCTGTAAACCCGTCTTACCTTCTTTTAGGTTACTCACGGGTACTATTTCCACCACAGTCGGGGAAAGGGGCATGGTGGGGGAGAAGCTGTCCTTCTGGACCACTGGACTGGTCTGTTCTGATCCCACTGGAGTTTTCTGCTCTGAGTCAGCTGTACTGGTCTGTTCTGATCCTACTGGAGTTGTCTGCTCTGAGTCAGCTGTACTGGTCTGTTCTGATCCCACTGGACTGGTCTGCTCTGAGTCAGCTGCACTGGTCTGTTCTGATTCCATTGGACTGGTCTGTTCTGAGTCAACTGGCGTTTTCTGCTCTGAGTCAGTTGCACTGGTCTGTTCTGAGTTAGCTGTACTGGTCTGTTCTGATCCCACTGGACTGGTCTGCTCTGAGTCAGCTGCACTGGTCTGTTCTGATTCCATTGGACTGGTCTGTTCTGAGTCAACTGGCGTTTTCTGCTCTGAGTCAGTTGCACTGGTCTGTTCTGAGTTAGCTGCACTGGTCTGTTCTGATCCCACTGGACTGGTCTGCTCTGAGTCAGCTGCACTGGTCCGTTCTGATTCCATTGGACTGGTCTGTTCTGAGTCAACTGGAGTTTTCTGCTCTGAGTCAGTTGCACTGGTCTGTTCTGATCCCACTGGAGTTGTCTGCTCTGAGTCAGCTGGACTGGTCTGTTCTGATCCCACTGGACTGGTCTGCTCTGAGTCAGCTGCACTGGTCCGTTCTGATTCCATTGGACTGGTCTGTTCTGAGTCAACTGGAGTTTTCTGCTCTGAGTCAGTTGCACTGGTCTGTTCTGATCCCACTGGAGTTGTCTGCTCTGAGTCAGCTGCACTGGTCTGTTCTGATCCCACTGGACTGGTCTGCTCTGAGTCAGCTGCACTGGTCCGTTCTGATTCCATTGGACTGGTCTGTTCTGAGTCAACTGGAGTTTTCTGCTCTGAGTCAGTTGCACTGGTCTGTTCTGATCCCACTGGAGTTGTCTGCTCTGAGTCAGCTGCACTGGTCCGTTCTGATTCCATTGGACTGGTCTGTTCTGAGTCAACTGGAGTTTTCTGCTCTGAGTCAGTTGCACTGGTCTGTTCTGATCCCACTGGACTGGTCTGTTCTAATTCCACTAGACTGATCTGCTCTGAGTCAGCTGCACTGGTCCGTTCTGATTCCATTGGACTGGTCTGTTCTGAGTCAACTGGAGTTTTCTGCTTTGAGTCAGTTACACTGGTCTGTTCTGATCCCACTGGAGTTGTCTGCTCTGAGTCAGCTGCACTGGTCTGTTCTGATTCCATTGGACTGGTCTGTTCTGAGTCAACTGGAGTTTTCTGCTCTGAGTCAGTTGCACTGGTCTGTTCTGATCCCACTGCACTGGTCTGCTCTGAGTCAGCTGCACTGGTCTGTTCTGATCCCTCTGGACTGGTGTGTTCTGAGTCAACTGGACTGATCTGTTCTGAGTCAGCTAGACTGGTCTGTTCTGAGCCCACTGAAATGGTCTGTTCTGAGTTCACTGGACCTGTCTGTTCAGCTTGGCCGGTCTGCTCTGAGCCAACTGGAGTGTTTTGTTCCTCTTCCACTGCCCTGGTTTGTGCAGAATCCACAGGACTGGTACCAGCTGGGGCTTCAGGACTTGTTTCTATTGGACTCAATGTAGTGATTTGTTCAGGAGACACCATGATGGTCTCATCTTCTGAAGGACTAGTTTTATCAGGTGTTTTTTCCAGAGAAATCGGACTGGTTTGTACAGGAGCCACTAGAATGGCTTCAGTACGATCCTCTGTGATGCTTCCTTCAGAGACCACTGGAGTGGTTTGTTCAGGAGACACTGGAGCAGTTTTTGCTGGGTCCACTGGAGCAGTCTGAGTTGGGACTGCAAGCAGTTCTTGAAAAAATAATTAAAGTGGTTCTCATTAAGCAATTAAAATGGGTTGAGATTCTTTTGTAGTTGCAGTGTGCTGCTAATATGTTTCTCTAAATAGATGCAGATATATTAGTCAGCATTGTATCAATTGCGATAAATAAAATGACTACTCTAATTCTACTGGCCTGTTTCAAATGTCAGATCAGGCCCTTAGGTCCCACCTGGGTCCTCAGGGGTCAAGTCAGAGAACAGCAAGCTGGGTGTAGGTTCAGGAAGCTCAGCCATCATAGGGGTCACAACTGGATTCTCTACTTAGCAAAGAAGAACATACCTTTAGTCCCAATCGACTGAAGTCAGACTACAAAACAGCTGGGATGTAAATAGACCTGCAACTAGTCTGTCAGTCACCATCAAACCAACCATGTCCAAAACACATCTGTGAAAAGGGATCCCCTCCACAGTGGGTCGTGTCTGTCCGAGATAATTTGTCAGGAGTTCTTGATATTATTTGACTAACTGTTAATCTCATTCTCACTGGTAGTCAAAAGGTTGGAACTAATAGCCGACACCAATCTCTGCTGCTCCTAACACTGCCTCATAACCCCCTCTTGCAAACATATCCTCTTCTTCATCTGTTTTGACCCCTGGTTTGTAGGACAAGAGGTACAGCTGCAACTTTCTCTGGTCTCAAAGCTTCATTTGGAACTTAGAGATCTGGGACAACAGCAGTCAGGACGGATCAACGTGCTCAGTCTCTTGCTCCAGAGGAAAAGTCCTCTTCTCGTGGACAGTGAGGGTTTACATGCCATGGCAACTATGCGTTAGGGTTGACATGGTGTGTGTGTGTGTGTGTGTGTGTGTGTGTGTGTGAGAGATTCTGAACTATAATTAACTTAATGAACTGTGTGTGAGCTGAAGAATAATTGGGTTTTGTGTCTGTTTCCCCACATGCCACATCTATTTAACCTGCCAGTACGTCACACCACGCTGAACCTGAACCCAGCTCCTGAAGCAGATGGCAGTATCTCACCTGGATCGCTGCAATGCTACCCTATTCGGTCTTCTAACCTCTGCCTTAAGTTCTTTTCAAATGTTCAAAAAAGCTGCAACACAAGTTGTGTAGAGCCCACCAAAACGTTCACTTCCTACACAGTCAGAGGATCAACCACCGTTACCTGAAATCCTTACCTCATCAGTTTCTACACCACAGCGAGAACTTTGGGTTATAGCCTACAAGACGGTCAAAGAACATTCTCCTCCTTTCTCCTCTACCTGCAAAACCTACTCCATTCCTACGTCCCAAGAAGAACACTACACAGCTACCTTCGATCTACAGTTTCTCTCTGTTCCAAAATGTCAGGTGCAAGCCGTTACACAGAAGAAGATACTCATTTTCGAAGTAAAATGTCTGCGTATTGGGCAGAAATCCACTTTTACAAAATACACCTAATAAATTATATAAACTGTAGTGGTTTTTTGCTTTAAGGGACCTTGTAGTGTGAGGGCTAAGATTTTTAAAGTAGTTTTATGGGAGAAGAGTGAGTGTGGTAATAAACTGCTTTAGGAAGGAACTTCTGTCTCCATTCAGTGCCTATATTAGAAGAGAGTGATCCAACAACCACTAGTCAAACACCACGTGAATAATATCTGTCATTGTTTCCAGTGTGATGTGGGGTCATACATTTTGTCCACTAACAGAGCTATAATGTGGGCGCTTGTTGAAACGCAACGCTCGGTTTTCAGCAGCTCCCACCTGGTAGGATGGTTACTGGGGGCTGCTGGGCTGTGGTTGTGGTTACCATAGTAACTGATGATGGTTGGCCTTCCATCATAGGGGGTTTTATGGAAGGTGCCACACAGTGATAAAGTGAAACAAAAAGGCAAAAAAAAGGAAATACAACATATTTAAACATTGCACAATTAAGTATTTATGCTCATTGTACATTTATCATTGTAAAGTAATATATTTACAAAATTATTAGTGATTAATACAATAATAAGATACCACTTATCAGTATGTTACTTTTTTTAATTATCAGTAATCCTATTATAATTTTTTTTTTTGCTGTTTAGTACAATACCATTTCAGACTGAGCTAAACTGCTGTTTCTGAAAGTCAAAGAAAATGTGCGTGGAAATGATCACCTGTGAAAATGAAAACTTCTCAAGAGAAATTATTACTTATGCACAGGAGCATCCTTTACTTGTAGCCAGTCTATATTATTAGTTTTCCTTTTCTTTCTATGTTACACTCCTTTTCCCTTTCATCTGTAAATTATACTTAAAAAAGTAAAATTATGTGAGGTAATGCTCCGATGAAGGAATAAAACTGCTGAAGAAATGAATCTAAACCGAATAAAGGGAAGACAAAAAAGCCCGATGACAACAAATTACACGAAGGCTAACAGATGAGCACACAGATGTCTGCAGAGGATCTGCAGGTGTGTAACGTGGCCATTTTTTCCTCCACCTGCTTACTTACTGTCAACTGTTGCCTCCGAGGATTCGCCTGAAACAAAGAGAGGGGACATATTTAGAAAAAAAAGTCTTCCATGCTAAATTTCTACTCTGTTGCTGGTGAAACAGCCTCTTTTTTTAATGTAGACAGAGGCCGGCACCACATTTGTACATTTGAACAAGGAAAGGTGGAAGTATAATAACATGCCTTGTTAGGGTCAACTAAACACACTAACTAGTGCATCAGCAAGCCAGGATTGTAGAACTAAACTGCAGAAGGTAGATGGGAAATATTTAGCATTTTTAAAGGACAAGTCTGAGTGTTGGAATTCTATTAAGTTAATCTGGTTTGACACACATATGTTAGGTGATCCGTTAGGTAAGGGCAGGTAAGAGCCAGGCCTCCAGGACTTTGATTTGAAGCCACTTTTGCAACGATGGCAGTCTTGACCAGTTGTGTTGTGGTCACATTTGCACTGCAGACTTCCGTCCTGAAACGTGCACTCTCCGGCGTGAAGATTGCATTTGCACCTAGACGGAGACAGAGCCAACCATGGGTCTCACAGATACAAAGGTCTTCATATACAAAACAGGTTGCATTATGTCATATTTAACCTCAACGGTTAGTTTAATACTGACTCGCGCTAATGCTAGTGTAAAAATGGTTCGATAACAGGATAACACCAAGACGTGGTCAGTGACTAATATATTAGAACTGCTGTTTTGGTCACGTCATCTTTATTTTTATGTTTTTGAAAGTCTTTATGTTTAAAGAAAAGAAGGCAACATTGTAGGACCGAGAAATGAATGGAGAAAAGCGCTAAAGGTAGTTAACACAGAACGGGTGGCCACCTTTCCAGCAAAGAAGCAATGTGATTTCAGCTGAATGAACCATATTCAAGTCGTGTTGATGGGGTTTGGGAACAGCAGATGAGATGAGGAAAGGCTCTTCTAAACTCCATACTTTCACTCCATCCGGGGGGGGGGTAGATGATTGCTCCTCACAAGCGATGGCAGTTGTAAACAATCTCAGTGATCCCAGTCACCTCACCTCCACCAGGCAGGTCCCTCACAGAGGATCCGATTGCAGCGATATGACGTAGTGATGGTGAAAGATGACATCTTACCTAGAAATGATCGGCGACTTGGTAGTCCTCAAAACCACCTCTGATAAAGATGGAGTAGCCAAAAGAGCTAAAGAACGTCCGTGTGAGCGAAACCTAAATAAAAGGGGTTGAACGTCCTGTTCAGAAATTAGTCTTGTTGACAGACTAGTTAAAGATCAATTGTGGATTTGCTTTGTACTCCATAGTTCCTATTCTCACCGTTTACGATCAGCCACTTGAAGGGGTTCGTGGTTCAAGAATCGCGTTTTTTTAACTGTAGAAAAAAAGGTTGTTTCTTATAGCGTTACTTTACAAACATCACTCATCTCTTTATTTCTGCAACGTTCTCTTTGGAGGCAAAGCGCTTCAGCGAATTTTATTTTGGTGGGCGTCGCCGTGTATATGTTTGCCCCACTGCGCATGTCAGAAGAAAAAACGGGAAAAATCCTCTGTAGGACGTGGAAGGGGTGAAAGTTTGTTCCGAAGGTTCGACGCAGATTCGCACCTGAGCTGAAAGCGCGAACAAGGTACGTTTTTGTTTTATCAACTAGGTGCAGTTTCGTGCGTTGGTCGGTTACGGATGTGCGAAAGGTGTATTATTACGCGTGTGCTGCGTCACCGTTTCTTATTCGTTAGAACGACGTGGTACGTAAACAGCGCAAAACGTGTTCGCGAACATTCTGTCAGAATTGTTGTTACTTTGTGGCGCTTCGTCGTGTTTGTGCACAAATCAACACGATTACGTCTAAGTAATATTACGATTTGTTTTTTCCTTGTGGTTTAATGGTAAAAATGAACCGTAACGATCTTGGTGTTTTCACTGTAATAGACGAGGAACCTATTCGACGTGGTATAAATGTTCTTTGATTCCCTGTCGTTGAATCTTTACTTTTTAAGGTATAAGATCTTAAAAGAGCTTAAAAGCAGCCGGGTTTGCTCCATTCAGCTCTCATGTCCGGGTGATAACGTTTAAGTCAGATTTTCTGGACATCTTATCGGCCTCCTTGGTCTGATCTTTCACTCTGTGACGACGACGATGACGACGACTCTTTTGTCATGGCAACCGGTTTGTTCCCGAGATTTTTGGAGGCTGTTTTACCTAAGATAAACAAAGGGAACTCCTGCTATGAGAAATGTGTGGACTTCACCTCTTTATTAATCTGTCGCGCTCTAATATGCATGCAGTTTCTCCAGATCTTCAACTGTTTTGGTTCCCCTCCTGGAAATGCCACAAGAATTTTATTTACTCTCCTCTGCTGCCTTTCTTTTGCTTAAACATAGTTTGTATTTATCGCGCGAGACACAGAAGGACTACAGTCGAGACAGGACAGCGTAACGTAAACAGCAGTCTAAGTGATGTGCTCCAGTACATGTCGATCATTGTCCTTGAACAAAGCCTAAAAATGACAACACGGGGAAGATGGTGTCTCACCTTGCAGGTACTTCAATGTTGGATATGGCGTAGAAATACTTGTACAGGTTTTCCCTCTGGACGTAAGTCCCACCCAGCGCAGGCCTGATCAGGCGCAGACGCAAGTCGGTAAAGGTGAAGAAATCCCGCAGGCCCTTCACGCTCTCCATGAGTGTGTACAGGTTGTCCATGTTGAGAAGCCTGGGACCAGCAAAGATGGCAAAGCGTGCCCGCACCTCAAAACGGACGTTCTTGTCACTCCTTGAGCCCACCCAGCGGGAGTACTCTTCTGTGCAAATGACTCGAGTCACGTTAGAAGTTGACAGGTCCTGTACCTTTTTGGGAGGCATAGCAAACGCATCCATACAGTCATCAGCATAAAACTGGTAAGGTTGCCACGTGCGCCCGTAGTCCAGGGACTTATCCAGTACCATGACGGTAGGCCTGCCGTACTCAAATGTGATCTGGATGTCGTCGGTTAACTCCAAGCTCTTGTTCCAGGCCAGCGTGACGTTGGCGAGGAGCGGCTGTGGGTAGCGACGCCATGTAATAGTTTGCCAGTAGGTGACTGGACCGCCACGCTCGCGGTCCTGCATCAGCTGGGGAGGGTGCGCCAGGTCGGGATTTGAGGCGTCACATTCGTCACTGCACAAATACGGGTTCTCCTGGGGAGGTGAATGCAGGGACACGGATTATGGAAATAATTTTTTTTTTCCAAAACACTGAATGCTTTTCGAAATATTGTCTGTTTAGAAATCGTGGTGAGCATCATTAGTGTTACAGAAAAAAAGTGGATTGAAAATTCTGCACAGACTAAGAGACACAAAGCGTGCAGTGCATAGTGGATGACGTAAAGATGTTTGCACAGTGATGTTTTTGTTTTGGGCCATTGCTAATGTGATGACATTCTTTAGTTCCTCATAAATCCTGACGTGTAAATCTAAATTTTTCAAATTAAAAATTCATTATAAGGTCATTTGACTAAACGTGGTTACAAGTCTGAGGGAATGCATCTTAGCGATTCCAATTTAAGCAAAGTACTAACATCTAAAATTCTGAGGATTCAAACAGTCCTTACTAATCTAAAATTCTTCCCACAGAAGTTTTTTGTCTGACTATTTAGAGCACCACTAAAACCGTACCTAGGTGATTTTTGCTCATTGCTGGCTTATATACAGTTGGTCCATGTAGGATTCCCAGCATGGGGCTGATGTACGTATACAGTTTCTCATGGGAAAATAAATATACGTATCTTCTTGATCCTTTTTCAATAAAATTAGGTACTGTCAAGAGGCAAATCAAATAAACACAAATACCACCGTATTCCAGGTATAATTTTTAATCATTGTTTAGCTATATGGTGGCTTCAGAGAATGTAGGATGAGAAGTTTGTCCTCCTGAATAACACACAACACGGCGCTCCAACCAAAAGCTGCACAGCACTAGATTATCACACCAGACTGATGTTGCTCCATAAACTTTCACTACAGTGTCAGTGTAGTTTAAAAAAAAAAAGGTTTATACTCCCCATCAATTCCATATGCTGGCAAACTAGTTGGTATTGTACTAGGTTACTGTTCTTCAAGAAATGTGTGTCTGGCTCCATATTTGTCTGATGGTGAAAAGCACAGAGCACTAAAATCTGGTCAGCGCAAAACTGACTGATGTCACTGTGAGGGAAGCTGTGACCGATGGCCCTCAAAGACCAACAAAATCTACAGATGTCCGCTGACACCACGGAGGCGTTGTGGAGGTGTTGCCAATAGTTGGCGGTAAAAGTGTCTCTTTTTTAAGGAGCAAAACTAAAGCGTCGGATGTGAAAAATTCAAAAATAATGAGAAAGAGGTGACAGAAATGTAACACAGTAAAAACGGTTTTTTAAATGTGCTCCAGTGGAATGCACAGTAACTCGAGAAAATGACTTGGACATCCAGAGGAGTAAATGTGATGACCAACCTTTGCACAGCTATGCCATTTAAAAGTTATGCATATTTAAAAATGTAACAATGGTTTGTAATTCAGTTCTCATGTTTAAGATATTAATTATTGGCGAACATTGTCCCGTTTCAGGTGCTGTGAAGGACACTTTTCATTGCCTATACCTCCTCACACTAAAACATTAGACGAAAAACCGGATGCACAATGAAAGGTAGAGTTTCTAGAACAAATGCGTTAACCAAGCTGCACTCACCAGCCACTTTATTAGGAACACCTGTACACCTCATTCATGCAATTATCTAAGCAGCCAATTGTGTGGAATACATGAGATCAGGCAGACTGGGGTCACAAGCTTCACTGAATGTTAGCATCAAACTTCAGAATGGAGAGAAAAAATGTGATGTAAGTGATCACGGCATGGCTGCTGGTGCCAAACAGGGTGGCTTCAATACTTCAGAAACCGCTGCTCTCCTGGGATTTTCGTGCACAACAGTGTCCAGTGTTGACATAGAATGGTGTGGAAAAACAAAAAACATCAAATGAGCAGCAGTTCTGTGAGGAGAAGTGCCTTGCTGTTGAGAGAGGTCAGAGGGGAATAGCCAGACTGGTCCAGCTGACAGGAAAGCTGCAGTAACTCAAATCGCCTCTTGTTACAACAGCGGTGGGCAGAAAAACATCCGAATGTACAACACCTTGAAACGCCAGTCGGATGGGCTACAGCAGCAGGACACCACATGGGGACTGTTGTCAGCCAAGAACAGGAAGCTGAAGCCACAGTGGGCACTGGCTCACCAAAACCGGACAGTTCAAGATAGGAAAAATGTTGCTCCGTCTGATGAATCTCAAGTCCTGCTGCGACACACAAATGGTGGAGTCAGAATTTGGTGCAAACAGCATGAAGACATGGACCCAAGCTGCCTTGTCAACAGTTCAGGCTGGTGCCGGTGGTGTAATGGCGTGGGGAATGTTTTCTTGGTGTACAACAAACCCCCTAATACCACTCAAGCATCATTTGAATGCCACAGCCACAATTTATAGTTCAAAGCTGGTTCCAAGAACACGACAAAGAGTGCATTGTACTTCAGTGGCCTCCCCAGTCACCAATAGACGGCAGCATGAATGTGCAGCTGACAAATCTGCAGCTATTATGTGATGCAAATCATATCAACATGGACCACAATCTTTAAGGTATGTTTCTAACACCTTGTTGAATCCATGCCTTGAAGAATTGACTGCCCTAAGAGCAAGGGGGTTGGGGGGGGGGGTCCTACTTGGTATTAGAATAGTTTTCCAAATAAAGTGCGTGGTGTGTGTGTTTTGAAATAATGCAAAAGAAAGTATAACTTTGAAATCATTAAAAAGTTATAATTTCTTAGAGCAGTTAGTTTAAATCCAGAATAAATATCTACTTGCATTCCAACTGTAAGTATAACAAGGTTAAAGATTTACAAAGGCTTTGATTAACAATTTTAGGCCGTAACACTTCAGAACAGTAAACTTATGGATTATAAAATCAATTAAGGAAAAATATTTTCAAAGACGAACCTGAACGTTTAGAAAAATGAAAAGTCTTTTCCCTGTTCACCTGCTGAGCTCCACGTGTGATATCTAGACGCAGCCAAATGTGACAAGACGGCTCATTTAACGTTCAGTGACTGGCTTCCGGCCAGTAGCGGCTTTTCTGGGGTAGGATTAACCCATCTACTGTGAGCCTGTTTGCGGACAAAATAGGATCAAGGTTGCAATGTCTGCTTACAAAGAAAGTGTCCATTCTGATAACCTGCGGCTTTCATGCAAATAGACAGTATGATAATCGAAACATACGGAGCTGTCGTCATCTGCCCAGCAAAATGTGGACAAAATTGTCCAGGGACGTGGCAAAACGTTGTAGAAGGTGATTAAACCTAATAGGATTGTAGCTCCTAATGGGCTGTGTGTGAGTACAGATGCTCCGTGGTAACAGCAAAGACCACATGGTACTTTGATAATTAACAGACACCTCGAACTAGAAGACGGAACGTTTCACGTTGAATGAAAGTTGGATTCACCGCATGTGATGCGTACTTTTCTGAACACCTGACATTAAGATGCGTGACTTATTTGTCCTGAAGTGCCTTCTTTTTATGTCTTCTGTTACTGTAAGGCCATTTGACTGTAAACCTAAGGTCACAGAGCGATCAATTGGTGCCTAAGAGAAAGCATTTTAAATGTCGTCTTGGCTTCTTGCTCGAGTATGGTTGTAATTGTGAAAAGTTTGACATAATTCGAGTGAAATACTATTAAACTTGTGTGGCAAAATCTAATGAGGGGTCACGTGATTTTGGATATTTGGTTAATGGAGGACGGAATGTGAGTGAAGTGGGTCCAAATATACAAGTAGTAACCAGTGGAGTTTCTAAATGTTCACCATTATTTCTCTCTGCAACATTTTGACATGTTTCACAAAACTTACCAGAGTGCAGAACCTTTCGGGAGGGTTTCCACAGGTAATGCCAGGCGGTTCCACTTTGATTTGCGTGAACTCTTTCATAGGCATGGATTTTGGTTGGCAGGCGTAGAATTCCCACATTTTCCCATTGTTTGTCCTCAAAAGTGACTTGCAAATCTCATACTGGCCAAGAGTCAGAGTAAAATACTGCAGCAGCAGCAGCAGCAGCAGCGTTTGTTGGAGCATAGCTTCTGTAGACACAAAAAGCATGGGCAGTTTGAAGGTTTGGGAACGACTGAGAAGACTTCAAACAGAATGTACTGTGTAGATTGGCACAGGCTCTGGCTTTTTCTTTAAAAACTGCACTGCCAAAGGACCCGATGACTGAAATGTAATTAACAAAAAAAGCTTTTGTACAAAAATGACAAACAATTCAGTGTTTTTGTAGGTAGTAATGAACAAAATTAGCAAAAAAAAAAGCAACAAAGCAATTTTTGTTGCAGAAGCTCTGGCATGCAAAAAGGTTGGTTAGGTTTGTGGCCTATTTTTAACTGTGTTAGACTGAGTTAGAATGTTCTTTAAAATGTCAAACTGAGGTGTCAAAAATGTTCCATAATAAAATGTTACAAAACAATATTTTTAATTTCATTTTCAGTTGACTAAAGACAAAATTGCAGATGAATCATCACTAGCATGCTGTCTAGCCCTTCTCATGTTCACATACATTGTTCACATCAAAACACAAGTACAATGACTACAAACAACTCTTATACATCCACTCGAGCACTTAATCTACTAGTAACTGAAGTTCTATTAATTTTTTTAGAACATTAATGTTAGGCTGATCCAGAAAGCCTCACATTTACACCGAAAGGACCTGAACAGGGGAGCAGGGGATCAAAACTTGTTGCGTGCCAAGCCATCAAAATGCATCGAGTAGATACGTTTGGTCTTATTGGTCATCCTTATTTGAAGAGCAAAATTAACGTAGGGTAATACGAAAGGATGATACTCAGAAGTTAGTGGAGTTAATGCTGAATAAAGATTACAAAACGGCCACAAAATGCATTTGAAATGACCCATTATGTGTGTTGCGGTCATCAGTCTCGCGTACCTTCAGGGACCTGTTTGCTGAGCAGTGTTACCAACCATGGTTATTTAAATCACTCTTCATACATCAGGTGTAATAACTATATGGGGGATAAGGTGTAAAAAATTTGGGAGGTGCACCCCTCTCCCATGTACTGTACATACATATCACATCTACAATAAAGGCAGCATAGCAATATGATGCATTTAAAATGGGAAAAGAGTGGAACTATTTTTAAGTCAGCTTGGTACATGTACAGATATTCTGCAGGTTAAAGCACTAGTTTTAAGCATGACATGAATATCAAAGGCTTTAGAACAAGTAATAAACTGAAGAACCAAAGTGTTACTTGTATCCACGCCGTTTAGTTTGTGACATAGCCTACGTGTATTTAGTGTACAGGCAAACTCGACCAAATAAATCGTTTAGAAGATAAAACAACAGAAGCAGCAGTCGAACAAAGATGGAAGGGGATGTGCTGCACTCACCCTCTATCCGGACAGGAGGCGGGCGCCCCTACGAAGTGGTGGCAACATCTCCTCGCTGAAGCCCTAACTCGGGCTGTGTCCTGCTCGGTCCCTTCGTGTCACCCGGGTCCACCGCTAGATTTAGATTCACCCCCAGCAGTAAGAGGATTGCAGCGCGTCTTTCCTCCTGGGGAAGCAGCGGCACTCCGCGCTGGGAACCTGCCCCACATCAGGAATAGAAAGCAATAAACGAATTACTGCGTGATAAACTAAATCAGGCTGACATTTAGACTTTATAAAAAGAAGCTTATTACAGTCGTTGCTTTATCTGGACCGCTTAAGAACAACCGAATAGCTGCGTTCGGAGAACTTGCATCCCTTCGCTGTCCCTCCTCTTCTGGTCCCCATCGGTCACCTGTGCAGCAAAATCTGAGGCTTTTTATTATTTCGTCGAATTAATACCTGGTTTATATACATTTCCTTGTTTCGGGGGGTCTTATTAAAACAAAACATTTAGTAAGAAAGCTGCGCTGCTAGTCCTGGTTAAAGTAACAGATCGAGGGAAAAGAATTAAAAGGCAAACATTATTTTTACTGTTACTCACACCGAATGGTACGAGGGAGCGAACTGCCCCCGAGGACGTGCTCATTTTCTTCTGACAGGTGTCCAAACATCCAAACATCACGAAATGTTACAAATACGTCTGTTGTAAACGTGTCACTGTCCTTTATCGCGGAACGTGTAGATACACTTTCAACTTGTCTGAATTATATGGTGAACCAGGGTCAAGATGAGTACATTTTCTTTGAAATCAGCATTTGTTTTCTTTGAACGTCACAAAACAACCAAGAGCTATAACAACTGCCAAATAGATGTCTTAAAACCACTGCGGTATGAATATCATCTAAGATATAAAAAGATAAGCAAATGAGACTTAGGAGAACTGTTGAATAAGAAACAGTTTGGCTGTCCGGACCCTGTAAAGAGACAAGATCTGATCAATATTGGACAGTAATGTCCAGGATTTATTTGTCTTTATTATGGCATCAATAATGTTGTCCAGACAAAGGTGTTGTGGAAGAAGAGGAAGTCACCATACTTAAATGCATTCCTGAATGTTGATCAAAAGCTCCACATTTTGTAAAAATATAAAATCAAGTAACTTTTCTGTATGAGGCAAAAATGAAAACTTGTCAACTCACCCGACACCTGTAACTCTGAATACATATCAGTGCTGATATAAGAAACAGTGGTTCCCAGAAGCAACTAAAACTGTCGTTAAAAATAATAAACTAGATGGCCAAGTGGAAATTTTCATGAAATTTCATTAAACGATTCCTCGTTTCAGTGAGTGACCACAATCCTGCAGTGGATGAAACAGAATTCACGGAATTTTTCTCATTTTAAAGCCCAGGTAGCCACTCTTTTGTAACATAACACATACAGAGTATAAAACCAGGTTTGTTTTAATTTGTTAACTTGGGGTAAGAAATATCTCTAGTCGTGTCTCAGTCTTAATGTGGGGAGGAACAAAGAAGTGGGTATCTGGACAGGAGCCAGAAGATATAAGGGCATCTTTCTTGCAAGTTATATGACTTACCTACATAAATAAATTCTGTAGAAATATTTAACTCTGCAGTTGGTGTTATTTTTAAAAAACAGTAAAGGAAATGAGTCCTCTATGGTTCCAAGATGAACTAAATGCAGGCTAATTCTGTGTATACGAACAGCAAATTAAATTAAAAAAAACACATGCTGTTAAACATTTTACAAACATTTTGAAAGACAAGCTATATTACCGAAACTGTTAAAATGACGACACGGGATGTTCTCTGTAAAACTTTGTTTCGCCTTTACACTACATTACCCACAATGCTTCATCGAGGACGACGTTATTTACGCGCTCGCTACGGGTAGACCAGAAATGGCGGATATCATGAATGTCGGGGTGAATTTGGAAGCGTTTTCTCAAGCAATAAGCGCGATACAGGCGCTCCGCTCGAGCGTTACTCGAGTTTTCGACTTCTTGAAAGATGGGATGAAAAATAAAGAAACACTTGAAGGCCGGGAAAAAATGTTCATCACCGAGTTTCAAGAAAACCTGCAGTCTGTGAACAGAGACTTAAAGTGAGTGCGATGGATGCTGTTGTTCAATAGGACGTGTTAAAGACACTGGCAAACGAATAGAATAAAACTTCGTTTCAGCCATTTAAAACACGACACGGAAAGTATAGAGTTTTGCACATAAGTTTGAATCTCGGCTTTGTATTTGTCACAGCGACCTGATCATGCTGGTTGTTGACGTCTGATATCACAGAAATGTTACCGTTTCAGAATTTTTATATATATTACAGGTGTAGTATATAATGTTAAACTAATGCTTGTTCCTTGAGAACTTTTTATAAAAGCGTCTTTTTACGTAAATATAACCCTTTTCCTAGCCCACGCAGTCTTTACTCAGACGTAATTACGGTTAGTTTTTAATGATAAAAGTTTTTATGCGATCCTGATCGCTATAAGTGACACCATTTTGTTCTAAAATATCACCAAATGTCATTAAATTTCGTCGGTTGGTTTTGCAGTAGAAGGCAGTTTGCCTTCATTATTTGTGTGTGTGTGTATTTGCTGAATAAATGTGTGAATGATTCATTTGATTTTTAGACTTCTTTCAGCGGTTGTATTTTATTTTCTCACACACTTCATTTATTCGCAAAGCATTTGTGATGCTGCGCAAGTATTTTTTTAACCGTGTCCAGGAACGTTTAAAATATATTTACAAATGAAATTGAAAATAACAGTTCTGCACAAAAGTAAAATTATTATTGCACTGTATTTTTATTATTATTTTATATTTTATTAGTTTAACAGAAATGACGTTGAAACTGCTGACAAATATATATGTAACATAGCATGCATGCATGTTAGTTATTTATACATCCTTATGCTTTATATAAAATAGTACAATGGGTCTGCAGTCCTGCAACAAGGCTGGGGCTGGAGATGGAATTGAATCCCCCCCCCTGTCAGTTGAGGACCACCTGCAACCACAAAATGCTGCTGACTGTAGAATATGTTGCACTTACTGTAATATGGTACAGGATGGAATGTTACCCATCTGAGAATGCAAATCGGTGCTTTCAGTTGTTCTTGATGTGTTTCCTGCACTTACTTTTATTTCATGGTCTATTGGTTTTTTTGTTTTGTCTCGGCTTCCTGTCTTCCAAATCATACCGTGTCTGACAGATAATAGCAAAATGAATGAAATGGCATGA
>UFQX01000169.1:644374-725291 GCA_900497675.1 Arapaima gigas | reverse complement strand
GCCTGAAGATAGTTAGTTACCGCTTCACTATCTTATTGATATTGCTCTTTTTAATTCAGGAGTGCTTTCATAAACATTTTTCAAATTGTATAATAACAATTTGGTGTAAATAACTCCCAAAGTTGAACAAACTGCAAAGCATTTTTTAAATCAAAATTGTTCTTGTTTTTGTTCTTATCTTGAGAACATGTTTACATATGTGTTAACTGTTTATGGAAGAAATTGTTTATTACATTTTAACATTTGGTTTTTTATTTGACCCCAGAACCCACAAGTACACCAGATTTGTGGAGGGTGATAATTTCATCAAAAAACAATTCAGAAAGGCAAATGAGACTAATATGGAAGGTAAAGTATGGTGTGAATTTTTATCATTTATATTTGTATTTACAGCTATGTCATGGTTGTCATTGTTTACTATTGTTACTGAAATAAAATGTCTAAATGAAATGGTGTATTTTATGCATTTATTATAGTCCAGTTGTACATTTGGTCAGCGAGGATTTTTATTGAACTGAAGGAACTCAAGTACTGTTTAAAGTCTGGTTGAGAACTTTAAAACAACTAATCTGCTCAAGCAACGATGCTAAAAAGTGTACTGCTGTGGCTGACTTTGGTCATTTGTTTTTAATAAGTATCAATTTGTCTTTTTCTTCACAACCACAGGATCCGGTTCACTCAAACGGAAAAATTCTGGGGTATAACATTAACGTAACAAGTCACCACAAGGTACTTAAAATGTTCCACTTAGCACCAACAAATGACAGCATCAACAAACTGGATTACCCACTGCCTGAAAAAAAAGAAATCATCACGTTCGCAGTGACAGCCAGCAATTCTGTTGGCACTTCTCCCCCAGCATTTTTAACAGTGAATAGGGAAGGTATGTGTGTAATTTTGAATTTAATTTTCTTCTGGGTGTACAGTGTACAATATGCTTTCCCAGTTTGGATGAACACCTATAATGTCTGCTTGATCAGACAGCATGGAAATGCCAGTCCAGTGGTGGAAATGTGCTAATCGCAGGAAGCAGAAGTTAACTACTTGCTGGTGTTTCTGGTGCAAACAGTTGGTGTTGTTTTGTGTCGTAGAGCGTCGCCAAGTGGAGGAAGTGAATTGCACGTCACAAGATGACAAACTGTGGGTGTCCTGGGAGCCACCCACCGTACAGGCCACTGAGTTCCTGCTGGAGTGGGATGGTGGCAATGAGAGAGACTGGCAGAGAGAACCAGGTTCTGCCCGAAGTGCTGCTCTTAAAGGTCAGAAGTCTGGCCATCTGCACTGTTTGACACAATTCTCCTTAAATCAGTCAGACTGATTTTTGACAACAGGAGTGATTTTGATCTCACAGGGGACCCCACAGTTTCGAAAAAAGCTGCTGATAAATTTTTACCAAACATGCTGGTGACTCTACTATAGCTGTCAATTCCTTTTCTGTCCAATTCAGGGAATTTGCAGCCATTCAAGTTCTACAACGTCTCTGTATATCCACTGTATTCCTCAGTTCCTGGGAAGCCTTGCACAGTTGGAACATACCTGAAGCAAGGAGGTTTGTTTTACCTGCTTCTTGATCTCGGTTATGCAATGCACGTGCACTCGCCTTGATATGTCGCCCACATCCAACTGATGTAAATGTTTGGTGAGAGGTGAGGTTGGCCACTTTAAAGGGATGTGTCAGAACGGCGCAAGCCAGATAATCCACCACATGTATCAAGAGCTATTAAGTGTCCAACACCCTTATACAGCAGGGAGGACAGTATGGAATAACTTGGGTCCACAGTAAGTTAGCAGTTACTTGGGTCCGCAGTGCCCAGAACAGGGACAATGATAATTTAGCGAGATTAAATTAAAATGTAATACAGATATACGTCATTTAAAACGCACGCACGCACGCAGTGTTGGCGCAACGTAATATAAATATTGTTTGATGGGGCCTAACAGTCAGTGGGGGTGGGTCTGTACTGGTTGTGAGAGCTCTCTTTATGCACCGCTTGTTGTAGGTGGTCTGGAAAAGGGGTGAAATTTGTCTTTTACAAAACTTAATGTACAGTATATACTGTTTTTATTTTAATGTATTTCAAGAATGTTGCCTGCCCAAATCCCAGCTAACAGTCTGGCTAAAGTGCTCAGTAAACAGTTGTGATTTGTTGCTATGTTTTTGAAGGGTCATTGCTATACACAGATACCCGCAGATCGGTCTCTTCTGCTCAGTGCTCAAACAAAACAACTTTCATTTGCCTGACATTTTAAAAAGAAGAAATGAGAAACCAGGTAGACTTTGCACAGCAGTTAATGCAGTAGACTTTGGCAGCAGCTCCTGGAGGTGGATGTGCCAGAGGACGCTGGCCTGCGACAGATTGCTAGCCTGGCTATCACATTGTTACATAAAGCTTTCTGTAAAATTGTTCAAAAATTGAACACAGCATTGTTTTCTTCAGCTCCTTTGTCAGCTCCTGCTGCGAAAGCAGAGAATGCAGGGAAACATGAGGTGGATTTGGAGTGGCCGGAGATCCCACTGGACGACCGACAAGGGTTCATTGTTAATTACACAATAATTTATAGGGACTCAAATAGTGAAAAAAGTAAGTTGACTACTTGAATTTTTAATGTTTTGATTAGTCTCTATACAGTATAACAATGCAGTAATTATACAGGTCCTATCACAGTATTTGGTTAAATAAACTTTAACAACAATTTTGACCTAATGTCATAAATTGATACACCCTTAATATACTCTTGTATTCTGTACACTTCAAGTCTTTTTCAAAGGTCTGTCTTGTATCATTTACGACAGCATTTAATTTTTTACAATCTTTTTCAGCTAAAACTGTCAGTCCTGCTGTACATTCGTACAAACTGACATCTTTAGCGAGTAACAGCAGGTATGAAGTGAAGATCATGGCATCAACCATTGCAGGATCAAAAAATGGTACTGCCTTTACATTTCATACTCGAAAATACGGTAGGTGTTACTTTTTTTTTATTTTATTTTTTTTTTTTTAAATACAAAAAATTAAAAAACTTCCAAACTGGTAGCTCAGTGTACAGAATGTGTGTATGCAGGACTTCAGGAGTTACTTTCACCTGTAGCGAAGTCTGTTCTCTGAACATTGTCTATTATGTTTCAGTACCAAGTTCAGGTTTAGTTTCCTAGAGAAACAATATATGTTGCTACACAGATATTTAAGTCAGTATGTCTATAGCAAACGGATTAAACACTTTAGTAGACACCGACTGTATGTGTTAACCTCCTGTTCAGAGTAACTACAAAATACAGGATTATGTTGCTTTAAATTGGTATAACAAATGATAAAATTAGAAGGTGACTCCAGTGGAAACCACTTCCTTCACTTCACTGTCATCACTGCATGAGTTTACAGTTGTGCCTCAGCCCTGTGAGCTTTCTGGTTAACATATAAATCTGTCTCGTAGCGGTTGGTGAAATTGAAGCAATTGTCGTGAGCGTGTGCATCAGCTTCCTCTTCCTAACTGTGATGACAATGGCCTTCTGCATCAATAAGAAGAAAATGTAAGTAAACTATAGTCACTTTGCAAGCAAATTTTATTTAATCATTAAACATAGCTTGTTTTACTTATTTTAATAAATTGATTTTGTACTCGTAATAGTTTTTCTTAGTTATTAACATATAGTGAACCTCTGCGAAGCTCAGTGTAGCTCCACACGAACCTTTAGTGCATCAGAAGCAGTGTTTTGCAGCGTTGTTCACTTATGCTGCTGTATAATGCATAATATGCATGTGTCTGTTTGTATTCAGGATTAAGAAAATTATCTGGCCCCAAGTTCCAGATCCTTCCAACAGTACTATCGCTAATTGGTCACCTGACTTTCCATCAAGAGTAAGTGCTTTTATATTTTTACCAATGCTGTTCTCAAGCCAGTGGTGTGCAGTTATCAACAAAGACATGCAAATGCAGCTGAGCTGATTCTCCTCCACCCCCCACAGCCTGAGTCCCCAAAAGAGGGCAGCATGACGGACGTGAGTGTGGTTGAAGTTGACATCTTTGACAAGAAGTCAGTGAGCGAGGAGATCTTGAAGAAGGACAAATACTCCTCAGAAGAGCACAGCAGTGGGATCGGCGGCTCCTCCTGCATGTCGTCCCCACGCCAGAGCGTGTCAGATTGCGATGAGGGAGACTCAGGCCAGACCACCGCCAGCACTGTGCAGTACTCCTCCGTGGTGGCCAATGTCTATAAGGGCCAGACACCTGCTTCGGTGCCACCCTCCTTTGCTCGATCAGAATCCACCCAACCCCTCCTAGATTGTGAGGAGCGGCCAGAGGATCTGCAAGGTCAGGAGGGCGGCGGGCCCCTGCCAGCCCATAGAGATCCCAAACATCCTTACTTCAGACGGCCTTGGGCCATCAGCGAGGACAACTCATTGAATCTTAACCAGATTGAGATCGGGGAGCAGAACTCCAGCTCTCTTGGCTTCTGCCCTGTGGAGGAAGGGTCCCAACAGGCTACGCCGACTGCTGAGGATTTCCTCCCCGATGGAACAGTGAGCTCTGGCCCCTGCTACATGCCTCAATTAAACGGCTACAGGCCTCAGTGAAATGTATGCTGGACCCAGGAATTCGGCCACCACAATTTCACCACTTTTTTTTTGGATCCCACAGTGCCTATACCATACTGCCCTTTAAGCCTGGAACCTGAGTGGTTTGTTAAATTCAGGCATTTGAAGTATTAGTCTGGCAGTGCGTTTGGGCAGCAGTTTGGTTTACCTACGTAACAGACCCCCAGAGGGCTTGCACCTGCCACCTGGAAAGACTGAAGAACCCCTCCTGATTGGAACCCCTTGAACAATATAGAGCTGGAGGTGGGTTTGCGGGGAGAGAAAGTGTTGGATGGTGATTGATGGCTAGCTAGGCGAGGCCACGGGCTCAGAATGGTGGCGTATTGAATGTTGTTGCAGGACTGACTGCTCCTAAACTGGTGAGATGTTTACTCTTAACTGATGTAGCAGCTGTCCCAAATACGGTAGATGCAGAAAGATGTTTTTGTACCTTCAAGGAATGTAGTTACACTAAAAAAAGTCATAATCTATACAAATTTTAGGTAAAGTTTTTTTTTTTGTTTTTTTTTTCCCACTGTAAAAGTTTTCAGAATGTCAGTACTGCAATGGATTTGTAATTTAAGCTGCTTGGATGTATTCTATAAAGAAGGTTTAAAGAGCTTGTATTACAGAACTTGTAATGAGTGTTCCTGCGTTGTGTTCGGCTACATGTGCCTGGAATGTTTCCTGCTGTTTGGACCTCATACTGTATGTGTGCTTTGCTTTATCGTATTTACTAACCCAGCACTAAAGCGCTTCTGTATTTGGGTACATTTTCTAGGGAAAACAAGTTTAAAAAAAAAAAAAAAACTGGTCATTACATTGGCATGTGCACATACATTCAAGACTTTCTACAGAAATGCATAAGAACTATGTAAAATAACAGTATGTAATTAATATTTAGGATATAATTACTCATGTAAACAGTACTGAAAGCTGCGGTCTGGTTGCCTTCAATCAACACTACTATATTTCTGCATAAACCAAAGACTTTTACAGGTGTTCTACTGTTTACCACATGCCTTCTAACGTCCATAGATTATGCATGATTGTAAATAGGTATTTTTTTACAGCTTTATATAAATCTGTTTGTACAAAAGTGTATATACAAATACAATAAAATGTTGGTCTACCTAGTATTGCAGTTCAGTTTTGGTGTGGATGTCTTGAGGAAACCACGATGCTGCAGTTACTGCTGGGTGAATGATGAAGCTTCCCAGCAGCCAAGTTCTCCTTTGAACATCAGCTCTCCTCCTCACCGTTTACCAGCTTCTGACTTGAACTCTGTTACTGGATACATTTTTGCTATGTTTTAATTTGCTTTGAAAGCTGAAAGGATTTTCACATCAATTGACTTTTTAGAACTGCAAGCTTTACACATGAGAACACCCCCAAAAAGTTTAGAATCAGCAGCTGGACTTTGAGAAATAAGTATCTGATCGTTTATGTCTAAATGACCAATAAAATTTGACGTTTAAAAAAAAATGAGCAGTACTTTAGCGAACAGCGAGATATGAACTTTCTTTTTCCTCAGTTTACAAACGAGTGGGCCTGGAAATCTGTTCGTAACTCGGAACTGTTTGCAAATCCGCCCATTTCTGGAGGTGGAAGAATTAGAGCGGCGGCGACGGGCGAGGAGGATCCGGACCCTGACGGTCAGCAGCGGCGGCAGCGCGGAGCGGAAGTAGGTGCGCGTGACCAGGCGTTTAGGTTAATACTTCCGGCCCGAAATTCGTCTTTCACGAAACTTAAATATGTCACAGTCAAAATCGATAAAATCGTAGTAAAACTTAGTCCAGCGATTTATTCGGTTCTGTTCAGAATATCAGATGGACTGAAAACGTGCTGTACGTCTGTTCTAACTGGAGCGTCCGGGAGAGCTGAGGTACCTGGAAAAGGCGGGAACTCCAATGTCCTCCCTTCAGCAGGACGAGTGGACTCCTGCCGGGTGAGATTTAACAACTTTTTAGCACTTTTACCGTTACATTTACGAATGTACCGGCGTTGTCTAAGCGTGTCTAAGGAACAGCATATAAAGCCAATAATTTTATATGCAGTACCGTGTTAAACTTTTTATTCAGCTTCCATTTCGGTGGTGCTCAGTGGAGACGTTGCATAAGAATGAGAGAAAGCTGTGGGAAAAGCACACGAGTGACTCATTGAGCAGATGCTTTTCTCGAAACAAACATGACTCCTTTATCCACGACAGACGCACAGCAGCCAGAACACATGTCTTTGTGTAAAATTAGCTGCTGTTGGTGCAGGTCTAAGATCTTCTGGGATCTTCGGTTCCAGCGGTGAGTAGCATAGCAGCTAAAATGCTGCTTTGCCTTGTTTGATATCGGTTCCAGACACTGTTATCTGGCTGTTCCTAAGAACTAAGAGATTTACTGGTTTATAAACAAGGAGCAGAACCTTAAAATCAATTCTGTAGCAAACCGGTAGGCAGTGAAATGATGTGAGAACTGGATTAATGTGCTTAGTTAACTCGGTTCCTGTAAGAACTCGAACCGGGGATTCTGGAAAAGTTGCAGCCATCTAACGGTCTTTTGAGAAGGTCAAACAGGAGAATGTCGCAGTACTCGGCTCTGAAGGACACAAGGCGCAGATGAGTTTCTCTTGGTCTTGTTTGGACACAAAGCCTCGATGGTTATGTATTTTTCAGGTGATAAAAGGCTCATTTGGCTATTACTTTAATGCGATTACTAAAACTGAAACCTGTATCTCATAAAACACCAAGTACCCAACAGCAAAGAATATCGTTTTCCTTACAGTTGCACTCCAGCTGTCACTCTCAAGATACGTGAAGGAATTCACTTCTATATACAGAAATTCATTACAAAACCTACCCCAAATTGCTGTGAAAATTATGCATCGTTATAAAAGTGGGGAAAAAATCTGAACTTGTCTGAGGAAAAGTGGCAGAGAACGTCTGTTGACTATTTCTGATTTTCTTCCAAGCGTTCTCCGTAACACCTTTGTCCTGGTCAGTGGCCCAGTGAAACTACCTCCAAACACTCCAGTCCATCAGTCCAATTTAGTGACAAACTAACCTGAAAAACATCTTTGAACTGTGGGAGGAAAACCACACAGACTTGAGTTGGATTTGAACCCACCATAAAACAGACATGCTGCCCCCCACTTAAGAGTTTAATATTCACAACTGTCTTATCTTAAACGGAACATTTTTTCAGCGTCAAGTGGAGTCTGTTGTAAACTGAAATCCCTGAACTCCTAAACTATTGTAGGGATGGCCACAATGTCACTGAAGCTGATACAGGTCAAGCGAGCAGAGGTTAGAGAAGATAAAAGTAAAAATTCACAGAATACCAAGTAGAAAACAAAACTTGGAATTTAATCAGCGAATCCAAAGCTGTAGTGTTGAGGATGATGTCCTGGGTGAGGTGCAGCTGACAAAATGGACACTTTGCATGTATGTTTCAACCCACGTCTGTATTATTGTAAATATTAGTTCCTAAAGATGAAAACTGCATGAAAGGCAAATTACAAGGGGGAAATATCAGCTTTTATTAAGACAGGAAAAGGATATGATTACTAAGACGAGGAAGGAAGAAATTAGCCTTCCTTCTATCCTATTACTGGAATGTCCTTGAATGAACATACAAACTGCTGAACAGTTTTGGAAATGTGCAATAACCTGCAGATGTTTTTATTTTTGCTGTATGAACTGTAGGTATTTATATGGAATATAGTCATATTTTATCTGTCAAACAAAAAAATTCTTCTTTTAAATGGGGAGCAGCATATAAGTAAAATCACTTTTTACTGTTTGTAACAAAAAATCTGTACACTTAAAAGAAGGCATGCAGTTTCCATAAGTTACGGATCAAATCATATTAAACTGACATGTAGACATTATAAAACAGGTTAAATATGAATTAGACAAAGGATGTGGACTTCAGCCTGGTTACCTGTTCACCAAACACTTCACTAGACGCAGTGGTATTTTCAAGTGGCTCTACTCCATCAAGGGGAATTATGTTCCAATGAAGTATTGAGGTAAATCTGATTTTTACAAATATTTCTAAAGACAGTTTTAAGTCAGGAAATGTATGACACTGTATTTTCTTTTCCAAAGCAGAGTTCTGTTGCCAGCAGGCAGCAATAGATGTTGGCCTTTGTAGAACCTACTATCACTTTTACATACAGATATTCACTACATTAGACTTGTTTTGGTTTAAAAAAAAAAGGAGGGTGCTCTTCAGAATAAAGTGTGTAGCACTAAAAAACTTTCTCAATAGTGTTCACATTAGATCAGCACATAGCAGTTGACTGGTTTATTTTCACATGTATAGGATAACATGCTGAGGAACTACTCATGGCAAATTTGGAGGGACATGTAGCTGTAGAAACAAGGGGGGTAAAGGAGCTACCTGTTCCGGGGGGGGTCCCATTGTGCTTCTGACAAGGCTGATAATCTGAAATCTCCAGCTGTGAAATAATGCCTTTTATTTTATATAGCAGTGTTTTATAAACAGTAACGACAGGAATATGTCCGCTGCTGTTTACAGTGCTTCAAAGGCAGTGCTGAATGCAGAGTGTTTCAGCATCAACAGGATTTGTCAAAGTGGTCTGAAAAGTGCTAATGACAGGCTGTATAAACATCTCCACTTCAGTGGCTACATTCCCACTGCCTGACTCTGGTCAAATAAATCCATAGTGACATAGGCCTGTGGGACATTGCCCTGCAGTTCTGGCAAATGCTGTCTTTCTCTGTCTTTTTCTTGCACCGTTCCTTCGCTCAGACGCTCTTTCCTTCCCACAGGGGTCTTGAAACAGGGGCCTGTGGGTTCATTGTCCCCCAGGTTGCGGCCTTGTGGCATCTCACCAGCGTCCCCGCTCTGTGTTGTTACAGCGGAGCTCTCATGCACGTTAAGCAGAAGAGCGGACGGTGGGGCTGTGATCCCGGTTTCTGTCCGAGTCTTGCTGTCATCTGCAAAGCATTTTAGTTGTTTGGCCAGACTGCCAGGATGGTCGTCTTCTCCGGGTGCGGGACTAATCCCCTCGACGTCGAGATCAAGTGGGAAGATCACGAGGCTGTGAGCGATGTGCTCTGAGCACTCAGGTATGAATAATTTGCTCACATTCTTGTCCTGCAGATGACCATGATAATGAGAAACCATTTACACCAACAAATCAAGGAGAAACTGATGTGGCTTTTGCCTTGCCTTAAAAGTTTGGTTAATCGGGGCAAAAACGTTTACCGGTTACACTGAGAAAGTTCTTACACGGGTTAATGGACATGGCTGTCAGTTTCAGCTGAAAGCTATAAAAGGGTAAATGCACATTTTCTGCAACAGAGTGAGACTATGGCGAGTCAGTATTCCGCGTAACATGACTTCACCCAGGATTACTTCAGTCATTAGTTGAGTCAAGGTTGGTGGGTTAACAGCTCAGTGAGAACACAACAAATGTAATTTGCGACATCCAAGGTCTGTGGTCCACAAAAGAAGGTTGAAAAGATACTCTGTGACAAACACTTACTTTCTTATAAAGCTGATCAGGCCACAGAACCAGTGAGCTGAACTGGGGGCTGGGAACTTTCACAGTTTTACTGAACCTATAAAGAAAGTAGGAATTGTGAGAAAATTCACATCTGAGTTGAAAAATAAGAATTTATCCTATGTTCACTTTAAAATGTACTCCAGTTAAATAATACATTTTGCTATGTAAAAAGAAATGTCAGGAGGTTAGAAATACAATCGGTACAAATAATTCTAAGTTACTGGACATTAACTTTTACAGTTAAAATTATACACACAGAAATATTTAACCCTCATAAAAGTGACACAAAGGCCTCAGAGGTGTGACTTAATACATAAGTAATGACGTGGCACAGCCAGTCACGTAATCAAAAAGGTAAAACTTACATTATAAAAACAAAAATGCCGATTGCTATGAATAATATCAAGAAAAGTCCGCCAAGAGCACTGACTGGTCTGGGAAAGGTGCGGCCTGGAAAGGAAAGGTGGAAAGAGCACATCTTATCAGTTTGGAAAAAGCTCCGGAAATTTAGATTAGCTGAGTACATTTTAAATTGGTAAACAGGCAAATTTCTTGTTTTTAATATATAATTTTGGCATCATTATGAAATGCCTCCTAAACCCAACACAATATGTGCATATATATGGTTCCCTGAAAACTGAAGTGAGGAAAACCTGTCTTGTCTCCTGTGACAGCAGCTGTAGTGTCTTCAGAACGATGACAGAAATAGACCAAAATCAACTGATTTTTAATATGCATAACTAAGTTTAAAAAAAGTAATAATTAAGTGTAGAAAATGGGTTACAGGTAGTTTTTACCCTTTCTATTAGTCATAAATGAGGTGGTGATGACTGACTGGCCCCCGTCTGACTTTGCCACGACGGAAACGGTGTACATGGTGGTGTGCTGCAGGTGATGCAGGTGGACCTGGTGAACACTGCTGTTCACAGTCACATCTGGATGAAAAAAGCAGACCTCAGCCCAGCTGAGCACAACAGAATGTACCAGAAACACACTTCCACACACTTCCACACACTCACCCAGGGTGGCACCCTTGTCTGGCACACAGGACACAGTATAGTTCCGGACGAATCCGCAGCACTTGTCCGGAGGCACTGGTGTCCAGCTGATGCGAGCGCTTGATTCCTGCACGTCAGACACCTCAACCGAGGCAATGTCCCCTGGTGCTTGATTTAATCACAACAAAGTGTACTAGTAAAGTCATCCCTCCATTTACGCGGCTAAAAGGCTGTGTCGTGTGAAAATGTGTAAATCGAGACGCTAGTTCCATTTTTTTATGGGGAAAATTATAATACGTTCCAGCCCAACCCAAAACCCCAAATAATTTTCCCAAAATTCCACTCAAATACCAAAAAAAAGTTTATATGAGTAAAAAAACAACCCTGTGTACACTGTCCTGGTAGCGTTTAAAACCATTTGCCACTGCAGCATAACTGAAACAAATAAAACTCCATTTCTAATAACAACCAGGTGTATATACAGCTTTACTGCATGAAAGAAACCCTTACAACTCTATTCTGGCAGTGATGATTCACATGCTTACAACATTCACTCATAGAGGAGCACTAAATAGGTTCTACCACATAGAATGAGGTGAGTGTGGAGTTTTTTTGTTTTCTTTTTGCCTGATTTTTTTTTTGAGCACTTCAGTGCATAATTCAAGAACTGGTATTAAAACTCAAACCTCCCTCTACTGAAAATGGGTTGAGTGAGTCTGCAAATCAAGGAATGAGCATTTTTAATCATAGCATAACAAATAAACACATTTAAAATAAACTATGCAATATAAACGTTATTTATTCTCAAATTTCCATTTGCTTTTCCTGGACATGTGACAAGTGAAACTTACTACATTAGTGCAAAACAACACCAGCTCTACAGACCATCACACCGGCCCAACAAACCCAAATCAATATCTTTGCAGCATCTGCAAGCTCTTCCCTTGAAGAGGCAGAAGGTCCTCTAGTGGTTTGAACTGAATGTTGACATTTAAAAAACCTGGGAGTCAGTCCCCCCTCCCAAAGCAGCAACCAACCCTACATGGCTGCCATGTTTTCTTTGGAACCTGAGGATTCCCACGTGGAAACCAAATGAGCAGAAACTTTAAAACATCTGTAATTATTTTCACACATTTCCTTGAAAGTTATTTTGTACAAAAAAAAAAAACCAAGTAGCACAATTCATTTTTGTCAAAATTTTGCCAGACTTCCTCAAAAGAAAAACAAGACTACTTCAATTCTGCTCATCATTTGCACTGTATGGTGGTTTCATCTAATGGAGATGGGAGCCTTGGAACACAAGACGTTATCAACAATAAGATATTAGTCTATTAACGAACATTTAATAAATTATTACAAGAGCAAAACATCACCTCCTTACTGCTCTCCTCCCGGATCTGACACACATCACCTTTGTGAACTTTCCATCTCCTGCACAAGGTCAGGCATCACTGCTCTGCGGCTGCCCGGTTCTGTACGCCAAAGGAGGAGATTCACTCATACTTACCTCCTTCTTTTGCATAAGCGAGCAGCATTGATTCTTGTCCAGTACAGTTGTCATACAGAGGAGTCACAGCGATTCTGTACAGCTTCTGAAGTTCGTCTGGTGGAACTGGACAAAAGCATCCCACTCACACCAACAGCAGTAAAAAGTTATGACACATTCTGTCTGCTGTATTTCCATCTTCAGGTGTTAGTTGGCAACGAAAAAAAAACACCCCAGAAAGAGCAGAAATAAAATTGGAGTGAGTGTAAAACTGCCTTCATTCAGCTCATGTCCACAGTGTTTACAGCTTGTGTCTAGTCTTGTCTTTTTAGCATGTTTTTTTTTATATTTCTTATTAGGAAACTAAGAAAGCAAAACAACAAATTAGGGTTTGCTGAGTCAAACTTGCAGGAAGAATTAATATAACACTGAGCAGAGAGCAACTTTTCACTCTGGATATGCCTGCATTACCAGGCTGAACGTCCGCCACCATCATCATTAGCCATCACTCTCGCTAAAGTGCTCATTTTAAATCTAATGCTTTTACTGCAGCTTCTGTAAAACCCAAGACATTAAAATGCTTCTCAAAGACTGACTAATTGTTACACAGTGAAATTGAAAAAATTACAGCAAGTCCCTCAGCATTTCGATCCAATTTGTCCTTGAAAACAAGTTGTATACTGAAATGTCCCATTATTTTAAATAGGGAAAAGAAAATAAATAATGTGCTCAATTTCAAACTTTCACCCAGTTCACATTGCATATAATAAGCGCTTCATTTCACACAGTCAGATAACTGTGTTGTTCTTTTAAGTTTATTTTTCCCCTCTGATTCCGAGCTCCTGCGTTGCCTGTCACACACAGGAAGCTTTGATTAAATAAAAAAGGCTCAGTTTACCTTCTAGCGTAAAAGGTGCCGTCCTGCTGTCATGCCACCTGGTGCCACTAGTGCCAGCAGACCAGTCTATCATGTACCGAGACACTGGCCTGGAAGGTGCCGTCCATCTCACTGTGATTTGGTTGTCGATGGCAACAGTGCTGACGTTCTTCACCGGTGGGCACTCTGAAATGACCAGCCAAGCAATGTTCTCAAAACACAGTGTAACAATTATTAACAGAGGACTAACAAGCGGTTAACTGGGGGGGGGGGTAAACTACCGTCTCCAACCGCAGGAACAGTGACTGAATCTTCAGAAAACGTGCTTGTATTTTTGTACGCAGTGATGGTTATTTTGTGCTCTTCATGGCCCACGATTAAATTAAACTGGTTTGAAGACTTCGTCAAGAAGGTGGCACAGTCGTCCACAGCGCAGCTGTTGCTTTTCAAATTAATAACTGTAATTCTGTAGCCATGGACGGCACTGCAAGATGACGGAACTCCCTGTGGAACAAATGTAGAGCAACATTTTTTAATATTTCAAACTCAGTTGACTTTTTGAATATCGTCCCAATGTCTGAGCCAGTTCAAAATTTTACGATTATTTTAAACGTCCTCTCATTATTGCAGACTTGTGCTGGATGTTGAGGGAAACCCTTCGGGTCAGGAAAGTATACACTAATGTAAATTAATGATGGTTATTAAATAGCTTAAAAGTAAAGCAATTTTCAAATAAGTTTTTTTTTTTAAGTTTAAGCGTTTGCAGACTATCTTATAATTTCGAAGACAGTGTGTGGGGGATGTCGGGCGAAGTCTTTCTGATATTCAATACACGTCTCTATAGTTACGCTATCGCTGACGTGGTGATGCAGCGCTGGTTATGCTGGGTGTACCTTCCACATGAGCAACACAGTCCTGTTTCCTTCCTTGTCCGCTGTGTGTATCTTCCTCCAGAGGTGGAACTTAATGTCATTCACTGTGGACACAAAGCCAGGAAATCTATTTATGCTTCACAGCAAACTGTCACACTCTTGAATCCTAGCTGTGTGTTCATTGCAGCCACCGCGGTATTGACCGGGTTCCTTTTTAAATATTTGTAAACTTTTCTAAGGTACAAAGGTAGCTTCGGACGGAAAAACTCAGCACTGTAATCTGCAAGACAAAAACATCATGCTGACCCCAGAAAACTGCTCTATTTACGATGTACTATTACTCATAACTAGCTAACTAACTTATAACTTACACTGCTGCTACTACTAACTTACTACTACTTTTGTAAGGACCCTTACAGTAGTTATAGCAGTTTCAGCTATTTGTTTAATTGCATTTTGAACTGAATTTAAAAAACAGGATATATTTGCCCCTTAATTCAGGTACTGAGATCTTACAAAAGACTTTTTTTTATCTGTCAAATGTGAAAGTGCTGGTTTTTGCATGTTCGTGTTTCACATCANATTCAGGTACTGAGATCTTACAAAAGACTTTTTTTTATCTGTCAAATGTGAAAGTGCTGGTTTTTGCATGTTCGTGTTTCACATCAGCCAGTGGCTCTCAGCTGCCATTACTGCAGCCTGGGTGGGTGTGTGTGTGTGTGTGTGTGTGTTTCAATACACTCTGTCCTCCATTTTCTCGACTATATGGGGGAGGTGGTGTAGGGATATGGTGACAAGTCAGAAAATGAAAAGCATAATATTTCTACTGTGGTGTTGTGTACTGCTCTGCGTACCGCAGCAACACTTCCATAACCCATTGGAACGTGTAATGGACATGTAATGCGAGTAATAAAACAAAATAAAGTCAGTCCTGTAGCTGAAACGTTTATACATGGTGTATAGTGAATTATGTGCAGAATGCAGAGAATGAGGCGCCGCTACAGGGTTAGGCAGGCTAAGGCAGCGAGTCACCAAATTCAAACTGTGAAACTCACAATTGAGACAGATGGTCCTCTGAGACACAAAATTGTTTAAAACATTGTTTTATACATTAATGAAGTTATTTTCTCCTAAAAGGTAAACATATTTATTTTATATATTTTTACTGAGGTCCAAAAAATGAGAAATTGGTAAAATGAAGGTGTGCCAGGTGAATGATGGATTGTGCTGTGTGGTTTCAGCGGAGGGGGGGTTAGTGTGATGTTACTGCTAAAACTAAATGTGTAGATGTAAATGTAATAGACAAAAACAATTTATGGGCATAAATGTTACTATAACCCTGTTCTTATCTTACAGTTGCCTACCGTTTAAAACTCTTCTGGTGACAAGTTTGTGCCTGTCATCATATCTCCACCCACTGCACTGCAAATAAACGTTGCTCCTTACCATCCAGAGAGGTGTGAACAGGGTGGCTCTGGCTCCAGAAACCCCACAGGGACTGCAGGAGCTTGCAGCGCACTGACACATTGTGCCAGGTGCAGATCTGCTCCACCTTAATGTCAGCCACTCCTTCTTCATCTTCAGCCCCCATTTCTAAGCTCTTCACACGCTATTTAAAAAGAAGAACAAAAAGCGTAAATGTAGAAACCAAACTTTTATTGTTAGTCCTGCTGAGTGACAACATGGCAGCTCTCTCCAAAACGTGGAGAAGACTGATGTCTACCTGAACCCATGAGCCTTCTTTGCGGTACTGATACAGGACTTCACAAGTCACATTCAGATGCTGCGTGTTTGCCGGTCTTTTCCACTTCACTAAGAGTCTGTTAAAATGAGGCGTCACGCGAAACTCCTCCGGGGCCTGTAGTTTCACTGGAAGACCAAACAGAAAGAATCTGTGCACATTTCTTTCCCATTTTCTTCATTCTACACACAGGCTGTCAGAAATAAGCCTAGGATTTTTACAACTCAGGGCAGTTAAAGAAAAATTGCATCTCAGAAAGGTTTTATTTAAGTTTTTTTGCAACAGCACTTCTTCCTTTTTGGGCAGACGGTTTAGAACATGTCAGGAAAGAATATACCCATGGGTAATAAACCAGTTGGGTCAAAATGAAACTGGTTCAGTTTCACATACTGCAGATACTGCTTTATCGTCATTGTTTTTAAGAACACACAAGCTGGGTGATGGTTTGACTTCTTCTTGAGTACAGCATCCAATGTAAAGAAGCTGTGGTGATGCACATGCTAACTGACAGAAACCAATACTTTAGCTGCAGTGTGTTTGCAAGCAGCAACTTACCTGTATCAAGGGGGTTTATTCTGATGATGTCCGAGCGCGTCGCTCCAAAAGCATTCTGAGCTTTTACCAATATATTTAAGGGCACTATTACTTCATTGGCAAAGATGCATGGACTGCAGTTAGAAGTGCAAGCATCTTTTAAAAAATCACTGAAGACAAAAGAACAGACAAATTTGACAGAGATTAAGAAGACCTGTGAGTTGTGGGATGTGTGCAGGTCCAGCAGCGGAGTCACACGCTTGCAACTCACCTGCACACATATGCATGTTATTACAGCCCATCTGGGTTGGAAGTTATAGTATAGTTCTGGATTCCCTGTACAGTTCCATTCATTTACAGTGTATTTTTGATTGCAGGGTAGCAGGTAGCACAATGGTTGGAGGTGCTGCTTTTAACTTGAAGAACCCAGGTTTGGATCCCACCTCCTGCTCTGACGCTTCAGAATAAGGTACCTACCCTGATTTCATCCCATAAAAATACACAAAGCTGTATAAATGGGTAGATACTGTAACCATTAGTAGCTTAACATTGTTTGCTTTGTAGACAAGGGCAACTTAAATAAGTTAACATGAGAAAGCAGATTTCAACAAGACCTGTTCAATAGGCTGTTAAAATTTACCCCTGAAGAAACATACCTTTCCCAGAATATGGTGTAGCTCGTGTTGGCTTCGCAGCCATTGTCCCAGTAACACGTGAAACTTTTCTCAAAAATTGTAATGCAGGATATGTTAGTGGGTTTCTTTGGCGGAGCTGCAAAATGTGACACATACAAGCAGACGTTACAAAGTCTGCATAAATAACTCAACATCTTCAGCTTTAACAGAGAAAAAACCTTGATATGAACCAGAGAGAGATTTTTAAAGGGTAACATGAGGAAAATAAAATTGGAGAAGTTTATAAATACCACTGTTCTCCTCAGCTGTGCAGTCATACTTACAAAATGCTTTGACTGTTGTGCCGCCCAGGACTATTTCTTTTCCATCCACTTCCATGTGACACATCACTGTTCCTGCTCGTAGAGTGAAGTTCCGAATTACCACAGCAGCGATGGTGGAATTTATCACTCTGTATGAGCTTTTGTCTATCTTCTTGCCGTTAAGGACCCAAGTCATCTTTCTCGGATCGTACGAAGGCACGTTGCTGCACAGGTGCCGGTGGGGTCCTTTGAACGTGATCTCAATGTCCGAGCCCATTCTGACCACAGGGTCTTTGGGGAAAACCTCGCAGTTCTCACACTGGCCTTTTGACAGAAGACAAAATCGCAGCATCTAGCAGTCTCGCCCAAAGTGTTGTTTCCCCTATTTTTTTTTTTGACTAATTTCAGTTCCCAGCAGCCATCTAATAATGAGGTGTAAAAAAATGGGGACTGTGCAAACTTACCATAACACACTGCAAGAGCAAAGAGAAATCCAAAGAACACAGCTGCACACATTGCGATGTTCGGTTTTTACTGCAAAGATAAATAGTACTTGCTTCAGTTTTTTCCACTCTGTTTACATGTTGCCCAAGACATATTCTGTAACCATCGCATGCTTACAAAGATGTGTATTATCTTTGCATTTTCTTGTTTGTACATTTCACGTTCCAAAATAACGCCAGTAAATTCCTTATTGGCTGCCTGCAGTGAGCGGCATGTTTCCTTTTTAAACACTTGCAGCAGAGTCAGTGATGCTGAATTGCAACAGATTCGGTAACACTGGGAAAGTGGAAGTAATGAAACTGTACAGGAAGATTTGTTAAAAGTGCAAAAAATACGACGCAGGTGGTGAATAAGTTGACATTAAGAAACATTGCAAAAGCATAAATAGTTTGCACCAACAGTGTCGATGTTTATCAGCACATTAGAGCAGTTATGCCCTAAGCAGCTGCTTCCCATCTGCTCTGAAAAATGCACACAAAAGGCAGTGTGTGGCCAGTTTAGACCCGAATAACTGCTGAAAAAGTCCTGCATCTCAGATGCACGCAGGACTCACACATCTGCTCCCTCAGATACAGAGCATTTCCTGTTTTTCCCTGGCCCACAACCGGACAGGGACACACTTACACACGGCTGTGAATGGAGTGGAGTTACAGATGGGGAAAGGTGATCTTCAGCGAGTCCAAACAAACCCATGTGCATGGAGGCTCTCCTGTGAGGAAACAGCGTCACAGCATCATTCATATCACGCAGCAACAAAGTTAAATCCTACGAAACCACGACCGCCGTCTTGCATCTCCGTCACATCTGGGGTGACGGCGAACAACTCGCACATTTGTTCAGGTCACAGATGTTTCACATAATGGAAGAGTGGGGTCTGCATACAATTTTATTTTGCTTCATTTTATGCCGTCTTTTAGGTAGCAGCAGTATTTACATTGGAGGATAGTTATGGGAACCGATAGACTTCCAACGTAAAGCATGGGAAAGAAACCAAATTAGAGTGACAACCTCTCAAAATCTGTACCATTCTGTAGAAAAAAAACATTGAACAACTGATCAGTCGTCATGGAGAATACACACTAAAATTAATGTTACACAGTGTCATTCCGTCAAGGTAAAGTGGTTATATCTGAATTTGTTACAGAAAAAGGCAATTCTCTGTATTAATCCAGAATAGCAGCTAATATCCCTTCATCATATGAAGGGATATTAGCTGCATATCTTACTTTAAAAAGTAGAACAACGTTCTAACCAGAATGGTCTTTTCAACTACACTCTCAACACAAGGAAGTAAAAGGATGTGGGGACAACGAAGGCGGTTTGACACAAACAAGAACAGCGCTGGGTGGCGAGACGGTCCACACGTCCGTACTGCTGCGGCCCTGCAGGGACCCCTGCCGACACGAGTCTCTCCGTATGCGAGAGATGTTATTCAACGTCCTTCACTGAGTTAACACCAAATACGAGGCTCACTTCTGAGGAAACAGGAGTATCCCTGCAGTTAGGAATCCTATAATTAAAACAAACCGGAGTGTAAAATTTTTAACATTACAGTATAAAACACAGCCCGGGATGACATAGTAAAAACATGTCCTTTACAAGCAGCACTGTCTTTAAAACAGACCCACAGGGAATCAGCATCACTGCTGTGAAAAGAACATCCCACAGTGAAACAGTTAACGCTGAGAGGAAAACTAAAGGAGGGGACATATTGTTAGACAGCACAAGTGCCTCTGGGTAAATGTCACTTACCACAGTACTGTACAGTGGAAGTAAAGTGGTTACTCAGGCAAACAGCCAAAACCCACACATAACCGGTTCATCATGACCTTACAGGATGCGGTACCGCGAGCTTTCAGGTGCACGCAAAACCCACCCATTCGTCTACTAATTAACTACTCATAACTTTTATGTAATCAATTACTAACAAAAGAGATCAGATACAGTAAATGTTACGCACACCCATTAAACACGAATGTGCTGTAGATGGTGATGCATGCAGGAGTCACACAATGCTGTTTTTATAATCTGTACAGCTGCAGATAATGAATAATGAAACCCACTCGAAAGATTAATCGAGGTAGTGAGGCAAGAAAAGATACTTACATCAGCCTGAGCTGCTCTTCACAGCCATTATCCCCCCGCAACGACGCACTCGGCCCACACTCACCTTTCTTACCTTTCCTTCAAAATTTACAGGCTGTGAACATCACCAGTACCTCCGAGTGTCTGTTACTCAAAACCCATCGCACAACTTAACAGTTTACATCACTTACCGCTGAGCAGAGAGACTTATCGGCCTCACCCGGCCTGCCCGGGTTCCTCCCACAGTCTGAAGACGCGTGTTTCATATGGACTGATCACTCTAACCTCCCCGCAGCGTGTGTGTGTGTGTGTGTGTGTGTGTGTGTGTGTGTGTGTGTGTGTGTGTGTGTGCGCGGTCACATGGTTTCACAGTCCAGCACCCTCTGCACCCGATAGGCTCCGGACCCGCGACCCCACTCAGGATCAGCGCTCGGTGAAGATGGGTGGGCAGATAGAGGCAGAGTCATTGCAGGGGGTCGGTACAGCGTGTATGTGGTGTAAGTCGCCCTGGTTAAATACTAGTTAATCACTGTGTGACGCCGGGAGAAAAGCGAACAGATGTGAACTGTGCGACACCAATGTCCCTGCAACAAGTTACTTGGCGTCGGACCAGAAAAGTGCGCGCAGTTTCTGGCGGCCGCCCAGACGGGAATGTGCCGGTGTGCGGTCCGCTGTCGTCCGCTGTCACCCGCTGTCACCCGCTCCAGCGGAACTAAGCAGCGCTCTTGTGCAACACAGCAGTTACGAGTCGACGGCGCGGCGCGGCGCACCGCACCACACCCGAGTGTAACTGTGCTCACGCGGCGCGACACGCACACCAAGTCCGCATGTTTCACCACCCGGACCCGGGGTTTATCCACTCAGCTCGAGCGGCGACGAACCTCGTCAACGTGCCTTGTTAAAGTTAAATCAGTTTTAACATGGAAGCGCTCCTACCTGAAGACGCTCCCATGGCACTGGGGCTCCGTGGGGCTCCGGACAGCCGGACGGACGCGCCGCTCCTCCGCCGTTCCCTCCCTTCAGCTAAACTGAAAGCGACGCGTCAGTCGCGAGACTGCGGCTCGCGCGCTCAGCGCCTCCATCAGTGCCGCTGCGCGCGGGGGGGGGAAGTGCGCGGACCTGCGCCGCGCGGCCAGTTTCGCAAGCGCGCGATAGGCAGTGACGCTCGCGCTGCATTTATCTGCCACTAGAAGCTTTAACCGTTTGCGTGATATTTCTACAAAGCTCTCTTTTACACATATGCTGTCAGATTTTTTATATCCTTTCTAGCTTTTTAAAACAAACACTAGTTTTATATCAGTCTTTTAGTGGCGTATCAACAATATTCGCTAGGTGGCCGTTAACCGTTTTACTTTTAATAATTAACAGCATATAACTTCGTCTGTAATGTAGTTTTTCCGTTAGAATTCATCCTGCAACCAGGTGAGGGCTTGACAGACGGTCTGTAATGGCGGCACAGGCAGGTAGGAAGGAGTTACTCCACTTTCAATCCATCGCTGGGTTCCAGGTTAATTCCGCCATTGTGTGGGACACCTGGGGGGGAGGCATGTTTCACGTGCTGTCTGATGAAAACTAAATTAAGTCCTCCATAAAACTGGAGAAATTACAGTGAAATATTACTCTTACTTTGTTCAGCAAGAGGCCCCGCGGGCTCCAGGTTACCGCCCCCCCAGCGAGGCAAACTGAAGTAACCAGCAGTTGAGGCTCAAAATCCACCTGGCAAGTTATGGGTGGAGACTAGAGCCACTTCTGGCTGCAGCACATAACTGGAGGGAAATCAGTCATCCCAGTAGGTATATCAGACGTGCTTTAATACGGCCGAGATGGTCTGGGGCCAAGCTAAAGAGCAGCTACGTCAGGAAAGCAACAGGAAAAGCTGTGCAAGAAAAATGAGCAAAGTGGTGGTAGTGACAGCAGAGACTAAACAGACCATTTGCTGAGACCTGTGGAGCACCGGCAAGATGCGATATGTGACCTTTGTTCAATACGGAGGGGGATTCAGCAGCTCTGAGTGAGGGGGAATGTACTGCATCAGGCTGGAGCCAGAACAGAACAGCTTTGAGTTTTTAGTGTGCTGGACCTTCAAGTGGCTGGAGGTAGAAAGAACAGCCAGGCTGTGGTTGTGGAAGTGCTGATGCAGGGTGTCAGTACTGGGTGCGAGTTTCCCACCCTTTTCAGCAGGAGCTTTTGGATACCAAGCCTGTGCAGCAGGGTGAGGTGACAGCAGTAACTGACCAGCACACCTGGTGGCCCTTTTACTACAAACTGGATACCTTTATTGGCTTGATCACTATCGGTGTGAAACAACTTTATTCCATCACCTCCAGAACTGCCAGTGTCCATAACTTTGGTAAATGCTCAAAATAGTGTTAAATATTCCTAAACAAAACATATTTAGGGAAAAGCTGAGCAGTTATGTCCTCTGTGAGCTGACAGATAAGACAATTTCTCATTCTAAACCACCCCAACAGAAATAATCAGTACCAGACATTAACTGAAGCAGCAGCAATGTTGGTAAATCAGACCAAAAACCTCCAGGTTAATCACCTCTATATAATGTTTGTACATTTTTAATCCTCAACTGTTGCCCATGTCAAAATGTTAAGCTACTCGTACCTTAAAAGAAATTTGACACTTCAGAGACACTTAATGAAATGCTTAACTTGGCATGAACACATTTCTGAAGCACACAAATTTGCAAACATAAATGGGGGGAGACACACCTTATGAGATGTTAACATTTCAGTAACAAGATTTAAAGGAGTCATTCCCAGGCTTCTTCTTCTGCAATCTGGCTCTGAATGTTGGGTTTCTGGTTCTCCTCCTGGAAAGATCCACCCCATTTAAAACAATAATATTGGAATATTTAAGGTTAACCCATTAACATGGCTACCTTTTTAACACTTATCTAACTAGTTCACCATAATTATTCACTCTGTTTTTCAGGTAACTCGTGAATGTTGAATATAGTAACATGGGTACATAAAGCACGTACTTTACGGGTATCTACAACAGCAAAGGCTGGTCCACGAGGAATGAACCCAGGGGTGCTATGTGTACCAAATGCCACTTCCTCCAACCACGAAGGCACTTCCTGTTGAGCCTGTCAGTAGAAACGCATGCAAAAAATTTCATCCTGAAACCAAAATCTAACACTTTTTATACTTGTAATTTCGAATCCACACTAACCTCAGAAAGGACCTTAACTAAGGAGCGTGCAAGTGGGGTGTCGGTCCCTGGGTCGAAGAAGGACACCGCTCTCCCCGTGTTCCCACAGCGGCCGGTCCGGCCGATACGATGCACGTACTCGTCGATGGTGGACGGAAGGTCAAAGTTCACCACATGCTGGACGTGCTCGATGTCCAGCCCTCTGGCAGCAACAGATGTGGCCACAAGGACAAAACACTTTCCAGACTTGAAGTCTCCCAGGGCCAGTTCACGTTCCCGCTGTTCCCGGTCACTGCAGAAACAAACCAAACGGAGGCTTATTCACGTCAAGTTATCACCTGCATATGTGCACACATGCACGCGCGTGCACACACACACACACACACACACACACACACACACACACACACACACACACACACGTAAAAGCAGCAGCAGCAATTCTTGTCTTCCACTTGCTCTCTTTATACAGAACAGCCAAATTGGGCAGTAAACTGATCCCATGTTAGTCGGATTAAGATGCACAGCACGTCAACTTTTTGGTTCTCCGATCTCCTGAGGAAAGACACGCGAGATGTTCCATCAGTGCAAAACATTCCCAACACACAATCAATATGTTATCCCTTCTAATGGCTGAAGCTGTGTCAGGATAATGCTCCATTGAGCGATGAGCTAAGCGAGCTGAGGACGCACAAGACAGTCAAGGCAGATAAACCAGTGAAGTCAGACTGTTGCCTGGGCTCTTTCACCACTTTCCTTCCTCACACACTGTTCGCAGATGAAACTTGTGCTCAGCAACGCAGTTACACGCCTGGTATCCACAGCTCAGGGAACTTCCCGTCAGTTCTTCTTCCAGGCAGGACGGTGAACAAGTCACCAGTCCTCAGAAACCTTAACCAACACACCGTCCACCTACTGTGGTGGCATCGGCATCCCACCACCGTCATCTCTTACCCGTGGATGCTGGTGGTCGGTATTTTCTCCTGACACAGGAATGTTGCGATGAAATCCGCTTTTCTTTTTGTCTCTACAAACACCATTGTGCGTTCTGTGCCTTAAAAAAAGAAAACCTATAAGGTCACTTTTACTTAACACACTGCCAAACACTTACAGCTATTAGGGGTATGTTGTGAGGTTACGTTACATCGCTTGTGCCCTATGAAGAGCAGCAGAAGAAAAGGACAGTCTCATGTGCAATGCAGGTACCTGTTGTTGTCAGGATCTCCAGCAGCTGATCTCTTTTGGAATACTGGCTCACCATGATCACGTGCTGCTCAACATCACTGCAGGCCCCTCCCACTTGACCAACAGTAAGGAAAAGATAGTCAACCTTGAGGAACTCTGCTGCAAGCCTACAAAAGAAAGAAGCCTGGGAAACGCCTTTCATTTTGACATCATTTCCTGCTTCTATATGAGCATGTGAGAACAACACACTACCACCCCCATGCCATCACCCTGCAGGGCCCTTTTAGGCTGCTGAGCAATAGCACCTACTAATCACAGGATGACTTCAGTGGACCAGTATAGCCTGGCTATTCTGAACAGGAATACATACAACTCCATTTAGAGGAGGGGGGGGGGGTTACCATCACAAACCAACTCATTTTTCAGGGGTGTCAAATTTCAGTCAACACGGAATAAAAAAGCCAAACATAACGGGGCATTAAGTCAGATGGAAGAATAGAAGTGCCAACAGGGAAGTTTTGCTTTCCCCCGACTGGACGAGTGCTTTACGTACTTCTGGATATCTTCTGGATAAGTAGCACTGAACATGAGTGTCTGCCGGTGCTCTTTAGAGGGCATCCCAGGGGAAGCCACCAGTCTTCGCATGTCAGGCTCAAAACCCATGTCTAGCATGCGGTCTGCCTCATCCAGCACCAGGTAGCGAACCCTGCTGAGCCCAACCTGCGAGGTTTCACCAGATGCACCATAGTAAGCAGAAAGTCCTGCCTAATATCCAAATATTCATCCCACCAATAAGCTTTTTTGCGGTGCTGATTTCTCAAAACTGAGTGAAAACAAAGAAAACAGCAGATATTGGATTTGACACTTTTCCATCTGACAACACATTGAATTTCACAAAACCTTTCCACGTCTGACCAGATCCAACAGTCTTCCCGGAGTGCCGCACAGTACATTACAGCCTTTCTGTACCTCCCGAATGGTGTAGCTTGTGCTTATTCCTCCGTACACAACAACAGGCCGCACGCACGTCCTGCAGACAAACAGAACAAGACGCAAACGGTGGCTCTTCCTGCCCAACAGCAGCACCACTAGCTGTGTTTCGCACACAGAAAGGCAGTCCTAGCAAAGGGGCAGCTACTGTGACGTTACAGCTGCTGCCTTGCACTGAAGAGCTGTTCCTGCAAGAGTCTTAGCTCACATAAACAGCATCTCGCTCTAAGCTGCTTCAGCAACAAGTATCAGCTCAATAATAAACTTAACCAATCACTTGTGGCTAAGCGATCGCAAATGAGGACGACATCATGTACCCAAAGGCAAATTTCCTGGCCTCCAAGTAGATCTGGTTGATCAGTTCTCTAGTTGGGGCCACGATGATGGCCCTGGGCTCCTGAATCTCGCTGAACCTGCTGGCTGCAGTGCTGTCGGCCATCAGCTGCTGGAGGATGGGCAGCAGGAAAGAAGCCTGAAGACAGGAAGTGCAGGGATGCTTAATGTTTCCAAAGAAAAATAACCGTATAATCCAAGAGGCAATAGCAGTTTCCTGTCAACATTCTGACTTCCTTAAGAGCTACAGACATTCAAATTGTTGTGCTGCATATTGCAACTTGTTTAGAATGCACAAAAAAGCCTATTCTTGCAGGACAAGCCTGGACAAGCAGTCAGTCACCTAAGAGGTTAGCTTCTTTTTCCAACTAAAGGGAAAAATCAGTCAAACAATGAGGCATATAATCATCAACAGCACCTGGAGGTGCTGCGTGTCATGCAAGTATTTCAAACACATTTCTAAGCCAGACAGCTGGTATCCTGCCGCCGTTACTGGTTACCAACAGTAACAGCAGCTGTCGAGCTGGAAAATACTACTGAAATACTGTGGCTTATCCACTTTCGCCTTACCTTTTAAAACACTGTGGACAGCATTATTTACAAATACATTTCAGCAGAGGTTGCTTTTAATCCATAGCATGAAACCAGACGTTTTGAAAAACATCTGAGAAACGTGTGAATGTGGAATAACCTCAGCCACAGTTGTCACCGACCTGGTGTGACAACTGAAATTCATCACTGTTACTACAATTACTCATCCAGGCAGAGGACACTTCACTCCAAGGTGACTTTCAGAGTTAAGCTGCTGGGTTATTTACAGCTGGCTGCTTTTGCCTCCATTATCATTATCATCATCATCATCTGGCAATTACTCTACTCAGGAAAATGCCAGGAGGTAACATTCAAATCAGGGTCCTTGTAAAAACACGTTGTAAACACGTAAGTATTACATCAGCTATTCAAATCGTTGTAATGGTTTCCACCAGGACGTAGCCTCAGTCTGTGAGTCACGTGTGTGTTTTCCACAGTGACGTGACGGACGGCAACAACAGCCTGGACACGGGGAAGGAGATGATCCACAGCAGGGATGTGATCCATTTCTCGTGGTCGTCTGTCCTTGTAATGCCAGGTAAGGGTTAAATGTGGTGAATACCTGGTCCCTCTTCTCTTCACAATGCTGCCCCCCCCCACCCCACACACCTCTGTTAAATTAACCCTAACACAAATACTTATAACAAGTTTGAATAAAGCTGCCGTCTCAACCTCAATCAAAGATCATCTAGTGTCAAATGCAGCACTTCCAACAGCACGATGTCCCCATGCTTTGTGGAGTGACACAGTCATCTCAGGAACTTCATTCCTTTATATATGAAAACATCTCTGTTTGGGGTACTGTGTCCCACCCTGTGGTTACCAGGGGGACCACTGCATCTCTGCGGTGGACAAGGGGTTTTTAATAACCAACAAAAGCATGACGTGAAAAGACAACTTTTGTTACAGATAAATACACTGGCAACGTATGCAACTTTATTTGCATTTTCTTCAGTTTGGGTGGCATTTTCAGGGCAACTACACAGATGTTTCAGACTTGGATGGGATGAATGCAGTTGTTTTAATGTGTAATTAACCAAAGATTCTTGAAAAAGAATCTTGTCTCTCTTCTGGGAAATGTTCCAAATTACTGCATCAAAGTGTCAAAGGTGTGTGGAGCACAGTGCACAGTTCACAGTCGCTGACTCACTGTCTTCCCAGACCCGGTCTGGGCACAGGCCATGAGGTCCCGTCCTGCCTGAACGATAGGGATGCCGTGTTTCTGGACTGGTGTGGGTTTCACATAGCCCGATTTGCTCACATTCCTGCTGAGTGATTCACAGAGCCCGGCCTCCTCAAATGTCTGCCAAAAGGAAAATAAAATAAACATATGCAATGTGCCTAAAAATAAAATTCATTTTCTTCTGAATTCCTTGAGAAACAATTTAGCCAGGAAATTGGGCAACATCAGCTGTAGTTAAGGAGGCGGGGGTAACCGAGGGGCCCCAAGGCACTTGACCTTTCCCTGCACAGCGCTCACCATTATGGCCCGAGGGGGGTTGTGGCCGCTGACCTCCACCAGAATGTCATCGTACTTGTCAAAGTTGATCCCAGTTTCATAGTGAGCAAAGATGGAGTCCTCCTCGTCCGGCGGAGGTGGGGGTACATAGGTTACTTTTGGACCTGACAGGGAGATGTCATTTAACAAGGTTTTTTTAAGGAAAAACTTTTCTTGAAACTATTCAATTTTCATACATACCCTGTTTCTCCTCACTGATAGGATAAATGGAGCATAGAGATGCTGGGTGATATCCAGAGTTACCACTGAGCACCAGGCCAAAAATATTTACCCACTAAACAAAACTGACTTTGGTCATTTTAACATCTCAAGTAAGACATGAAATTTCAGGCATCATAAAGCTTTTTTTAAATCCATTTCTGAAACTAAACATTTGTACTGCCATTATATTTTGTATGTGGCACAATTTATCAAGCAAGTCTCGCCTCCATCTTAACAACTTCGAAACCCGACTAACCTAGATTTTCTTCCGCTTTTCTGCTTTGGTCACTTTCAGATAAACCTACAGGATTGTCAAGAAGAGGGGGGGGGGGGGTTACCAGCACGTGCTTGAAATTTTTAGATCTTTTCAGTCAAAACTTTAGTCCCCACCCGCAAAAAACAATTCAATACATAAAATTCCCCACCTTTGCCTTGAATATCAGCAAATACATCTTCATCCATTCCTTGGTAGCCTGGAAAATTATAAGTCAGAAAGTTGCACAAGTCTACAGGTTAGAGCTACACAGCAATTTAAATATCACATAAGCACAACTTGGGACACAGAATATCAAAATCGGGCCAATACTTAAGATTTGACAGATATTTTATGACACACAAACCATTCCTAATGCGGAAATGTCTGTGGCGCGCGAGTTTTTCAGAGCGTGAGCCACAAAATACGGCGTTTAACACTTGCGACAGAGGTTTTTCCAAGTGGCTTCCAACATCGACAAAAAAGCGCAAAAACACTCCAATACTGTTATTTATTTACCGTTGTATCATTTTATTTTTTTCAGTTTTCATTATTTCAACCCTTCTTAGACTTTTTCCATCAAACAGGCTACATTTAAGGATCAGGAAACCAGGTACAGCAGTTCAGCAGATGCTGGTGACGTTAGCTGTACACGATCTGCACAACTGAAGTGTTACAGTTGGATGCAATTCTCACCCAAACAGATCTAGTCCCATCTCCACCTGCATTTATCAGTATCAGAAGATAAGTGCACAGAACTCTCATATTGTGCATCTCTAAGCGCGACTTATCCCAACGGTGATTTAATAGCGGGTCCAACTTCCACAGTTCCAAAGTTTGAAAGAACATCACAGAATTAGCAGTGAAACTCTACAAGAGATCAGATGTGGTGCTTATTGGCAACAGCACATATTAACGGTCAGTAAAGTAATCGGGTTTAGGGACGGGGGACAGAAGTACACACCACACCAGGCTCGTTTCTTAATGAAAGGAGAACAAGACAGTCACCTCCTCCTCTGAATCCTCCTCTCCGTCCTCTACCCCTGACCTCAATGTTGCTTCCTAAAATGAAGTGGTCAAACATGAGTGTATTTTACTTGGAAGAACAAACTACGCAGCAAAGAAATTTAACAGAGACGTTAAGATTTTTCTTACATAACTACCGCAAATAACTATGCCAGCAGCTGAAGGAAAATCACACACTCAACTTGGGAGATAAATCTAAGAAGAAAACTGCTTCTGAAACCTGATTCAATCTTTTAAGTCATCCATTACAAGACACTGAAAGTACAAGGCAGCACAGAAGTTATTGGAAAAGAGATCTATACCCTGATTGAAGCCCCACCGAGGTCCTCTGCCTCCGGAGAGGCCTCTTCCTCCAAAATTACTTCTGAACCCTGCACGTTGAAAAAGGTATTAAAAAAAACTATACAGGTATGCAAAAGTAAGTGCGCACACACACAGGTCATACTTCCATCCAAGTCTGAAACATCTATGTACTTGTACATTCATTACTCAAGATCTACACTGTGGAGATAACTTCTTATTTAATGACTTTAAAATAAAACTCATGAAAACATACAACCTTCATTCCCGTTCTCACAAAATCCTGCTCCGGGGGGGTGGGGAGGGGAGGGGAAAAAAAAGCAACAACTTTGAATCACTGAACATTAACAACTTTACAGTTTATCCTACAAGTTTGGTCAGTATTTTTGCAGTAAACATGTTTCAGGCTTTTGTCGTATATTACGGTCGTTTTAGGAACTCGTGTCTCTCCAGTGTTACCGGTCAAGGAAGACTCGCCTTTTCTTGCCCGAAACTAATAAAATAGCCAAACTGTCAGATTTTTGTTGTGCAAAACATGACCTGCGTGCAGCTAAAGGTGCCACTCTCACCCTCCTCTTAAAACAGCTAACAGGAGTTAGTGGTACAGACAGTCAAGCCAAGTCTGCAGGCCTTGTGTGCTCTGGATTTACCTTTTCCAGCAAGGCGAGCGATGGAAAAACCTCTTCTGAACAACGCGCTCGGTTTGTTTTTATCATGATAAATATAACATGCAAAGCAGACTTTCAAAGATTCTGGGGCTTGAAGCAGCCATATTATGTAATCGATCCATTTCTCAACTCACTTTACACGTGTGTACAATAGAAGAACAGAAAAAAGACGACGCCTAGAATCTGTATCAGATTCGCTTGATAGCTACGCTGGAGCAGCAGTGTGTTGTAGACAAAGGGGCGAGAAATACCTGAGGCGGGGTATGTCAGTCCTCCTCTTAAGCCCCTAGGTCCTCCTCTCCCTGTCATACAAAAAAATGCAGAACTTTCTTCCAGGCGGAGTTTTGCAAAGCGGGTTGTGCGGTCTTGCTACGGGCGTTCGAAGGACGTTAAACTAGTGAAAAGAACAGCGACTGACTGAAGCGAAACAGAGAAATCAAGGTGAGCTGAGTACTTCCCTCGACTTCTTCCCCTGCCTCTTCCCCTGTATCCCCTGTCGCCAAAGCAGCTTTCGAGAGCTGAAAAACAGCAGAACCACACATGCAGTCATTCACAATGACAAATACTGTAAATGTTTTTGGAAACTATAATGTTGCAACAAATTAAAATAGTTTGGTCGAGGCACAGACAAAAAACGCAGAACATCTGTTGAAACTCATCACATTCAGATAATTAAACTATACAAAACTATTCCAAACTGCACGCCCGCTGAATCGTAGGCTCAGTACAAGCAAGGTTTAGTCAGTCTTATGACAATACACAGGACGACTAAATATTTGGCGAGAACAGTTATAAACGTGCAGCTCATTTTGAGTTTCGGACAGTAAGTTGACCCAAAAACTAAATTTGTCCAGATCACCGTCACTGCGATGTGTCCAGGAATCAAGCAGATTTTTTCTCAAGGCTAAGAAATTTAGCATTTAAAAAAAAGCCTCATAGCCGGTATAAAAGGATAGGCCAGTAATTAGTTCTGCCTTTTTGCAGAAGCGGCTAAAATTCCTCAACGGAATTTAAGGCCAGAACAAACAACCACAAGCAGCTGTAGATAAAAAAGCTCAGTCACTAAATGATTTGGCACTAGAAGAAAGTGGACGATGGAAGCCCTGCTTATTCTCCGCTCTTGTTAGGGGTAAAAGTGCTTTGTCGGGACAAAAGATCTGGAAAAATAAGTTGGTCCAGAATAAATTGTGAGACACACAAAACCTGGGTACACAGCAGGTCCAGAAACCGACGTAAACCTCGCCCGTCACTGCGAGTTTAAAACCTGCTCACTGCCGTCTTACTGACTGTCAGTCGCTGTCAGTTGTGTGTCACGCAGGAAGGTGAGGACAGGTGAAGGGCAGGTGAGCGAACGATTTAACACGGATCAAACCGCACGGGGCCACAGATTCTCTCTACCCACGTACCGTTATTCAGCAGGGTGCATTCAGCGCTGCCCTGCAAAAAAGACCACAGTTAGAACCCAGACCGACTCTCAAAACATCATTAGACCTTTCACGTGGATCAGCTGCAATAAGAAGCAAGGTGGTCAGATCCCAGCTTCTGTACCTGCTCCTCTTCCCAGTCCGACATCATCTCAGCACCTTATGCTGGAGGACAAAAGAGTTATGAATCAGAACGTGGTTCATATCCATGTTTTACCGAGACAAACAGAGCAGTTTAAGGCACAGACGCAGGTACACAGCTGTAAAGTCCGTCTTGGGCCAAGATGCGGTCACACTGACGGTCAGTCGAGGTCAGACGGAACACATCTATCGTCCTGCGATCAGTTCTCAACTAGAAAAATCGTTCCGGCAGCAGAAGACCGGCCTTTCAGCCCGCAACTCATCCCACTGGAACCAGGCGGCTTTAACCGTCGTTTTACTGCCGTACAACCGCTCGAAAACGAGGGAATTTAAAGCGATAGTCGCGCTTCTACAGACCAACACACCGCAACACGTGGAACAATCCAGAAAACCCGGCGGCCATGTCCTCCTCCCCGCAAAGTTTTCCACGTCCACGCAACACAGCAACGTTTTCAAACCTTTCTGTTCATAAATGTTTAGTGAGAATCCGATGTACAGACTCTACGCACATACTGGCTGTGTGGCGAGGAGGTAGTTAAAGATAATCGCTGTACAATAAACTAATCTAACCACCGTTAACCAGGCGCGAACGTCAGCAGTTATTTTCAAAAAATCGCTAAAATTAACACGTTTGACTATCGTCTTACGAAACGTCGCTTAAATGGCACTTTTACTATCGCTCAATACGACTCCATTTATTACTAAACGTGTGAAACGTGTTTCAAATAGTTCTCATAGAAGACAAACCAATTTCGTAAGTGAAGCGCTGCTGTGAAAACGCGGTGCAGACAGTGAACTCACTGAAGAACGAACTTTATTTTGACCTTTTTCTTCTCAGACGTTAGAAAAGATCGAAGTCCGTTCGCGAAAACGAGTGTCGCGCGTTTGGCGGGAAGGAGGACTTTTCCTCCCAACTCTTGACGGTGGACTAGTTAACTAATCTGTCTGATACCGCCCACTTCCAGCACGTTCACGCTGACTGGGTACCAGTCACTAACTCTCCTAGTGGGCTAGTTAATAAGATACCTCTGACTGTGTTCCTCTCCCTATTGGCAGAACTCTACTGTGTACTAGTTAATATGTGACCAACACTACTGGCAGAACTGTGTACTAGTCAATATGAGTGATACTACTGACTGGCAGAACTGTGTACTAGTTAATATGTGACCAACACTACTGGCAGAACTGTGTACTAGTCAATATGAGTGATACTACTGACTGGCAGAACTGTGTACTAGTTAATATGTGACCAACACTACTGGCAGAACTGTGTACTAGTCAATATGAGTGATACTACTGACTGGCAGAACTGTGTACTAGTTAATATGTGACCAACACTACTGGCAGAACTGTGTACTAGTCAATATGAGTGATACTACTGACCGGCAGAACTCTAACTGTGTACTATCTCCTAACTCTTGGACTGCTGTGTCCTGCATTCTAGGAGCTGCTGGTTAGCAGTGTTGTGGCCTCATGTTAAAACTCCTACATCGCGATAGGCGATGGAGACAAAGTGAGCGCAGAGAAGGTCTGATGTCCCGTGAGGAGAAGCGCTGCTCCTGGTGGGAAAACACAGCCGAAGCTGCTCGGCAGCCAAATGCGCATTTTAATGAAAGCTCCCGCGAATGAAAAGCCCTGTTCCCCGCCCCGCAATGCGCGAGCACGTGAGCAGGCGCCTCTCGCCGGCACACTTCACTTCCGGTTAACCAAATAACAACAGTGCGGGACTCTTCCGTCCCCGGTTTTATTGAGCACTTATCGGCGTTACGTCGGGCTCACACGGTACGGATCGAGAGTTTTACTACACAAAATTGTACACGTCTTACGAAAGCACTGCCGCTCAAATATGACGTCATCTCTCCGTCGAGGCCGGGCGCCCCGCGCGCGTGACTTCGCGTTTCGTAGTCGTTCTGCGTGGGTGCCCAGGTGCGTCTGTGTTGCGGGAAAACTGCACGTCCCACAATGCAGCGCGCGTTCCCGGCACCGCGCACGGGGTTTCGCCACTGGAAACAGCCGCGTGAGGAAGTGTTGCTGTTGCGGACTGAGGCCGGTGGTACGTTTAAACCGTGACTGTCGCACATTGTCGTCTAACATCCATAACAGGTTCTGTGCAAGAGAGGATTCGTAAAGATCAAAAAGACTGAGATGACGTGCCGAGGCGAACGCTCGGAATCGGTTTTTACCCGTTTACTTGATGTATCCTAGTGAATAGCTCCTAACTAGTACCGTGTGAGTTAAACCGTGCGTTTGTATGTTCAGAGACACGGCTGTTTACTGTTCCTTTGTCGGATAACTGGGCCATAAATGGTAGGTGGACCGCGGAACTGGGGTCTTACAGGTGTTATTCACTGTTGTTTATGATACAAATAGAGTTTGTTGGGTAGAAAACAGTGATGTGAGGTTGAAGGGTTTCTTTGTGTTCTTACCACTGGTTCTGTGTTATGACTCTGCCGGCACTTTTTAAACATCGTGTTCAGCTGCACGTGACCTGAGCTCTGCAGACCCGCGCGGCCGACAAGAAGCCGCCAAGTTTAATTCACGGTTAAAAAACCGCTAAGTTTATCAGAGGCTCAAAAGTATAACAGAAAGCAGATGGCTACTTCTAAACACGACTTTGTACTAAAAGTTAAATTGGTACTGAATGATAAAAGATGGGGAAATGATTTGTTGTTTTGCTCTGTGACTTTGTCTTCTGCTGCCCTTCGGAGAAGTTTCAGTTTGGACTGTGTTCTGTTGGGCGGAGGGGGGTTTAATGATATGTTCTTAAATCTTGTTTTTAAGCGCGTTTTCATTCACGTATTTGTCGATGAAGAAACGGCCCCTGAGCTCATCGGCTCTGCCGTTCCCGGCTGTCGCGATCCAGGTCTCCACCTGTAGTTTAGATGGTCAGCAGAAGGACTTTAGCCTTGATTTGCCTTTAAAATTCAGCTACGGCGAGCAAATGCTCCATGTTCTGTTCTGCCCGTCAAGTTTGCGTAACATGTTTACCTGCAGGTGATGCCCTGTCAGTAAGACGTTGACTGAGAACATCTGGAAGGATGGAGGATGACGACTGGAAGCCGCTCCTGAGCTCCACGAAGTCTGGCGACAGCTACGCGGACAGGAGTGTCGTCGACTCGCTGGATGCAAAGTCCAAGAGGTATCGTTGTGTGGAATTTCCCAGACTGTGATAGCTGTGTGTGGGAGCATCATGTGGGTCTCTGCTCAGATTGTGTGGCTCCTCAGAGGAGCAGGGAGCTCACGTGGGTTCTGCTGACAACTAGTTCTCCAGCTAGATAGCTTAGATACCAGAAAATTCACACGACTGGTATTTGAAGGTTTCTTTTTTTTTTTCTTGTCTTGTTTGCTTTGCAATGCTGAGCAGGGAACGTGGCTCTGCACCTTTAGGAGAAGAACAAGGCAGTATGGATTTGGCCGCTGACTTCATGCATTGACGAGTTGTAGCTCATTATCTGAGTGTTGGCAACAACTGCTTCTTGATCTGGTAGAAGTTTACAGCCTGACATTCTCCACTGAGCAGCTATGGGAAGAGTCACGTCACTTTTCATGCTTCAAGCGACTGGGATTAATGACTTTGCTCCAGAGGAATAAAGATTAGAGGGACTATCATGTGATTCATGTGAATTTAGCAAACTGGTCTCCCTTGTTTCCATCCGAATTTGCTGATCCAGCAGGGTTGAGGGTGCTGATGACACTTGGAAACATTCTGCAGTAATAAAAGTTAATCCCTAACAATTCCAGGACACAATAAAAACGGTTTACTTTTTTAAAACAAGATTTGATTCAGTTCTTCGTACATTATTCCGATTCCAGGGTCTGGGTGGGATGTCAGAGTTAACGTGCCGCAGTCCGGGGGGTTGGCGGTGGCTGTGTGAGCTCCTATGTATGGTATGAAATATGCGCCTGGGTGTTTTCGCAGTGTCCTAAGTTGACACCTGGCTGTAAAAATGCACGTTCAACACGCACGTCGTTCCCTGTGCGTCCTTCTTAGTGGAGTGGTGAGTTGCGTCCCGTCAACCGAAACCTCGGAAAACGGCAGGCGACACGTCGATGGCGCAGTAGGACACAAGCAGGCAGCGAGAAGGAACTCATCTCAGCCACCTTCAAAAACCCACTCAAGGGCCCCCCAGCAGCCATCTTGCTGGAAGAATGTGATTATCAGGGTGTTCAGCGTACGAGGCGTCCCAGCATTCCTCAGCCTCATCTCGCACGTCCTCACTAGTAAGCCGTCATGAGTCACTCCTCTCTATTTTACAAACGCTAGTCGAGTCGCCGAGGTGGGTCACGGATGAACCCAAAGACTCCATGTTTGTGTCCCACCGAATGAGCTCGTTCGTGTTGCTGGATGCTCAGTGCCACTATGAACATGAGATGCGAATCCCTGCTTTAGTGGTTAGAAACATCTGGCATTTGTCTAAGGAGGAAACCATTTTGTTTTTTACTCTTTGTTGTAACTTATTCCCTTAAATGTTGTGATGTTTGGAGTCCTGTTTATCGCAGCAGTAAAAACAAAAAGGCTAAGTATTTCTCTAAAGAAGCAGCTGTGTGAATTAGTTAAACTTTTTTTTTTTTTTAATGGGAATTTGCCTCAGTCTTCTAAACTTTCACTTCCTTCAGTACAGTTTCCACCAGTTTTATTTGTATTTTTGCTTCTGGGGGAAAAATTGTCCTCCTGCACTTGACTGCATTCCGGGTTGTTCTGCTTCAGGATCCTGACTCAAGTTTCCTGAGTGTTGACCTCAGTCTTTGGGCTTCTTGGCTGGAGCGAACGCCTGTCCGGCTTTGCTCGGGTGCAAACTGGGGTTTTCTCTGGCTGTGTTGTGCGACGTGATCCACTGGAGGTCTGCCTCAGCAGTGCTGACCACAAGCAGCTGAGATACATCCTGAATTTAGCCGCGTCTTGTGCTTCGTCTCGAATTGTTAGAGCCGGTGAAGCTAATTTTGGCTCCGCGATGAGTCAGAGCGTTCGAGGTCTCCTCAGCTTTTCTGATGTAGAGGTGGGTTTTGATCCTCCTCAGTAGAGCTGCTGGGGGGGGGGGACCTCTGAATCCCAACAGATGTTGCATCACAAGTCAGGATTTTTCCAGAGTAGTTCACCTAATGGACAATTCTGGATTTTTGTTCTGCCCCATAACTCTAATTACCAAAGTACTACCTTGGACACAGCGGTGACGTGATGCGAGGGTCTCGTGCCGCTGTCTTCGTAGATCGGTTTGGTTTACGTTGTAGGTTAAAAGTTCGGCTTTTGCTGTCTGCTTGTTCGTTCGAGGGTCATCGTTGTCATGGTCGTTGGCACATTGCTCCTCAAAAGCTAACATTTCTGCATTCGCCTGCAGGCCGTTTCACGTGGAACCTCGGAACATCGTCGAGGACGATGCCCTGGAAAGGGTGTCTGCGGAGGCCTCTGTGATGAGCAGCAGGGTGAACTACTACAGTCGCCTCACGGGCTCATCTGACCGACTGCTGGTAGGTTCTCAACCCTCACCTCAACGAAAAGGTCTGAAAGACGCCGGTGACGGCAGATAAAACCCGAAGAACCAGCAGCAGTTGTTAAGACGTCTACTTTGGCCTGTGGTCGTCCTTTTGTACAAATAAGCGGTTTGCTGCATGTCAGCTGTGCTCATAAAGTTTCGTATGAAGCTATGAAGGACTTCTTTATGTTGCTAATATCCAAGGAGGATTATTTTGGTTTGCTTTTGTTTGGCGTTTGTCCGTGAATGTTGATGTTGTCCCTCCTGTCCTGCTCTCCATGGGCTGCTGCCCGCGGCTGTCTGTCACGGGCCACGGTGACATTTAGTCATTTTTAAAAACCCGACCCACGCGACTGAGAAAATGAAAGCTGTTTAGGGACATCAGAAGCCGCTGAGAAATCCCTCACAGATCAGTCCTTTTTACTGCACATTACCGTTTTTCAGCACGAGTCACGTCTGTGTGTGGCTGCGGTTCCCTGAAATTTTCCCAGTTATGAACTGTGAATAAATAAATGTCTCTCTGTCACTTACATTGTTTGGATGACAATATTAGCATTTGGCAAAAGGGAATTTTTTTGGTGTCGAAGTGACATCCGTTCAGCCTTGTGTGACCAGTGAGCACCGACACAAACGCGTCTCGTTGTCCCCACTCAGGTTCCTCCGGACCACGTGATCCCAGCCCCTGAGGACATCTACGTGTACAGCCCTTTGGGGACAGCGTTCAAAGTGCATGGCGGTGACAGTTCAAACAAGAACCCCAGTATTGTCACCATGTAGGCGAGAAGGAACTCTCATCTGTCAGCCACCTTCACGAACCCACACAAAGTTATCTCAGTGTAACGCGTGAGGTGATGCCAGTGTGTTGGTTTTAAAACAACTCTTCATTTTAACGTTTGTCTTCCTTGCCAGCTTTGCGATATGGAACACCATGATGGGAACCTCCATACTCAGCATTCCGTGGGGCATCAAGCAGGTGCGTGTTTGACTTATGACTGAAGTATGTAATGAAACGGCAGACTTTTCGGAAGTTTGAGTTGGAATTTGATTCAGTGACAGTCGAGTCTGTACGTTCGCCCCTGTGGACGTGTTGGTGTCCTCTGCCTGCTCTGGTTTCCTCCCACAGTCCAAAGACATGTTTCAGGTGCCTTGGTGGCTCTGCCAGAAGAGTGAGTGTGGATGGGGTTGGGTGGTCCAGGGTGTATCTCACCTCTTGGCTTCTGAGATAGGCTTTGGACCACCTTTTTAGCAATTATTGTTTTGCTGGAAAAGTTCTCTTTAAATAACGTTTACTTTTGCTCCAAGCGCACCCGACTCGACTGAAGGATTGTGGGTAGTGCTTCCGTGTTAAAGACGGGCTGTTGAAATGGGTGTGTTTCCGGTTTCAGGCTGGCTTCACTTTTGGGATCCTCATCCTCATTTCCGTGGGCCTGTTGACCCTGTACTGCTGCTACAGGGTTCTCAAGTCCCCCAAGTCAATACGTAAGGAGACGTCTTAATGTTTTAATGATCGTCCTCATTGTTGCCATCAGTTTCTTTCTGTGTTGCTTCACTTCCTGCTGTTAATGTGTATTTTAGAGCACGTTAAAAACTGCACGTTATTCTTCCCGAGCAGCTGAGCTGGACAGATGGATGGTTGTAATAACTACAAATCTAACTCAACCAGCAAAAGCTGCATGTATTCTTAGATTCATGCTTAGGATATTTGTTGTTGTTCTGGGAATGTAAGGCTGCCTCTTTTGTGCTCTTGCAGCTTATATTGACACCTCAGACTGGGAGTTCCCTGACGTGTGTAAATATTACCTTGGCCCTTTTGGCCAGTGGTCCAGCCTCATCTTCTCCTTGGTGTCCCTGATCGGCGCCATGGTCGTCTACTGGGTCCTTATGTCAAACTTTCTCTTCAATACCGGGAAATTTATATACAGTAAGTTCACGTGATTTACATGCTTACAATGTTTATTTATGAAGGATGCAGAAGCTCACCTTTGCTCTAATGTAGCTCTACTTTAATGTATTCGTTTAACTGTCTATTGTTAACTGGAGACTTGGAATTTACATAAAACATTTTCCCAGTATGTGGTTTTTTTTGGTTGTTAACCTGTGTGATTTCTGTTTTATTATAGACTACACTCACAATGTCAGTATGGCTGACAACGAATATGGAACTAATGGTACGAATAGAGGTGAGTCTGAAAGAGCAGAGCCACCTGGGCCAAAACCTGGGTTCCATCAAAACACTTTGGTTATTTGTAATTATTAGCTTAAATACCTCAAGTGTGTGTTTGAAAGGGGATTAACTGGGAGTTTAACGCTGTGTGGGATACTGGAGCTGCTCTGCAGACCTGCCAGCGTGCCCCCTGCGTCAGGAGGGGGGCTGGAGGACCTGCTGCTCAAATGACGTTTCTAACCCTGGCTTTGTCCGTCCCGTGTGCCTGCCACAGTGATCTGCCCGTATCCAGACACCCACCGCGACGGGAACAACACGTGGAGCCTGTTCGAGCCGGGCGACGGGGCCACGGGGACGGCTGCGTTCGACCGCTGGTGGAGCAAGACCAGCACCGTCCCCTTCTACCTGATCGTCCTGCTCCTGCCGCTGCTCAGCTTTCGATCCGCCTCCTTCTTTGCCAGGTTCACCTTCCTGGGTGCGTTGGCCCTTCGTGCGTCACTGGCTCTGCGTTGCGTACAAACAAAAACGCACGTTCTTTCCTACGTCTCCTGGTTCTCTTGTTGGTGGTTTTCTGATTGTTATTAAATAAACATTGCATTTTTAAGGCGATACTGACAGCTTTCCTGTCAACGGCGCATTCAAGTTTCTTTGTTTATCTTTGTAGGCACAATATCTGTCATCTATCTGCTCTTCCTGGTGACATTTAAAGCGTTTCGCCTGGGGTTTCACATGGAATTCCACTGGCTTCACTCCACAGACTTATTTGTTGCAGGTATTTGTCTCTCATGCTCGTCGAGAGCTTTTTTTTTTTTCCATCTCCCCCCCCCCCCNCGGTTGGAGCCGCGCAGCGACGTATTTAACACAGCTTCTCTGGGTGTGAGGGGTGACACTGACAGCTCTCCTTTTTTTTTTTTCCCTCTCCCCCCCCCCCCCAGTGGACCGCAGACAGGGGGCAGAGACTGAGCAAATTTTCAGCATCTGCATTTAGTAGAATATGTCTTGGTTTTACTATTGGAATATCTTAAACTTCCAAAATGGTTTGATGGTAGTGTTTATATTTTCAGTTAAAAAAAAAATTGTGGCAGGCATTGACTTTGGCTTTTAATAAGTGTTATTTCTCTCTCCACACACACAGAGTTCAGGTTGCTCTTCCCCCAGCTGAGTGGGGTCCTCACACTGGCTTTCTTCATCCACAACTGTATCATCACCTTGATGAAGAACAACAGGCACCAGCAGAACAACGTAAGTCCTCCTCCACCAGCTTTCTTAAGGAAATAAGACAAAAATGAAGGAGCAGTGGAACAGTTAAGGGTTCCTGTGGTTCAGGTTATCAAGCAGTTTCTGCCTTGTCGGCCGGTACTGAACGCTGGTGCATGTGGGTCTGGGTCAGACGTTCACAACAGGTGTCCACACACTTCTTCTCTTCCTCCCCACTCAAGACAGTCGTGTGTCTTAGCATGAGAAACGCTCTTCTGCACGTTTTCGTCCTTCAGAAGGACCGGTGGAGAAAACCCCGCACATTGGACTTAATTCTGTAGGAGGCAACAGGAACGGCGAGTTTTCCTGCTTCGCTCAAAGCAGCGGGGAGAGAAACGCTGCTGGGGGAACCGGAGCCGCCACTTCCTGTCTCGATCACAGCGGCTCTAAAAAAGCCACTTCTGGTTTATGATCAAACACATGGCTGGTGTAACACAAAACCCGGAAACGTGAGCGGCTCGCACAAGCAGTGTGTACGTGTCGAGTGTAAAACCCCGTGTCACACGGCGACTTTGCTCGGGTAAATCGGTGGGCTGCGTGACGTCGACGCTCCTCTCGGTCCTGCGAGGCCTTTCGACACCGGCGCCCAACGGCTTCGGCGACCAAGCCGACTTCACCACCTCAGCCTGCCGCCTGTCTCGGTCTCGTCGAACGTTTCGGTACAGCAGCGCAGTAAATGGTGACTCCTCTGGTGTGGCATGAGAAGAGGATCATCCAGATTGCAGGTCTCATCAGGGTTGTTTCTCAGCGTCTGTCCAGGCGACTGACAGAACGTGTGATTGCAGATACGTGACCTGTCTGTCGCCTACCTGCTGGTGGCCCTCACCTACCTGTACGTGGGAGTCGTCATCTTCGCCACGTTCCCCTCCCCGCCGCTGTCCAAAGACTGCATCGAGCCGGTAGGGGCCTCACGTCCTTCCTCCTGCCCTCAGTTGTACAAGCTTGAGCAGCCAAATTTATTTTGTCTAGAACTGTCGTGCAAAATGTCAGTTTAGGCTTTTTATTTTTTGTGTGGAGATTATGGATCCAGGTAGAGTGACTTGTGCAGCACAACTGCTAACCTCTCCCATCCAGCTGAAGAATTACATGGAAAATCATTTTACCATGAAGCTCTTTTGACTTGCAGAACTTCCTGGACAACTTTCCCAGCAGCGACATCTGGGTGTTTGTTGCACGGACTTGCCTGCTCTTCCAGATGACGACTGTGTATCCATTGCTTGGATACCTCGTTCGTGTGCAGATCATGGGCCACATATTTGGCAAACACTACCCCGGGTTTGTACTTCGGCTTTCGAAAAAGTATGAAACTGCTCCAACAGAAAGGCCCGAGCGGCGGTAGAAGAGCCATTTTAAATCTTTTGGAAATCGGCGAGCAGTGACTGTTATGACTGTGCTTCATCTGGAGACGTGGACCCCCCCAGACCCCCGATTGTTGAGTCAGTAAGAAGTTATGTAGGATCCGCAGGTAGCCGAGTGGCTGTAAGCGCCTGCAGGTTGTCACTTTCCGTTGTGTTGTGGCCTTTCAATTGGTCACAGGTTACTGCTGTGAAGTGTTGAGCTGATACCGGTATGTATATCGGGACCGTAAGGGTGTCGGAGCGAAACGTCCGATTCCGGTTCATCTTCCGGTAAAGTGCCTGTCGTGATCTGAGATCTTACGGGAAAGTATGTCACAGATGTTCTCTGCGTTTCCCCGCAGTTTCTTCCACGTGCTGCTTCTGAACATCCTCATTGTGGCGGCGGGGGTCCTGATGGCCCGCTTCTTCCCCAACATCGGCTCCATTATCCGGTAAGCTTTCGCACAGGAGGGGTGCGCAACACGGCACAAAACCCATCCCGCACGTCCGCGTTGTTCCCGGGCTGTCAGTCGCCTCGCTTTTATCCAAAGCCGCGTTCGGCTCATTTACCCAGGAGCGCAGCTCGAACCTGCGACCTTCACGCCGCTGTGCTTCCTGACGAGAAGTAAAACCTCTCCTTTACCAGACACCTGGCCTGCATTTATCGTCATCGTTTGCTTTACACCAAGTACATCTTCTCACTTTTCCCTTGAGCCGCCGCGGTCGTTGGAGTCGCTGCTGTGATGAGGTGCTGAGCAGACCTCCTTTGGTTCAGGTACTCCGGGGCCACCTGTGGCCTGGCGCTGGTGTTCCTGCTGCCCTCCGTCGTGCACCTGGAGTCGCTGCGACGCTCCGGGGAGCTGCGCTGGCCCTCGGTCCTCTTCCACGGCCTGCTGATCCTGCTGGGCGCGGCCAACCTGCTGGGACAGTTCTTCATGTGAGACGCAGGGGGCGGACAGAGCAGCCGAGGACTCGCGTTACTCGGTTAGCGATTGATAATCGCTAACAACCAGTGTTTATGTAGCTGTTTTTAACTCGGTTGTGACCAATTAGAGCTGTAACCGGTTCCAGTGTGTAGCTCTGCGTCACTTTTCACAAACGGTGGACATCGTTCCCATAAATGTGGATGTTTTATGTTTTCACAGTTTTGAAATGGTGCTTTTTAAGTGGCGTTGAAATATAAAACTTGTCGGCCCAGATGACACGGTGCAGCGCTTTGGTCTTTGAGATGTTCCAGGTCAGTTTTACGACATCCTTGCAGCCAACAGAAGAACATAAGACATTAGAAAGGCCGCCTCACTGGGGGCTTTTCCGGATCTTTCCAGGGTCTGAAAGAGCCTGTTGTCCCGATGTGCACCCGAGTCTTTGAAATGCTTCAGTCGGTTGCATGAAAGTGTTGCTCACTCAGTGCCGTGGGGTTAAACGTGGCGAGAGGCTGTCGCTGTGGAGCTAAAATGGACGACTTGGCATTTTGTGTGAGGAAAACCAGATGTTGAACTCGGGCTGTTTGTGCTTTTTCCTCCGTTTCAGTTTTGTTTCAGTTCTTTTTTTAACATCATCTTGTTTGTGAGGTTTTGACTTCCCGAAACCAGGATGAGCCTGTGAAGAAAGAGACTTTTCAAGCGAAACACTAAGTCGATTTGCTGAGGTAGAAGGGAACGGTTGGGACGCGAGCAGGACGACGGGGATCCAGACCTGCCGCTGCGGAGTAGAGCAGCCAGGTGTTTCTCTGCAGTGGACAAAAACATCTGCACAAACTGTTCTGCATACGTTTTATTAACTAGATATGATCCGTGCAGCACCTGTTCTCACGTTAGAATTAAGCTTTTCCATAAAAATACAACTGTCAAAATTGCAAATTCCGAACTTTAACTGTGTCGTGCTGCTGAATTCAGAAGCGGCTGTTTGCTGCAGGAGGTCCTGCTCAATTTAAAAATTTTTTTTTTTTTTTTTTTTAAAGCCAGTTTTCCCATAAGTTACTTTAAAATAACTTTTTCTCCCTCCCGTCTTTGCGTTTGTCAGACAGGCGCTGCACGTCGCTCAGGTCCGGCACGATCTGCACGATCAAAGAAATTTTACATCAACAGAGAAAATGTTTATAAAATGTACTGAAAGCGACAGTAAAATCCACCGTGTAGCACAGGGTGAAACTGGCTTCACTGCAACAGGTTCAGACCAAAGAAGGAGCTGCTGTTGTGGTCTTCTGCCCTCTCCCCCGAGTGCAGTCATCCCTCGTTCAAAGCGGAGGGAGGGGCTCAGGTGAACAGGTCGACGTAATCCACAGAGCCCGGCTTCTGCTCACAGGGGTGGAGCAGCTGCTCCCCCCCAGACGGGGTGATGGGCTCCTTCTGGGGGCCACAAACCAACAGTTAGCAGTTGTGAGCTGCGGTGCACAGAGCTGCACTCGACAGCCACCGAGAGCTTTAGATACAGACGCGGCGGACGCTGAGGGTGGATACGGCACCTCGTGATATTCCACCAGCTCGGCCAGGGACGCGAACGTGAGCTGGTCGCCGAGAAGCATGAAGCAGTTGTCTGTAGCGTCGATCAGAAAGTGCTTGAACCCATCTTGGCTCCGGTAGGAGAGAACGTATCCCGCGATCTTCTCGCTGACACGCACAAGGAAGTGTCCGGGCTCCCCGGGGCCGAGCAAGGCCTCGGCGTCCTGCCGCGTGATTATTCCTGCACCCCACACACACACACACACAAACTCAGGACTTCACATGTAAAGCAAATTACGTTTATGGAGTGAACTTGTGCACAACTGGTGCTTGGTAGGAGTTGAGAAGATCCTCATCTTCTGTTTTAATAGTAATGCTTCTAAAAGTGAATAATAGTAAAACGGAGTCTTACACATTATTTATAGGTATCCAAAATTTTTGGAGACTAACCTACAAATAAATGAAGGTACATCTAACTTTTACTCCCTGTGTAGATAGTGAAGCTGAAAAGAAGGCGAACTTGACAAACTGGACAACGTTATATGACCAGCTTACTGAACAGGATCTGTTGAGATGATTTTTTAAATTTTTGGTAATTTAAAGTTTGTACTTGTAATGAATGCCATGTGTTAAAAGTGCTACCTGGCAGTATAATGACAGCCAGGGTGTCGCCTGCTTCGAGCCCAAAGCTTCCTGGATCTGCTCAACAAGCAGTTCTTCATAACAGACGGAAGTGTTAAAACATCCATCCTGCCATTATCCTGAACCACTTGTCCTGCTCAAGCTTGAGGTGATTTGAACCCCTGCCAGAATCACTGGATATCGGGCTCGGAGCCGGAGCCCTGGAAGGGGCACGCAGGCCCGTGACGCTGCAGGCCAACAGGTCTTTGGACTGTGGGGTGAAGCCCAGATTTGAACTCGTATCCAGCCAGTCCAGGGTGTGTAATGCAGCAGCACTACTCACTGAGCCTCTGTGCTGCCCTGCGACATTAACAGTCTCCCTCAGGTGTCAGCGGACAGTTTTTCGTGGGCTGCTCACATGAAAGAAAGTGAAGGTAACGAAAAAATTCTTTCCAATGAGGCAACAGCGCCATCAAAGCTGTATATTGTACACGTTTGTACAAATAAACATGTCTAAAGTCGCAGTCATACTTGACGTGGTGTTATTCTGTTAGTGTTGGGGGTGTGAGGAAACTGGCGTGTTACTGCCACCTGCTGTTACTGAGGTGTACTGCACCACCGTGTTTTATCTACTGGGTGATAAACTCCAGCAGTGTGTGGAAAAATAAACACGAGAACCACCGTCCTACTGGACACCATGCCAGCCCTAACATCTATGCCTTGTTGCACATGACAAACACCTAGTTACCACGACACCCCTGTTCAAGCCCTCCCAAAGACGTGTCCTGATGTGCTTTTCCCCGCCCTGAGTTCCAGTTTGTTTTTCCAGAATTTATCCTATGAATTCTGTGCTGCTTAAAGTGCCTTCAGAATTAGGAAGGAACTGGTACGAACACACCTCTGGTCCCCGGTGTGTTCAAAGGATGGGGAGTTAGTATAATAACAGAAAGGTGTGCACGTGTGTGAGGAAGAACACAGATGGAGATACGTGACAAGCAGGAGATCAACCACTAGAGGGAAGCAGATGCTGCAGAAACATTCCTACCGTGGAACCAGGGAGCTATTCCACTGTCGTCCTTCTGGAAGCCTGCTCGAAGTGGTACCTGCTCCTCCTTGAACCATCGGATTATCTGTTCCCTGCTGGAGGAGGACTGGGTCCTGCGAACACCTTGTCTCCTGCCAAACACGTCAGGGAGGGTGGGGGGGGTCAGCAGGATCGTGCAAGCGAGGACCTTTCTCCTCAGAGTGGAGGCACATGAGCACGTGAAGGGTTCAACTCCTGCTCGAGTTCTTCACCGACAGCTGCATGAGCTCCTCCTTAAGCACAATTAGACGTATCCTTAGGTCTGCCGACTCCTCGTGTGTCCAGCTGTGCGCTTTTCACTTTAGAGGCTGCTGGCTTCTTGGGGTCACACAACACCCTTGGCAGTGAGTGCAACCTGTCCAGTTCCACCTCCAGCTCTATTTGCACCTTGGATGTATGTGTTGCTACGACTAAAAAGCAGGTCGATCCTGAGCCAGTTTTGGCTGAACCTGTTCCCTGGGCATGAGGTGCATCCCGAAAAAGGGCAGCTCACCTTGACAGGCCTTCGTTCTTTGTGGTCCTCGGTTTGGGCTTCGGCAGGAGGGCCGGCCTCTCGCGTCCAAATGCTTTGGTGAGTAAGGCCACTCGGCCCTGCTCCAGGGCCTTCACCGACTTCCTCCGGTGGTCCTCACGCGCTTGCTTGGCTAGGAAGCTCCGGCGCCGGTCTTCCTCCTTAGATCTGCGCACTGCCAGTCAACACACCGCAACAGTTGTCAATTTTCCTCACAAATAACCCACAAACAGCTAATTTCTGACTAATCTCATCGCCTGGATGCGACAGGTTCAGATGTGGAATAGCTGGAATTCAGCCTTCCTGCAGTAACGTGCAGCTTCATAACTGGGTTCTATGCAAACGGATAAGCAGTAACTTGTGGTCAAAGAAAAATGTGAAATAAATATAATGTCCTGATCCACATTTAAAATAATACATCACCACGTTCCTTGATGTAATATGCTACATAAGAGTGTGATGCGCATGTACACCACATTACTTACTTTAAGCATCAGCTTTTACTATACAGTGCAGGAGTAGCAGGGGCTGTAATACCCTCATTATGGTTCTTACCCTGATTTCAAACTGTCCAGCTGTATAAAGGGGCAAATATCACTGCACGTTGGTTGGACAAAAGGCACCAGCGAATTAAATAATTTCAAACAATAACAAGTATGAAGGAAGAGTGACTTTGCCCAGTAAAACTGAAAGTCCTGGTGCTGTGCCAGGACAGGACACTTCCTCTGTGTATAAAGTTAACACCCAGCTAGTCATTCGTTCTGCTGAATTTCTAGCAGTCTTTGTCAAGGGGACTTTCCAGACAGCATACAAGAAGTTCACTTACACGCAATTAGCTGTTCTAACCAGTTTTTCTACCACTGTAACATGAACAACCCACATATTTGTCATTCCCTCTGACTCAGCTGTTTGTAGGTTCTGCTTTCAACCCAACATATGAAAGAAACACCAGCCAAGTGTTGCCCTTCGTAAAATACTGACAATTAAAGGTTCTTCTCAACTGCTGATATTTTCCCCGAGGAGCAAAATATATATTTTTTATGAATAATAAAATACACACACACAGAAATCAGTTCATTGCTCTAGTAACTACTCTTCACTGTAGATACAACTGAAGATTAATTCTACTAACTACATGACTGTACAGTAGAAGACTAACCAGCTGTTTATAACTTCAGTTAGTTTTACTGGCTAAAGGAGACAGTGAATCGACCTTTTCCTCACACAGTGTGCAAAGCAGTAACATCATCTACACAGGTGACATCAGTGGAATCCACCTTCTCACAGTCCAGAGCTTCCACCGTTAAAGGTGCAGCCTTCCTTCATTTTGACCCTCAATCAGAATTTCGTGTTGTTTCTGAAGGCGACAAACGCTTCCCTGTGTATCTCAGGCAAACACAGCGTCAGGAGGATTTTACACACAAAAAAACTGAGTTGTACTTCAGTAGAGGCTGTAAGGGAAAAGTCAAGTCCATCATGCTGAACATTTCTATTTTATTTTCCTTTTAGGAAAGTGATATCTCTACATCTTTCTGGCCTCTGAATACAGCTTATTTGCATATACTAAGGTCTTCTGGAAACCAGAACACACAATACTATTATTTATTGCTTTTGCCAACACTTTTCTGCAAGGCAACCTAAACTGTCACTTTGTAGACTGAGCTACTCATCAAATATTGACCCATTTATATAGCTGGCAATTCCTCTTATTGTTTTGTTTAAGGAGAATTTCTGTGTGATACTTTGCTTGAGTTTACTACAGTGGAATTATGGGAAATCCTCTAACCACTGCATGAAGGAACCAACCAAAATTACAATGTTTTCTCATTAACATTATTTATTATTGAACAGTAGTTAGTAAGGAAGCACCTACGATGACACATGCAGACAAACTTACATGTTTCCTGCCACTCTGGGTCCTCTTTCTCCTGGTTCTGAGATCTCCTGTGAATCTCCTTTAGGTTGATGTAGATCTGCTTCGCCCGCTCCTGCTCCAGCCTCTGCACCTCCTCCTCAGCCTTCTGCCTCTCCTCCTCTTCTCTCCTCTGATCATGAAGAAGGAGAGGAGCACTCAGCTCTGTAAACAAAGGTCAGCTGGAAGGGCACACAGCCTAAACCTGACACTAAAACTCTACTCCTTGGAAAAAGTGCTAGAACTGGTCTCCAGCAGCAACCATCTCACAGACCCATGGGCTCTCACAGGCACATACCCCTTTTGCCCTATGGATACCAGCTTAGTTTCCACTCTTCCAAGTGTCATTCAAGTGTTCAGCATTCCTCTACTTTGACTTCAGTGCCTTGGAAGAGCTGCTGGATTCTCATCAGCAGGGTACCTTCAGCTCCTCCTCGTGTCTCCGCTGCTCCTCCTGCCTCGCCGCCTCCTCTTCCTTCCTCAGCTGTTCCTCTTTGCTCAGGTACACACTGGAAAACCTCTTCAGTATCTCCTGCTCCTTCTTGGCCCTTTTCACACAAACACATGTGTGATCCAACCAAATAACTTCCCACATGAAAAAGTAAACAATGGGTTCAAATTTGCTATTCTGGTCTTCAGGTTAACAATACCATCAGCCCTAATATAACAAGGTCCTGCACAAAAAAAAACCTTTTTTCCCCCCATGCAACAGTGCAGTAATGTTTTGGCTGCAGTTTTACTCATTTTACTCTATCATGGGTGCCTTGTTCCAAATGGCTTGTATCAGACGTACTGGAACAGACACACGCCACTGGTTTCTGAAGCTTATAAGGTTTTTGTTCCTCTATGGTGTCAATCTGGCTATTTTATTCAATTTATTGACATACACTCACATTTCCAGCCTTTATCCATAACTGCTTAAACTTGTTCAGGATCACAGCAGCCTGGAATCACTGAGCACTGGGTTAAGAAACTACACCCTGGACATGATGCCAGTTCATCACAGTGGCCCCAAACACACACACTTCAGAGTAACCACGCCGCATGAAACACGTCTCTTCTGACTGTGGGAGGAAACCAGAGCAGCCGTTCCGATCACAGGGAGAATGTGCAAACTCAACACAGACTGAGCTGGATTTGCACCTGCATTTGTGCCTCAAGCCCAGCTGCGCAGCCGCACTTTTTCCTTTGTGTGATCTCACACATGGACCAATGGCCTGGAGAAGCAAATGCTTTGAAAGGCTCACAAAATAAGAAAATAAAAAGCTGTTCTGGAGTGGTAAAAATGGTCCTGCTCACACCTACACTAGCAAAGGTGACATGTGAGTCACAGGAAACCTCCTGCACACATATACACAGTGCAAATGACCACATCTTTCTGTGATTTTGTGGGTGTCGAAAACACATCTTTGTCTTTGGTAAACTAACATCAAAATATTGTAAGAACACAGGAAGATGCCTGAGAAGCTTTTCAGCATGTCTCTGCAATTTTCTTTGATTGGCTTCTGCTTAGATCTCATTTCATGAACACGAACCATGAGGCACAAACCTGCGCTGCCTAATAAAGACACCTGACAAAGTAGTTTTTGAAGCACTGTGTGGCTGGTGGTTTTTCATTAATCTGCCTTTCTGTTAATTCGATTATTAGCACAATCACTTCCTCTGTATGTCTGATCAGTTAAATTGCACCTTCACAAATTCAAATTAGTGTAAAACAATGCGCTGCAGGGAAACTTGGAAATGCATTGACGTGGCGTGAAACAAATACTAATGTGGCTGAACAGAGGGTGAATTTTACCAATTGAGAGAAGGAAAGGGACAGGAAATTAAGATATTCTTTGCTGAGACAGTGCATATTTACTATCATTTTTCACTCACTCCTTCACTATCGCTAACCACTTGTTCTCGATGTGTTAAGGTGGTCCAGAGCTGATCCTGGAAGCACAGAACACCTGGCTAGGCAAGGTACAAGTAAGATGGTACACCAGATCACTGCAGGGTAGCTATGCCCACCCCCACACACACACACACACACACACACACACACACACACACATATACACTCTATGCATGTCATTATAGTGAATGGTACAACAGTGGTGATTATATAACGTATTGTTACTCTTTACCGTTTCCTTCACTACATCTTTTTGACTTGGGTAGCACTAACTAACACGGATAGTTATTATTACAATAATAATAGAACAGCTGATCCCAGAAGTAAAGGAGGCTATGCTAATCATGGTTAATTACTTAACCATTAATTACAGTATTATTAATAATAATAATACAGGACAACAGAACTAGTCCTTTACAACCCAAACACTAGATAATGTAACTGAACAAGTGATATTATTGTTTATCAATCAGCTTCATACTAAGTGACTCAGCAGGATTTGTTTTTGTTTCACACAGCCATATATGGAGAAACCCAGGGCCTGTCCTGAGACTAGTACTGGTTACTCTGCAAGCTGAGAGTTTGTGTCCTTCACCAGTTTGCTACCTGCATGTACCAGATAAGATAACAAACCCTGATCAGTTTGATTTATTCAGAGAGAGAAATAAGGTTCTTTCAACTGTTTTTTTTTTTTGAGGGAAAAGGTCTAGCATACAGTTTCAAAGTACTGGAGAGGTGCATTTCTTGTGCTCGGCTTTCACAGGGGCACTTTGTGAAAATCGCACGCTGCAGGGAGTGGTGTCAAGAAATAACAGAAGGAAAAATTTCACCAAAGCACTTCCAGAATCAGAGAGTAACATTTGGATCAGCGGTGACCTTATGGTGGCACTGACAGATTCGGGGGTTTTAGGCCATGTTCAAACAGGTACAAAGTCACTTCTAGCTAAGACAAAGTCTATGCGCATGGTATTTATTGACTTTATCGTCTATTTGCACAGCAGATGCCTTTACTCACTGCTTTTTCAATATTATCTCAATGCATAATGTCCAGGTCCAAAGGCTAAGCCCCTTATCACCACCTTGTACCAGTAGAGCCTGTTCGCTAAGCTGCTTTCAGGTCAGAGGAGCTTGTCTGGGGACAACCATGCAGCTTCACACATTTCACATTAATAATTCTCTAAACAGAATTAAACTAAGCGGGTAAGTTAACTTTTGTGTCATTAGTATGAGCGTGTGGAGAAGCTCAGCAGCAATGATATCCCTTCGCTCACCTGAGTTCCTCGGCCTCCTTCTGTGCCTGCAGCGCCGCCCGCTCTGCAATTATCTTGTCACAGATTTCCTCGTAAGGCTTGTCGGAGGGGTGCTCCCCCATCACCCACACCCACACGTTGCTGTCGGAGGCCTGCAACCAGGAGACATGTTTCCCCGTCGCTGGGAAGCACGAGAAGCTGTGTAAGAGCAGGGCTGCTTAACATTGGTGCTTATCTTCCTAAGTCATCTGATCACAGTTGTCAAGTACAACAACCGCAAGGGCACAACCAAAAAAAGCTGAGACCAAATGCATCACGACCGAGGTTTTGTCATGTTAATAGAAACGTATGTGAGAGTATTAACGAGAGTGTTTATTTTGCATATTTGCTCTGGTTCAGCCAGGGGCAGTGACTCATTACTCATTATGTGCAAACACATAACCTTTGAGGTTCAACAGAAAAATCACATCCTTTACCCAGCATCCTTGAGACCATAAACCTATAGCCCCTCCCAACAGAGGATTTATAATATCCCTCGTAGCTGCATTTCAAATGTATCCCCTTAGTTAAAGAAATATATACTGTGAACATCAGCAACATCTCCTATTATCTTGTACTCACTGCTGGAATTCAAACTTCAGTGCAACACTGATAAACACATCAACATGCCAAATAAAGTGAGTACCAGGACCACCCCCCCCCAAACTCAAGCACTGCTTACAATTACAGCACATGTAGAAATCAATATTTAATTTATTTTCATAATGTTTCAAGTCTTCAGTCCTAAAGCTTTAAGGTTTAGAGCACCTTTCTTTTTAGGTTTCTGTACCACAGCCTCCTCTTTCTCCAGCTCAGCCTCCCTCTCCCTCCATCGCCGGACCTGCTCCTCCCTCATCTTAAAAAAGAGGGTTTGCTTCTGCTCCTCGTTCAGCTCCGCCAGGAGCTCGGGGTCGACGTACATGTCCGCCAAGATCTGTTGAAGCATGGTGCTGCCGGGGCTTCCCAGTGCCTAGAGACAACATTGGTCATGAAGTTTAGGAGGAGGATTGTGAAGAGTGAACTGAAGAGCACAACCAAGATTCCCTACAACAATATCATAGCAGGAACAACATCCCGCAGTTGTCAGTCGGTGCATCCTGGAGGCAACAGGCATTGTGGTACCTAACAGCAGACTAACAGTTAACACTCATTCAAACTGCAGCTTTTAGTAAAGCGACCTTCTCAAGAAGTAAGTTGCTGCAGTTGGGAAACACACTGCCTGAGAAACGCTGAATTTACTTTGTTAATGTTGCCATTCTTCAACATTTCTGAAAACGTGTGCATTCTTCAGCCAAAGCTCCATCCTCGGCAAAAATGTACATTACATCTAAAAGGAAGCAAACTGCACGAACAAATTCTTGTATTTCTGGATGTTTATGCCACACTACATTATATAAATGATGTTCCTTTACTAAAACATTAATATGAAGCCACCCGGTGTACAGTTTTTGGGTTAAAAAACTCAAAGCCAGCAGGTCAGGGGTGTGTGTGGAAGTTGGTCTCTTTAGGTCTGCTTAATAAATATTCCCTTTGTGACCTGGTCGAAAACGTGCGTGCTGCCCTGGGATTGTTCACGGCAAAAAATAAACAAAGAAACAAAGGTGTACAGACAATTATTTACTGCTTAAGCAAGATAAGGAACCTGATTCAGTGTTTGTACAGCAAGTGGATGGCTGGGCCCTCAGTGAAAAGGCGGCGTCCAAGGAAACGCCAGGTCAGGTGTCCCTCAACACAGGTGTCTTTTCACAGGATGAAGGACTCCCTGCGAAGACAGTAAAAACATGTTTAATAAGTGAAACAAGCAGAGGTTTACCGAGGTTGTCAAATATTATTCACATCTGTTTCGCTTTAAACAGTACTGAGCAGCAAACCTTACAGATTTTCCTGCTTTTACACTTACCTGTGGTTTTTTAAAAAAATCAAAGTCTGTCACACTTTAACAATTAACTGTCGTTTAAAAGTTTTTGGAAGATCATTTTGCCGACCGTGTAAGTGATTCTGAGGCGTTTTGCCCCCGCGTCTAACTTGTCTAACAGACAGAACATAAGCGGTGGTCTTTACAATAATGTGGAAGCTCGGCAGAACCAGCAGGACCTACCGTTCGGGCTCCGGGTCCGACTCCGGGTTCGGGTTCGGGTCCGGGTCTGGACCAGGTGCGGTTGAGCTGGAGCTGCTCGTTACTGTGGGCCCGCAGACCGCGCGCTTCTTCAGCTCTCGCCGCCTCCTCGCGCTCGGCAGGGCGCGAGCTTCACCTTGATGACGTCAGCCGCCTCGGAATGTGTCGCGCGCCGGTCGGTTGGCCGCGTGCACCTGACGTGGGGTGACAGCTTTTCACGTTCCGCTCACGTGATGCCAGACAGAAGCCGGTTAATAACTGCTCTGAACGTCCATCGTTATTTTTCTTACTACAGCTTCTGTCTAATAGCTCTTTTAAGTGCTGCTTAGAGACATATCTGGTTAGTAACGTCAAGATGAGGTGTAAGAGCAGCTGTGTTTTTAGATTCTGTGCTTTATTAGATGCGTTTGTGTTCATATCGTTGTCAAAATGCCTCAGCGCCGTGGCCTCGCGCCGGTTACGGGCACGGTGACGTGCCGGGGAGGGAAATTGGCCCGATCCGATCTCAGCACTGGTTTATAACCGTTTTTATGTCTGTGCTGAATTCTGCAACTTTTATACAGTTTTTCCGGAGTTATGAATCGCAGCTTTGCTTGGTTTTCTCGCTGGGAAAGAAATGATGTGAGGTTGTTATTAGACAAAAGGTGTCATATGAGGAAGGAGTTTCCCAGATTGACTCCTGCCAACGCTGAAGTTTTCTCATAACTTCTGTAAACTGGGTACAGTTATTGTGCAGTGTTCTGGAAATATTTCTCATTTAAATGTGAAAAGCCAGTGACAGGGAAATTAACTAAGCCAGCATTCCACTGTACTCAAGTGTAAGGGTTTGGGGGGGTGGATAATACAAAATGCTGTGTCTGGGTATTATGGTTGAACCAGAATAACACATGATCACATCCCAAGGGAACCTTATTTAGTCACTGTGTTTGGACGCAGCTCACGTATCTGCTGAGATTTCGGAGTCTGACCTCAGCAGGCAGGGGTCCTCCGACAAGCTGAGCTTCCGCAACCATGTCTGCATCGAAAGCCGTTGGTCGGCTGGTGAGTTCACCCTTGTACGTCACTTATTTACTTGTCTGTTTGTCCTAATTTGATAAACATGCAGGAAACAAACCGATTATTGCCAAGAAAACATACGGATGAAAAATGTATTCTGCGGTAAAACTAATACAGTAATAATGCTGTAATAACCAGCATGCCAGTTAGACACAACTATTTACAAACATGCAGCTCTGCTTCATGGAAGATCCTCCACTGCAACCCTAATAATACTAATATCGCAAATCCTGTTATATCCACATTCACCTCATCATGGGATGTGTTATTGCAGGGTTTTGCTGTATATAAGTCCCCTTGAGCTGCGTGTCCCTGTCATATACCCTCTATTACACTGGCTTGTTGTACATATTATTTATCTTTTCTTCCAGACTTTCAGGACACGAAATGAACATAGATGCTGAACAAGTCTGTTAGCCATTAGCAGCAAGACTTCAAAGCTCTGAAAACACGCTACAGAGAGGGGCCAGTAGACCACTGTGAAACGTACGGGGAACAAAACACCACTTCCATCAGTAACTACCACTTTCGTAATATATAACACGTGTCCTCGCGAGAGAAAATACCCACCCCCAAACACGGCTTTTTTCCCGGGGTCAACCTAGCAAAGTTATTCTTTCAACAGCAACGCAGACTACCGCAAATGTTCGAAAAGGAACTCAAGCTCACGTGTTTATTTGCTACCTGTTTACAAAACATAAAATCTTGAATCACACTGGGCATGAGCTCAAAGGCAATAGTCATTTCCTGATACTTGTCTGAGTGGAACTGTATAATTTGAGAGTGTTTATGCCACTGCCGATGTTATCGCTAGAGTGTGTGAGGCTATTTTGGAGCCAGTATCGTGGTGTAATTAGAAGTGGCTTCTGACTCTTCCTGCATCAGTGTGGATGTTTGATGTCGAGACCATGGGCGTTCTGCAGCCATGGTCAAGATGTCCTCTTACAGTCCCCTAGAGAATGGTCCTCTGGCCGCAGGGGGGTGGGGGTGGGACAGATGGGCCACAAAAGAGAGAGGGCTCATTACTGAAAATGAGCCTGCTGGTCTAGATGAGATAAGAGACAGAAGCGGAACCCTAACCCTGCACAGCGTATATTACTCAGCATTTGTAAGAAAGGCACTTCACCTTCCAATGCATCTTCTTTCAGAAGAAATGGACAAGTTAGGACATGAAAAACAATTTATAAATTAAACCACCCAATAACATAATTATTCCTGTTGAGTCTTGCTGCTTGGCTGCTGCTGCTGTGCACTAGAACAAAGGCCTGTTCCAGTAAAACACCGTTTATATAACTGTATAAGTGTTAAAAATAAAAATGGCACTTTGGATTAAAATGCAAGACAAGCAAAAATGGCACCTCTCAGCTCCCGGGTTGTGCTTTTAAGGTTGAAGTTAGTGTGGAATTGGCACTTACTTCACGTGTCCATGTTGGTTCTCTCAGGTGCTGCAGTTTCCTGCCACAGTTCAAAGTGGTGTGTTTAAGGTGATCTGATGACTGTCCTGTGAACTGATGAATGTCCTGTAGTGTGTGTGGGCTTTAACTCAGACGGACGAGTGTCCTATCCAGGGTGTATCCGGCCGCACGTCCCAAGTTTCCAAGATAGCCTTTGGGTCACAGTGAGCCCTGTGTTGGACCGAGGAAAAGGATGAGCAACAGAGATCATTGTAATGGATGGATAGTTGTGGTGAAATCATGGAAGTTCCCTTGGGATCAGTAAATTTCTGATTCATGCGTTTATTTATTTATCTGGGATGGTTTACCTGCTGCATGCAAGGCTTTACAACCTAGAGGAATTGCTTGTGAGAGGGTGTGAATTTCTGTACAATATAAAGCAAAATCTAGTTTACTGATATTGAGAAGCACAGCCCATGCAGCTAAATTTCCAATTACCAAACTCCAATCCCACTTTTTGTCACCTCCCTAATAACGCAGTAACCAGCTTTAACTGCCAACACCCTCTGTTTGTACAAGGCCTCGTTCATTAAACAGAGGCGTTTGTTTTGATAATCAAATCAGAAGCAACCCAGGGGTGCTTTTCTACATAATTGAACCTTGTTGACATGCTCACTTCAGCAAAAGCTTTTTCATAAATGTGAAAACTATTTTTTTCAAAATTGGGTGCCCGTATCCTGAGGGAACCTAACTAGAACAGCTCATGCATTTGTTTCACATACAGCATACAGTGGTGGCTCCTCCTGGAGAGCTTTTACTTATATAACCCTGGACAACATAGGCAAAAATTAAACCTCAGTTCCTTTACCTATAACATCAAAGCACTGTTTATTTGTGCAAACTTCTGTGTATAATATACACGTTCAGTATGGTTTTTATATTTACTATATATGAACTATCTCACATTGTCACATATTGTTTTTACCAGTTTCGCTGGGGAGAGGCTAGTGGTACGAGGGAAAGTGCTGACACCTCACAGATTCCGTATACAACGCTGCTTCTGTTGTTATTTAGTTTGTTATCCAGGTTTCGCGCCATCATTCTCCTGCAGTCCAGCGATGCGCCAGTGAGGTGGACTGGTGAATTTAAAGTGCGAGTTCATTTTCGGCTGAACTATCATTTCATCCAGAGTCTGATCCACCTCGTGTTCTATTTTTCCCTTTTTGCACTCCTGTTTGGACGAGAGGACACATTTTTTGCGAAAATGAATCAATGCAAGAACTTCACTGGAGTTATAACAGAAAAATAATCACATCAGTTAGAAAATGTGTGAGCAAACAGTTGTCCATATGAAGATGAAATGTATTCTTTTCACTCCTGTAGTCTGTTGGCCTAGGAATGTCACCACAGGCCATGCTTTGGATCAAGATACACAGACTGAGAGGCATTTAGCCAAAACTCGTAATACTTTGCATCTTAATATTTTGTGTGAATGTGTGATCAATCGGCTCTCAGATCCACTATGCAGTTTACTGGTAGCAACCAACAGAAGCCAGAAACCATTAAAGACAGCAGACTTAGAGCTTGGAGCTGGTTTTGGAGGCGCAGTGTAAGACGTCTTTGTTGCCAGGGAGCTATCGGTTCCCTCAGGAAGCGAGATTGAACAAGCAAAGCGGGGGGTCAGACCCTTGGCTTCAGATAACTGTTCACTTTGTAGACAATTTAATATCAACACAGGAAGTGCAGATGAAGAAAAACATGCTGCTGCCATTCAGACAGATTCATGTCAATGTGCTTCAACCAAAAATGTTAGAATTCTCAGAGCAGTAAAACTAAGTGATTCGATATGCTGCCTACCCATAATACTCCAGGTTTATGTAGGAGCACTGAGTTCCTCACAAGTGGCAAATCCCAGTCCAGCCAGTAGGAGGCGATACAGCAGATTTAACTGCAGACTGTGTCAAATTACTCTTTCTGGCTCATATTTGGTTTTTTTGCACCTTTTAGCAGCATACACTATAAATGGGAAGAGTAGAAGGATTCATAACTTATTCTGAAGTGTTTCAGTGCAGCATTAAAGCAATACAATAAAATGATGGTATTGCATGCTGGTACTTGACCTGCTTTGATGTCTTATCGGTCTTCCTTTGTTTACATGTCTGTGATTTATTTCCAGTTTAGCCCTTTTATAACTGACAGTTTACTGCATACAAAACACTTTCAAATACTGTGGAAACATACTTAGAAAACACAAACATTGTGCAAGAGAGAAGACATTATAACAGGAAATCCTCACCAAAGTAAAGGTTAAGAAAACATCGAAGGAATTAACATAAAGGGAATAAAATAAATACAGAGTGACGGTGGTTTATGCTGTTCCACGTGTGAAATCCTCCCCCATGTTTCAGTCTCTCATTGACCACAACTGCCCCTTTAAGATAATTCATCATTTTGTTTCTTGGTACGAAGTGACAGGTCAAAGAGTCGTGTCAGCTGGGATGGCCAACACTGCTCTATGTCAAGGTCACAGAGCACAGCCTGCAGTCAATGGCCGGCTTTCACCCCCCTCTGCTGATGCAGGTTGACCCCCTCAGAGGCTGTGAATGGGCTTCTCTGTTCCTCGTTCCTGGCCTTCATCATGAGAACTCATGTTATCCCGCACCTTAAACGTTTTCACTAGGGTGTGATTTGAAATTTTTTGGGGTGCAGATTCCAAAGAGTGGTTCCACAATTCAGATGCTGAATTTTGAGGCCTGATTTCCAAGAGCCCTAATAGCGAATTTTCAGATAGAGAGATTACAGATAGCAAGGGATAGCTTTATATATGCAGTTAGTACTGGCTACTAGGTAGGTGTTTGCACCTGGGAAGCTAAAGCTACTGAGTACAAAAATGGATAATATCACATAAACATCCTAAATTACTTAAAAATCCTGAATTACTCTGTCCCAGCCCTTGCTGAACAAACATACCGTTCAGACAGTCAAGAAAAGGCCTTTTCTGTACATACCTGTGGCTGAGTTTTTGTAACAAAGACATATTTTGTGGTTATACTGTTTCAGTTTTCCCTACAACTGGGGATGTCCAGCAACATCTTACTGACAGCACTTAAATAAATTGAGCCCAACTATCATAGGTGGCAGCCGAGGAAAGACAAAGATTTCATTATTGCAGGACCTGTGTGCTTTTGAATGGGAAAGTTAGACTGTGGCTTCCTGGCCCTTCAGTTTTCATTCCTACATTCGTTTTGATCCGTGTCTTTTCAGCAGAAAATTTGTGCTCATTAATTGTTGCTTGATATTTATGCAGCAGAGTACGAACCTTCAAACTTAGTGTGTGGTCTGTGCTAAAAAAGAAGTGGTGTACAGATTGGCCAGTGAACAGGGGCTCCCTTTCATACCTTTGCCTGTTTTCACTGGAATTCTCTGCAAACGCCACGCGCTGCAATTAGACTGACCGAGTCGGACGGGGGTGAACATCTGGGTCCCCCCCAGCCTGTCAGACTGAGCTGAAGTGATTGTTTAAATCTGAATTCTGAAAATCCTCGAGTGCCATTCATTCATTAACCTCTTTTTGCCCCCAGTACCAGTTCCTGAGTGGAACTTCCCTTGTCACTGAAGGTTTGGATGCGTTTCTTCACACAATAGATGGTGCAGCAGGTAACACACCTGGGCTCAGTTCACGTGTCCTTTCCTTGTTTACACAGCTTTTATACATGTGCTCTGGTTTCCTCCCACAGTACAAAAACGTGCTCTGGGTTGGCGGGTGACTCTAAACTGCCTGTTCTGTATATATCATCACTGTGCTGTTTTAATGGATGAATCATTATAGGAAGTGTAATGTGGAGCATCTGACGTTGAAAGCCACCTTGGTCAATTGTGTCAGTTTAATGCTATTTAGTAATCGTTATATGTCATGTTGAAAAGTGTATTCAGAAACAGTGCTAAATGTTTGTCGTTTGCAGCGTACCCGCAACTAATCCACACATTTATTTATTTTGTCACCACACTTCTTCAAAGCCACTTTTACTGGGTTTACCTGTTTGTGCAGCTGGAAAACCTTTAGAGAAATAATTTGGGATAAACACTCAGAGGGTGGGATATGAACTTGAGTCGTTCAAGTTCAAAGTGTCAGGTCTGACCACCATGCCACCCACCCCTGCAGACCCCCCTGTCAGGTGTAAATCAGTACCACGTTCACAGTCCTACAGCCTCCTTCCTTTACACCACTTCACACCTACATCGCCTTTCGTTTCCCCCGTTCACCGTGGCCTTGGCTGTGAGAAGCATCTCCAATAAGAGACTGACAGCAATGTTCACCGGAGACTATGTGCTAGTTTACAAAGATTAAAAAACAAAGACTAATCCATTAAACCTTATAAAAAGTTGAAAAAAAATAAATTGGAAAACAATTCATCAAACACTAAAGCAAATGGAAAAACAGTAAAATGATATAGAAAATCCATCCATCACTAACCGCTTATCGTGAGGAGGGCCGGGGGTCCGGAGCCAATCCCAGAAACGGGGGCCACTCGGCTGGCTCGTAGTTACATAGGAAATAATAAGTGTATTGATAAACAAACCAAAGATCCATGTATAAACAGACAAATTTATGAGCAAATTAGAACTCAGCTGCTTCACTGCCAGCCCCGGGGAACTAAACTAACATTTTGCTCTTAAATGCCCCCCCCCCCCTTTATACAACCAAATTTCATTTTAAGACATAAATCACCAAAAATATTTCCAGGGCTGTTTCGTCTCTATATTAAAACTTTTCTTATTTTCATACTCCTGAATCTATCAAAATATTACCCTAGTTTAGGTCTCAGCGAGGCACCATCGTTCCTTCCTGACGCTGGACGACCCACTTCTTTATTTTTAGGAGGACTTGAACTAATTAGCTTTGACCTCATATCAGTAGAAAAGTCGGATTTAAAAAAACCACAGCCTACTTTCCAGTCCTCCGAAGGAACCGGCCCTTCACTTTCTTCTCACTGTGTTGCATTTCAGAAGAGCTTAAGATCAAAATTCTGGTGCATCATGACTGTAATTTCAGAAATTCATTTTTAGTTGTTATACAAGTATTTTATAAAGATGGTGAATGAATTTTGTTTTTGTTCTTTCTCTTTCATCTAAGAGACTTATATGGGCTGTGTGGAGGGGAAACAAACAGGAATAAGTCTGTGTAGTTTTATCTGGGGTCCATGTTTTAGGAAAGTAAAATAATACAATACTGTGGTCTAATGCTGTATTTATGCTGTGAATAACCTTAGAAGTGCTATTTAACATTAAATTCGAACAGCACCATATTCTGACTAAAATTTTGTGTGTTTTTTATGCATTTACTACATACACAATCCTGTTACAATATGAACCGAGTGTCAGTGTAGAACCTTTATAACGTTTTTCAAATGTATTTCACCAAATTCAAACAAACGAAATGTTCAGTTGTTCTGCGATCACTTTGGGCTGCAGTAACTGTTAAACACACCGTGTCGCCGGTCCTGTCAGTAGTTGAGCATCAAAAGGGAAGGGAATCTCTCGTTCCGAAGTCAGTCGATGGGCAACAAGAGAGTTTGCCAGCAGTGGGGTTGGTCAGCCCACCGTTTCCATACTCGCACGCTGTCTCGCGTAGCATTTCCTTCACAACTTCTTCTGGGAGATGAAATGCTCTGGACACTTCTGGGCTATTCCACAGTAGCCTTGATGTGAGGCTTTTGTGACTTTTAACGTAAACCTCTGAAATGTAAACATCTTATATGAATTTACTTAATTACATTTAAGGTGTGAGAAATCAGCTCACGTTCTCCTTTACACATACGACATGTAGGAGCATTTGAAGCACGAGAAAATGGTGGCGGCCAGCACAGCTTTGACCTGACGTGGCCGTCCTGGCCACGAATGGCACAGTAACTCATAGACAGACAGTACATAATATTTTCCACTTCACTTTTGCTGGTTGCAGCTCATTATGGCTCCACACAGTTTAGTATGTAATGGTATTAGAGGACAGAGGTTCCATTGTGCAGCTGCTGCTATCTCAGGTGGACAGTGTGCTGGTCAGTGCGGATGGCTGGGAGCTGCCAGAAACTTTCCAGTTTAACAGGAAGCCAAGCAGAAGGAAGGCAACAGTTAATAAATTCAAGCTGAGCTGCCAGTATGGATGAATAGTTTCTAGGGAAAAATCCAGGAAGATCTGTTCTAATTGCTCCAACTGGGGCTGTGAGACTGGAGACGTCTTTAAAGAGGCAGCGTTCGCCTCGGTTTCTTCAATTAAAGAAACCAACAGTGCGCAGGAAACGAAGAGCATTAGGAGGTTTTTCACCATATTTGCCACAAAGCAACACAAATGTTTACATATGTGCTCCAGATCACAGGGAATTGATCCAAATAATTTTATTTCCTTCACGTGTTCCTCAAAACTGTATAGTAGTGCAGTACAGTACGGTGAATATACATACATTTCAATTCTTATTTATCACACCATTTAACATGACTTGTTCCATATGTTCTCTGAACATAAAAAATGTAATTGGTTTAATTTACACTAATAATTGTAGATTTTTGATTCCTCTATCTCTCTGTCTACATGATGCTCGTACACACGGCTGTTAAACCAAAAAACATTTCCTACCTCAGAGTTTGACAGACCTGCCTGAGTGAAACACTTAAGAAAAAGTGAAAATCTGCTGAAAGCCTGAAAACACAAAGTCTTTACGGTCGTTTTATTCAAGTATTCGACACTTGCCTGATTTGCCGCAACGCTACACGTGTTCAGCCGTTAAATATTAAACACAATTTCAATAATATATCTGGCTATTGACTAATAAAACTTGTTTATTGATACTCCCTGAAAATTCAGTGTTATCATAGCTAGTGAGCTGTATAAACATTCTCCCAAAACAAAGTTATCTGGTTCACTGATGCAGAATCATTCAGGCTGGCAGCTCAGATGACCATGATTCTCAGTCCTGCAGAAAAGCGTCTCAGCGATTCACAAAACTAACTCAGTCTTTATGAGACCATAGTAATTGTTTGGTTAGTGTGAACTCCATCCACCCGTCATCTTTAACCTCTCTTCCTGACGAAGGTCGCAGTAGGAACGCAAGGAGACTTGAACCTGGAGGCGACACCAGTCCCCCATTTGAGCGTTTCAAGAAAACTGAAACACATAACTGTGGGAGGAAACTGTGGGGGGGGGGGGGGGGGAAGCCCCCCACCCCCCCACATGTGGANAAAAAAAAAAAGGGGGGGGGGGAAGGGGGGGGGGGGGGGGGGGTGCAGACCCCCATCCCTCTGCCACCGCACCATCCATTATGTAAACACAGCTTGTTGGGACACGAACGTCTTAAAATAGTTCTGACCGATTATCTCACTGCCGGGCATGAAGCCTTAATGCCTAAACTTAATAATTCTTTTTTTTAAATTAAAAAGATTAGTGTCAGAGTTACTACTTTTAAAGGGTGCCCAGTGTCAAAGGACCATATCTCATCGTGGACCTGAGGCTGAAATACAGGCTGTGCTGACAGAGTGAAGAGGCCTTCAGAAAGTTAACTGTGCTGTCACTTTGGCGGGGGACTGGATCCAACACCCCACCTCTCTGTAACTCAGTCAGTTTTCATCTGCTGTCACCTTTTGTTTCAAAGTAAGTTTCGCCTTAAGTGTTTGTGTGTTTAGTGAAATATAGTCATGTCTGTGCCACGTGGGAGCCTCATTTCAGCTGTAATGCAACATGACAGCATCACAGTATTTCATCGTTTATTTTCAGAGAACATCGGGGGTGAAAAAGATTTTTACTCTTCCATCCATCCGTTTCCATTTTGTCCAATTCCTGGTGACTTTTGACCTGCACTTCGCTCAAAAACCAGCGGAACGAAAATAACGGCGAGGATCTGATCGACTTCACTGGCTGAAAAGTGGGTAATAAATCTTCACGACAGGAACGTCGAGACGACGCAGCGGGAGAAGTTCGCGCTCAGTCTGACGTCGTCAGGGAGCCACTGTCGCGGAAGCCCGAAGTCTCCGCTCTCCTCACGTGGCCGCGCGCGAGCGGGCGTCCGAGGGGCGCGAGCGCGCAAAGCTCGCGTGCCGGACACCTACTGGCTCGCGCGGACGAGCGGGGCTTCGGGAGGCGGGAGCCCGGCGGCGGGGCCACGCATCGGGCTGCAGTCCTGAGGCGGAGGCGGAGGAACGCGGCTTATGGAAACACCGCATCTGCGGGCGACGGATGGATCTGGGCAACATGGTGAGGATTTGAACCGATTCAGCGCCGTCCGGAGCCCCGCTGTCTGCTCGGCGGCTTTTTTTACTTTTCAAAAGTTTCCTCTTTAAGTCTTTCTGGGCTGCTGCCTTTAAAATAGGTGCGGGGTGACAGGTTGTCTGGCGGACACTATTTTTTTGTTAGCGGTTTCATTCATTCTTGTTCCGTCACGGGGGTCCAAATGATGCATTTATATTTAGTGAAAGTCGCAGCAGACCTTTTGCCAGTTTCTTTATTCGTTCAGAAACTATGATGGATTCTTCGACATCTTCCTTCGAGGTGGTAGCTCATCAACTTTACAACCATTTACCTACTTATACGGCGAGGTATTGTTACCGCAGCTCACAAAGGAGGGGATGCGAACCAGCAACTGTGTGGCCGCAGCGGTTGGTGTGCAGCCGAGAGCGGGGTTTAGTAGGGTGCAGCGCTTCTCCATCCTGATGCTGTAGTAAGTGAGAGCAGGTAGGTGAAAACCCCCGAGCTGCTGCCGGCCGCCGCGCTGCCTTCCAGCAGGGAAACGTGAATAAAGGGAGCGTTGTGCGGGAAGAAAGTCCTCTTGGCTGGGATGAGGCGGAGGCCGCACTGCGAAAACGTTCCCCCGCTCCCTCTTTTGTCCCGCTTGCGTCTTTTGGTCGGCTGCCCGTTTCTGGCACCGCCGTGGTTTTCTTAATGTCAACAGGACAGACGGACATCAGGCAGGACGGCAGCTTCCGAAGTTCTGCTGGGCCGCGACCCGCCGGATCCGTCAGGGTGCTGCGATGCTACGGCGTGTGGTGTATAAAAAGGTTTCCGAAAGCCTTTCTGAAAGTTCTTCTCACTGTCATATTATTATTCTATCCTGGGAGTCGCTGCTTCCATGAGGAGTAGAATAATAAGGACAATGAAAGTTCGAGGGGAGTAACCGTAACTCCACCTGCGTTTAAGGTATAGGGAGACACCCCCAAAGTGCAAATTGCTCCACTATCGTGTTGCCTTGAAAAAAAAAGTATTTGTTTCCTTTGCAGTGAAAACGAGTCCATGTTATCACGGTGCCGAGCCGGGACGTTTGCTGTGACACCGTTAGGGGGTCTGTTTAAATGGGCCTGGTGAGAAAGGTAAGAATGGCTGAAACCGGACGGAAAAAAAAGTTCTGATATAATGGCCGAGGCGTTTGGTTTCAATAATACAGAGCCAGTCATTTTTGACATTTGGAGATGTTACACAGGCCCTGTAAGCATTTAATCAGAAATGTTTATAGGGGCTTTTACTGGCCATAGCAAACCGTTTTCTGCCTGCAATCCGGACGTCTTGCGCTTCGGGGGTTTTCGGCAAGCAGCGAAGGAGGTTTTTGCGAACGCGTTTTCTCTTCAAAAAGGGCACGTGAAGGAAAAGGCTGGCAGACAACACAGCCGAGGGCCGAGAAAACTTTTCATCAGTAACATATGCTTTGGTTTTGGCCTGTAAACATATATTTGGGCATAAATAGACAGATGTGAGACAGTTTTTCAAAATACTCTGTCTTTACGAGTCAGGTTAAGAGCTGCCTGTGAAAACGGTGGAGATGCATCATTCAACTGCTCTGTTTGCTTGAAAGAGACCGGCTCATCTGGTCAAGAAGACTCAGACTCAAATGCTGGGACATTCACTGAGAGCCAGCTAGCGGAACTACGTGACGTTGTGCAAAACCTTACTGTCCGTACAGAACCTCCCAAAATATCCCATTCTGTAATACATGTGGCTTTTGAAAAAGAGAGTTTATTACCATCTGCTCCATCATCACATTCTTCCGCACAAACAGGGCCACGTGACATGAAGACAGTCCTCAAACCGCAAGAAGCCCTGTTCTGCTTCTCGTCCGTTTTCCGCGGCTTGGTCTCCCCTTTGTCTCTGAGTCTTTGGGTTGGACACAGTGACCGCCAAGTTAGGCAGATCCCACTTCAGACTGGTATTAAGCCCAGCCCCTAAACCCAGACTCCAGAGTAATAACAGTACTGCAGAGGGTTGGCCACCCGCCACGCGTGTGTGTCCTGTTCTGCCGAGCAGAACCTTCGCTGGCCTCAGCCAGAGCGGCCGACCTACAGAGGAGTGCTGTGCCAGGCAGGCCTCAAACAAATGCCAAGCGAGCTGTTCTTACACAGAAAATGCTGTCTGCTTACATGAAATCGTGGCTGTGCTTATTATTATCCCCCGTCAAAGAAAACGGGACCAATTTCCCACATACATGCGTCACTTTCTTCCCATCCCTCCAGTTTCATTAAATGCTTTATGCTGGTCAGGGCAGTCCAGGCTCTTGAAACTACACGTGTGACAAATTAACCAGAAACATCTTTGGACTATAGGGGAAAACCAAAGAGATCAGCATTTGAACTCATACCTGAAAAGGCCGTGCAGCTGTAAGGTACTACTTTGCAACTCACCTTGCTACTCAGGTGAGCTACTTTCACTTTTACCTTGGGAAGCCCGTCCACCCGGATACCTTTCGCTTGTTACTAGAACCAGACACGTCTTCCTAGAAACGAGCACACAAATTTAGCAATAAAGTCACGCGGCGCTGAGCTAATATCAGTTTTACTGTAAGTACTTCCTTCCTGATTTTCTTACACCGAAGGAGGCTATGCAAAAAGACACTGGTTTAATTTAAAATCGTATTTGTTCCAGTGATGCGTATTTTACACGTTTATTGGACTTAGTGGACAGCGGCCTCACAAGGACTAGTAGTGATCTTGGCTCCTGCTGGGCTAGACAACATTTAGTTTGATTCTCCATGCTGCAAAAAAAGCAGTTGTTCCCTAGAGTTGCTGTAGCAGGTGAAATGTTGCTTTCTCCAGAGTCATATCTGTCTCTTAGGTAAATTACAGTCAGTTAAGGCAAAACTCTTAAACCTTAGGCACCGTGTGAGAAGGTGGACAACAAACAAGTTCACTAAAAAAATGTCGGTCCTTAACTCGACACCACATCTTGGACAGCTGTGTCATCTGAACACGACAGCAGTGCACAAAGCTGAGAGATTTTCCTTCCCTTTAGACTGTTGATGTTAGGATGTTCATGTTAGTATGACCACTTTTCACAGTTGTGCCTCCATGCGCCCACTGTTTCTCAGCAGCATGACGGTGACAGAGACAGAGATGAACTCTGGAGCCCCTGCTCTCCCTGCTTGTCGCGCGTGGTCACAGATCCCTCCCTTGCGGCTCTCGGAGAGATTACCCTCCCATAGAGGAAATGGGTGATCATCATCAGGTCAAGACTTCCTTCCTCTACATCCAACTGCAGTTAGCCCCCAAGGCCGACGGGCCGCTGCGCCCTGCCCCGTTGCCTCCTGGGTCCCCGCAGAGGAAGGACCCAGTCCCAGTCCCGCTCAAGACACAGAGCTGATCGGCCTTGAGAACCTGAGAGCTGGAGTGAAGAAAGAAGAAGGAACTGCAGGGTGTTTTAGTTCAGCTTCTCACAAGCGTAAGAGAAATGCAACGAGAGGAAACATTTGGAATGACGACAGGCCACCTCTGAATGCTGCTAGGTCACCGTCCAACTCCGGGAACAGAAAGAGTCCCTCGGCATCTGCTATTTGGGTCCTGCAGCCGGGGAACCCTTTGGCAATGAGCAGAAAGCAACCTTTGGCTTTCGGGAGCAGATCTCCAGTGTCTCCATTCCCTGCTGTTGGAGGGGAACCACTCTTGAACGAGGCCCCAAGTCTTCTGTTAAACAGGGAAGAACCGGCCAAGTCCTTGGAGTTTGTTTACCCAACCACCGCTCAGCTTCCTGTAGTCAAAGCCATCAGCGCCCGGTGCCCCGGTGATTGTGGCAGCGCGACGGACAGCCCGCCCTGCAAAGCGGACGTCGGTGAGCCCACTGACAGGCTTTCGAGACCTGAAAGCAAGAGCTTCTTGTCTGCTGTCTTTGAGAGGTCTTCGAAGATTCCCAAAGAAGCTTTCAAAAAGGCAGGGGACCGAAGTTCTTTGATGGCATCGGTCGTCCCTCAGCCCTCGGGCACAACTTGGCCGGTCGCTCGTGCCACGTCCTCAGCGGCTCCTCGTTCTTCTGCCTCTGCGGATCCTCCGCCGCTTGTCAGTCAGACAGAGACTCGGAAGGTGAGTGTGTTCCACGGTGTGTGAGTTGAAATGCAGTGGAGGCACTTTGTAGAGAAGCATAACAGCAAAATAGTAAGAGATGGAAGAAGCTTATTACTCAGCTGCACTTATTCTTGAAGAATAAATGTAAATCAGTGCAGAGATGTCTATAATTCATTAATGGATTTCAGCATGTAATTTTACATCTCGGCGAAAACAAGACAACCGCACTTATTCTGCACATTTGAGAAATGCATTAAAATAGGAGACGTGTTATTGGGCGTATCCATGACTCTGCTGTAAGTTCATATCGGTTTAACAGTCTGAAGAGTGTCGGTGGGACAGATAAATGAATCGCACCATCAGAAGTGACCAGGGACACAAATGTGCCTGTAGCTGTTTCCCGCCCAGATGAAGCGATTGCTGGTGGGAAGCATCCGGGGCTCCTCTCCATCATTCCTCTCGCTAAATGGACCAGAAAGAATTCCATCGCCGGCGCTTGTTCCAATAGCTTTCGTCTCTGATCAACATCGAAAAGTCGCTCTTCCTGCCGGAGGGCTTCTGCTTGCCGGCCTCGGAATTAAACAGGCGGCTCGGCATTCAGAGCAGCGCCACTCACACCAAACCAGCAGCAGACAGAGCGAGAAGGAGCGCTTTATCAGGCGTCGCACGGACTTCAGTCGCGTTCATCTTGCGTCGCCTATTGACACTTATTCAGACTGTCGGCCTGTTAACGCATTTCTCTTAGAGAACAGTATCTGTGGTTGTTGGTCTGATCGCATTTGCCTGCCGGAGTTTTTTCTCTTGAAACGCGTGTTGCATTAGAACTGATATCATACATACTGTGTGCTCGACGTGTGTGAAGGCCAAGCAGGGCGATGAGGGCCGCTGTGACCGCGTCTGTGGTGGGATGCGCTTCGTGGTACCAGGTAGCAATGAGGCTCACGGTGGAACTGGATCACCCCCCTAGTGTTGTCTACAATACAGAAATGTATAATTCACCTTTAAACCCGAAACAAGTATTTTTTCACGTAAAAAGCTTAACTGTGTATATTGAATGTTCACAGGCGTCGTTCTGTAATCTGCCGCTTTCGGAAACAGACAAACAATCTTTTGCATTAATGGACCTTTTAAAACCGGTTTTAAAGGCCTTGATTTAAAGATGTACACGGCTGGTCTGGAGGAGAAATGTACTGGGAAATATTAGACTTTGAGGAACATCGAGTCGTTTCAAAATTCTTGAACATGGAAGTGGAACCTATAAAACAGCAGACAGTACAGCAGTGAAATAGTGATCGTTGGACCTGCTGGAGCTGAACAGTCATTTATTATAACATTTCTATTACTTTTTACAGCATCCAGTGGGTTTTCCCTCATTTTTTATTCTGTCATTCTTTTAGTTTCACTCTACCGTATCAGGGAGGTTATTTTAGGAACAGATTCCTGCACATTCTCTACCTTTGTTACTGTAAGTTTAACCTTACTGTAAAAACAGTGTGCAAACCGATAACGTGTATTAACAGCTTTCGGAACAGAAAGCAAATCAGGTTTTCTACACGTTTCGCATAGAAAGTACAAAATCACCGATTCGGTGTAAATGTTACACGTCAACACGGTGTTTAGTCCAGAGCATCAGGGGGGAAAACTACTGTTAACGCAGCTGGACGTTTGTCGTCGAGGGGACGCGTTCGTGGACAGAGCCCGGCTGTTCCTGCTCTTTGCGCTTCTTCTGCAGCCTCTAAACACCGCTGGCGAGGCCCACGACCCGCATCTCGCCCGACGTCCACATCCCCACCAAACTCGCTTCTCCACTCGCGCGAAGCCGGCGCGTCCCGCAGAGCGCGTGCGGCAGAGGCGGGAGCCGATAGGGCCGTACCAACCGTCCGCGAGTGTGCGGGGGTGGAAGGTAAGACAAGGAGAGGTCTTAAGTGGACTTTACCAAGTGTCGCTGCGTGCGGGGGGGCGAGAGCGGAACAAAAAAGAAAAGTGAAGATAAAGGCGCGGGTCAAAGTGCGGGTGATCAGCGCGGGGGGCGGGAGACGCGACGCGGTCGCGGCCGGAGGACGCCTCGAGTGCAGCTGCTTTTTAGGAACATACTCCCGGGTATGTATTTCGCGTTCCACCTTTCCTTCGACAGCAGCGCTGTCCGGCGGGGGTGATGCTGGAGCGGCGGCTCCATCGGGGCTGGTGAACGGAACAGCCCGACATCCCCGGAGCCCGCACGCCGGATCCGCCCCGCGAGGCCGCGAGACGGCGAGCGGAGGGACGCGGGGCGCCGCAGCTCCCGGTCCCTCATTAATATTCCTATTCGACCCGTTTCCCGCGGACAACCCGCGCGGTGCACAACCGCGCTCTTACCGTGTTATCGGTGTAACGTGACAGCGTGGTCGAGGGGGACGTGTCTGCTGGGCATCGGCGAGGGGAAGAGCATCTCTGTCGCTTTGTTCCTGTGAATAAGGTGTGTGGATGGACAGGTACTGCGTGCAGGTCCGCCGCGTCCCCTCTTTGTTCCACTGTCCCCGCACTCAGCGTGACGTGTCTGACGTGCGGTGTCCTTGCTTAGTGTCCATGATGTGCAGTGCCCCCCCACGCTGCTGTTTTACTTTCTGCAGCCCTTCCTAACACACCCATGTACACAGCCTTCTGCAGGGGGTCAGTTTGGGGGCAAATCCCTGCAGCATAGTGGCAGTATCAGGGTAAACTCCCACCACACATACACACACACACACACACACACACACACACACACACACACACACACACAGTCTGTTCTCCTCAGCACATGGCTCCCCTTGGATGTTTCTCTTTCCCTTTCCAGGGGTGGGAGGTCAGCTGATGGAGTCGATCAGGTTCCTCCTGCTTAGGTTTCCACTTGTGAGGCCCCCCCGTAGTGTGTTCGCAACTTGACATGTCAGTTTCACACACTGCGGTGCTGTGTTTGCTGCTCAGTAAATTAATTTGAAGCGTCTGACTGTGGTGTTTCTGCCCTCCGGCACCTTATCTGTTACAGAGAAGCACGTGGTCGTCATTCGCTGTCTGCAGATTTGCTTTTTTTTGCGAGCGCTTCTGGCCCTTAACCACGTTTCAGCAGAACGTCACTGTTGCCCCTCGTTGTCTATTTGTTGACAGGTTTCCTTGGTTACTCGGCATCAAACAGCCTGATCGAATTAGGAAAAGTCCGCATGTTAATGTCCGCCTGAGACCGACGGACGCCGACATACGTTTATGTCGGTATCAGTCAGGCTCGACTCAAAGGGCAGCCTGAACCCGGCAGTTTAAATGTAAACTTTGGGTCTCACAGTTGCGAAAAGTTAGCTGTGAAACTGTTTTGCTTTGAACAGTGCAGTTTGCTGCTGTTTCCTTATACAGTTACATCAAGTTGTCCTTGAGGGTTTCTTAACGTCGTAAAGTTGTCTTAAGCACAGCACGCGACGGGAAACAAAATGCATTTCGCAACTGAGGAAGAGTTCAAGACACTGTTGGACGGTTATCACAACACACTTGGTCTGATCCCACTTTCCCGCAGCAGCTGACCGTCGGATTTGAGAGGAAATGCAAGATGACGCAAGTTTATGGAGCTAAATTATCTTCATACTGCGGATTATTTTTTAAAATTGGCACTTGGGGGGGGGTGCGGCGCGGACCGGCCCGGACTGGCCCCGACTGGCCCGGGTCTACATCTGAGCGCTGTTATAAACCGGCGAACGATCTGCTGCCTTCCGTGAGGAGGAGCTGGGACGGCTTTACCTCAACTACTCTCTTTGCGAGTCCCTCCCCAGCAGAGATTACGGGCTCCCTTTTCGCATTTACCTGTAAACAAAGAGTAACGTTCTCCCCTTTGGCTGCACTAGGGCCTGGTTTTTTCCGTTTTGGATGGATGTTCCTGTGTTTCCATAAGCTCAGGCTTTACTAATGACTCGTACTTTTCTACTTATTCATTGCTGTATTGGGCCAATAGAGAGAATGAAGGAACATATTACTTGTTTTAACAGCTGGTCATAAATTTTAAAAATAGCCAGAACGAGCCATCGTCTGCTAAACTGAGCGCTGCGTGCAGCAGTCGGGCTTCCGTCCGAGTCTGTTGTTCCACTTAAAGGAAAGACTGATGTATCGACTGGTTTAATGGCTGCCTTTACTAGCCACCTGACCCCCCTCGGTGCGTCGATTGACAGCAGTCACTATATATTGTTAATGTTGTTTGGCTGTATAGCGGAGAACTTGCGACCGGCAGTCCTTGCTGGCAGAAGGTTGTTCACATCTACACGCTTAGTAGGCAAACAGTTGGAGGCCTTAAAACGATCCCGGTTCTGCACACCAGATTGCGAGGCCGCTTCACGGTGCTCCCTGTGTGGATGACACACGTTTTCCAGGCTGCTCTCTAACTCGGTGTCAGCTGCCGGTAACTCAGACCGAACCTATTAATGTCCCGCGGTCTAGTCTGAAGCGCTTGAGACCTAATGGGTATAGGATGTCCTCCGGATGGCCAGCATCATTAAAGGCCCTCCTTCCTGCAGAGCAGACGCTCCTAAAGGGGCCGTATTAGATTTGCAGGCCCCGTGTTTCCTATCTCCGCAGCTGAACGCGGAAACCTCTTTTCCTCGAGGAATATGCTCATTACCATCGTTCGCTTGGTCTTCAGCCATTATCTGCTGGTGCTAATCTGCTCGGTGCTCCCAGTCGGCTGAAATAACAGCCCTTGAAAGGAACGTGCATTGATCATTAGTCCGCCGGAGGAGGAATACGGTGCTAATATCCCGTTACAGGGCCGTCAGGAGTCACGCTGGGTGGGCCGAGCCCCCGACTGCAGTTTTGTCTCGGCCTCTTGCTCCGTGTCCGTGTGTGATCGGGTTTTTCGCGAGGTTCGGAGTGCCGGGCGGTGGATGGAGTCTGGGTTGCGTGAAGTACAGTAGCAGGGAAAAGTTTTTGCCCCTGCAGGAATTTAATTTTTTTTGTTGTCTTTCCCTTTGAGATGTTCGTCAAACAAGTCTGAGCAGGAAATTATTCATCTTCCCAGCTCTTCTGCAGCAGTTCCCAGGAACGTAGGACACGTCCAGGTTCTTCTGCTCGCCCTCTTCTGAAAGCACTGCGCTCATGTTTTTGTCTGTTACTCCTGCAGGATACAGAGGTAAACCCACCGGTGGAGTGACTGCTGTGTTGAGACCTGCTGGTTTCAGCCAGATGCCGTTTGTTGAGACCGACATTCAGGGAGGCCCCTAAGTGCCCAGCAGCTCACGCAGGAGAACAGTTCCTGTCCCTCCTGTTCCGTCACAATGCTAAATGTGGAGGATTCAAAAGGATCATTTATTCATTTTTCACGGCTCCTATGAGGAAGTTGCGCAGAATAACCTCCGGCGAAGATGCCGTGTCCTTGAAATGTGATGTTATGGAATTGCAGTGGCGATTCTGTCTTCCGTTGTGCAGGTTCTGAGCAGATTGGTCCGTGGAAAGAGACGCTTCTGCTGGGCTCTGCTGTGCCGATAGGAAAACTACTGTTGCCGTGCGGATCCACGTTGTGAACGGACGCCTTGCGATGATGTTGGTGGTTGGTTTGTTTGTTTGTTTTGGTTGTGTGTCCGTTCCTGGCTGTTTGTTATCGCGGGACGGGGATGAAGTGTGCGCGTGTGAATGAATCGCAGGCTGTGCTGCTTGGTGTAAAGAGAAAAAGTGATGAAGAGGGTAGAGGCGTTGGACAAGCCATGGGGGGCACGCACTTCTGGGACCGTCTGCGACCTGCCACTCTCTTGAAACGGTTCTCCCCGGGTGGCTTCTGTCTGGTGAGGTGGCCTGTTGGCTGCGTCGGGCTGCGCGGTGGAATGTCGCGTACTTTGGGCCGTCTTGGTAACGCGATGCACGTCTCCGTTGGGCTTCGCTGGGAAAATCTGGAGAGTTTTGTAAGGATTTCTTATGTTGGGTTGTTTTGCATGGATTAAACGGAACAGGATTTATCAGCGTAGTTGGGGTTGAGAGAGGAGGTGATTGACATGCTGAGATGAAGACTCTGTTGTGTCTGTGTGTCAGACAGCAGTAACAGCCAGCGATGTCTTAAGAGGCAGACGGCCGGTTGCTGCCCAGCAGGTTTTAGCTTTTAATGTGATGGAATCCATTAGAGATGTTTAGTTAATTTACAGAATGCACTGATACCAGAAGCCCGTATGTGAAGCTGAATTGTACACATGCCCCTCAGTGTATTTATGATCCATCTTTTGTCAAAAAAAGCAATAGATCAGAAGTCTAAAGGCTGGTCCAGGGCAGAAGCTCTGTGGTCCACAAGCTGTAATAATCTAACAGTCAACCCTAGATTTATGTGTTTGGCATGTAAATCAAATAATGGTATTAAAAAAACAATCTGATTGACACAAGGTGGTCCTTCCAAAAAAAAAAAAACATCGGTTTCATCGAAACGTATAAAAATAAACTAAATAAATCAATGAATAAATATGTCCCCATGTGCTTTGTTCTGTGTGTAACCACTGACTATTACTGGTATTTTGGGTAGTTTGTTTGGGGGTTTCAGACGGGCCATAAGAAATAATGGTGGTGGTGGTGGTGGATTTGCACATTTTCAGGAACCAGCTAGACGTGTAAATCGAGGGATGAATGTATTTATGATGAATGAAAGTGCAAAGATGAAACACCATTTATTCGCTGGGTAGTTTCTGTAAAAGAGCAGAACTTTATTAATCCCTGCGGAGAAGTTGACCTGTACAGCAGCTTAAACAGAAGATGTGTAAGAAAAGGTACAAAAAGCATAAATGACAGAAGACATGTTTAATGGAAGCTGACAGTTAATAAGTCCTTAGGAGGTGGAGGAAGGACCTCCAGAAGCCCCTCATTGTGCTCTGAAGCTGAGCAACTGTGGTTAAAGGAGCTTAAAAATGTCGTCTTCAGCCTTTCCAAATTCCCAGGAGTGTTGAACAAACACATGTGGTGATAACTTATTGATATCATCGGTGCTGACAAACACTGGGCGTAAACTGTAAACACCGTGGAAGTAAGTTGAATTAAACGGGTTAGTTTTTTTTTTTTTTAAGGTTTGTTTTGCTGCTGTTTGAAAACAGACAAGTGAAGAAAATAAAATTTTGAAAAAACCGAAACGTTGGTATCTTAAAACCATAATTGAATATCTGTAGCCCCCAGGAGCCGGTGTGTTAGGCATCAGAAACGGTTCCGACGGTGGCGTCGGCCGGGCTGCAGGGACTGCGAGCTGCGCTTTCTGAGCTTGATGGATGAAGTAAAAAGACACCTGTGAGGAAGAGGAGGGTGGATTTAGAAAGGCGGCCTGATGCACCGCCTGAGATAATGTCATTCTGCCCTTGATTTGATTTGGGAGCGGTTTGCAGAGCTCGACGACGGTCTGTGCAACACAGCTGTGATCCTCTGCTTTTCTGCTTCACTTTGCACACGTGCAGAAGTGCCTTCGGGGAGAAGTTCTTACTTATTCTTTCACTTTTTCCACAGTGACTGACTGCACCAGATCAGCCACAGGAAGATGGGATTCGCGTCGAGATCTTTGTCCGAGTTTGATTCCTGCCGCCATTAAACTTTCAACTGAAACGTCAATATTGGTATAAAATGTTACTGCTGAGCAATTGATTTTTTTGACTTTTGCAGCCCAGTTTAACAGCGACCAGAAATGCAGTTTTAAGGGATGTCTGCAGTGTCCCGACGGTCTGAAAAAGTGCAAAGTTCTCCTTGTAAACAGGTCCTGCCTTGATTTCCAGCAGAAGTTTCTGCTGACAACTTGGGACGTTTCGTGTGGCGACTCTTTGCCAGCTTGTTGAATCGATTTGTTTGACTGACTGTTCTTCCTCGTCGGTTGATCTACCTGTTTATACAGCTGGGTAGTTTTTACTGTATTGGTTCGGGAAAAATACCCTGATCCAGGCTAATGCAGCCGGAGGTGGGATTTGAACCTGGGTTTTTTGGATGGAAGGTGGCAGCTCGACTCCCCAAGTTGTCCACTGCATCTTGCTCGTCCTTTTTTTATATCATTTATGTTAAAAATGACCATTTTGTTGGTTGAAAATGCCGTCCCACCAGGTCTGAATCGCCTGACGATCTGCTTGTGGTTGTTTGCATGCAAAATGTTTAGTGTTTCTGGACATAAATATTTCCCCTTGAATCAGTGTGACAAAAGTGCTCATTTGAGAGCCAGAGGAGGACCCTTTGCTGGAAGCTCAGCTCTGCATTCCTGTGCCTCCTGCTGGCAGCCATGGAAACCTCTTTGCCATGGAAACGGCCCCCTTGCCTTCCCAACAAACAGCCCCCCCAGGGCCGTTCTTGGGTGCTGACTGAGGAAAGTCGCGTATGGGGTCTGTTTCTTTTTTCTTAAACACTTGACTTTGCTCTTCAGCAACATCGCAGTGTAAAGTTCAGTCTCAGGTTTGTATCGTTTGCTTTTTTGCCTCCTGGAATTTTCAGTGATTTGGAGAAATTAAAGTGGAATTAGTTTCTTTACTGTGATTTTGGAGTTACACCGGAAATACAGTCGTTCATGAGAGCGAAGATGGAAAGTCCTGAAAGTAATTTGTTTGGTGTTGGAGTTTACAGGCGGATGTGGTCGCTGTTTGTACGTCTTAACTGTCCCCTCGCAGGACTTTGTTTTGGCTGCTCTAAGCCTCCCTCTAAAGAACTGAAGAAGTGCAGGAACACGCGGGTCCCACCTGTGTCTGGCCCCGGTCACATGTTCTTCTCTATGGCATCTTCTGTTAACCCTTTAACCCACCAGGAAGCTAAATCCTCAACACTGTTAACTACAAATGAGAACATTGACAACTATGAACGTCTTAAGGGGAGAAGGTAGTAGGACATTACTTCACTGTTAGTTCCGTTTCATCTGTAGGTTGGGGGCATTTGGTGTAAAGTGTTGGCAATACAAGGAAAGTGTATAAACTTCAGCTTTTTCACTGGAATGGTGAGTCCATGTTTCACTTAACTTAGCTCCTCATACCGTTCGATCCGCTGAACGTCGTATTTGCGACGCCCTTATGGTTTGCTTGACCAGATGATATATCTTTTCCATCCAAAACTACTGTCACATCACCACCAAACCTTTTGCTAATGGTGAATCTTCCTGGCTGGCAACAGAAGATGCAGCCAGAGCCCCAATTTACTCCTCTGAAGCAAACGTGGACAACACGGAAGTGGAGTCTCACCACGTTGACTTACTAGTGGACTTGCAATAATATCTAAAGCCACCACCATGTCACCTTTCATAGGATCACAGTAAAAGTCAGGAGAACACAATAGTTTAGAAGATCTCAAAAATAAAGCCCCCGCATATTGTGTTGTGTCCATGGAGCAAATGAAAGCTTAGTTGTAACAACGGTTGACAGAGGGAATTGGTTTTCCAAACTGTACACTTCTGCAGAATGAATTTACTGGAAAAACTGGTTTATATTGGCTTTACTGCAGTCTTCTCAACCAGAGCTAGTGCCTCAGCTGTGTGACTATGGGTTCTGAAGTGACTGGAAGACACTGACGCTCTTCCTTTATGTAGGCAGAGTAGCCGGATTTTGTCTCGGGTCAAAAATCTTGAGTATTAAAATTGAGTAGATAAATACACCAGCACTTGGTGTTGGACAGCATTGATGTTTAAACCCAACTCATTTACTTGTGGCTTTAAATAATCGACAAAGCCATGGAACATGGAAAGTGTTTTATCGTATATCAGGCTCACGAGTGGAGTTTAATGACCAAGAAAATGCATTTCATCCTGTGCTCCCAGTCCTGCTCCTCCTCCTTTCAGAGACTTGCTTGTTTACCCAACTTGTGTGTGAGTAACTGGTCCACTTTGGCCCTGCTGGTGGTCGGATGGTGGAAGTTGGCCTTCAGAACGTGCTGTAATGTTCCCCAGGCCGTGGACGGGCAGCGTGGTTCTGGACGTCGCTGCGAAACTGCCAGCAGAAGACGCCGGGCCCTTTGCTCGGCTGCTGTCCGTTACATTTGCGCGTGTGTGAAATGCCGCCCTGCATAATCTTGTCTGCTCACTGCGACCTTCTGGAACTTTTCAGGCGGAAACCCTGACCTGGGCGAAGACGTCGTCCACGCACGCGCAAAGCGTCGCAAAGGCCAAGTACGAATTTCTCTTCGGCAAAGTTGAAGACTCGGGATCGTCCAACAGCGGTACGGCACCTCGGATCACCTCCAGACACATGTAGTCAGGTCTTCTTTTGGTCAAAATTCCTCCTTTGTAATTCAGTTGGTTTCTTTTTTTTTCACATTGAATCGTTGTTCTGGGTTCTGAATATCTCTGGGTCACAGATGCAGATCTTCTGACTGTAATTGGAGTTTCCTTCATCTCAGTGTGGGGTCAGTTCAGCGCTACGGGAAACATTAAGGGAATTGTGTTCTGTTTATTTAGGATACCTGAAAGGAGCATCAAATTGTACACGTTTACATGTCATGTTTTTTTTTTTTTTTTTTTTTTTCTTTTTCTGAAATTGCCTCGTGTGGCCCGTCCAGGTCCTTTGAAGGTCGTGAAGCCTNTTTTTTTTTTTTTTTTTTTTTTTTTCTTTTTCTGAAATTGCCTCGTGTGGCCCGTCCAGGTCCTTTGAAGGTCGTGAAGCCTGAATATGTCTCATTCACGTCTATTTGCTATCTAACCAAACCCCGTGTTGCTCACGGCTCCAGTGTGTTTGGGCAGCGATGGTCTGCAGGCAGGAATTCGGTTTCCCGGAAGATGACGCAGTCTGTGCTGCTCGGCACGTGAGAATCACCAAGTTGGTAACTGCATTGTGTGTCCTGCTGTCTTGCACTCCGCTTCAATGTCTTCTGAGTGATGAAATGTTTGAAAGAGAGGGCAGCTGCTGCCTGGCAGACTTTGCCGTTGGATCCGACTCTTCATTTTGTGTGCGTTTGAGAACAATATTCAGGTTTGGAACTTGCAGAAAGGAAATAGCTATGCTAAATCTTTTTAAAAAAAATTGAAAATTTGACTCTTACAACATTGCTTGGCTGTCTCAGCATTGCGGTGCGGCGATACTTTGATAATCGGAACTTGCTATATTTTAAATGATGTAAAATGCAGCCCTGGTTAGACGGGCTGCTGTCCTTGAAGTCGAGTTTTAAATGGCGAAACATGAGCCGACAAGAAACTGGAATTGCCTGTAGCGCGTGAGAGGAACGTCGGTCGATTTCTGCCACATTGACACGTCGAGGTTCGCCGCGGGGCAGTAAACGCTGTGGTAACACCGTCGTAACCTTGGAAAGCGGAAGCACGCAGCGGGATCGGGGGGGTATCGAGATACAGTTGGAAACGCCGCCACCTTGCTGTGCGTCTCCTTGGACTGTCCCAGGAAACATCTGCAAGATGGATTCCCGAAACCTGCCAAAGATTTCGGGCCATCTGAGTCACGGTTCACCGCGAGGGATGACGTTACGGCCGGTTGTCTCACTTCGAGTGTCGAGGCTCCCGTCCGAGCGGATGAGGTAAAGCAGCGGTTTTTCAGGAGGAGGTGAAATAGCGCACAGGCTTCAGAAGAGGCATAAATATATTTTCCTTTTGCATACATGGAATATTCCCTTGTTCGCGGCGTTTCCGATGCTAGTCGACAAGCCTCGGTTTACAGCTTCGCCGGGGCGATCGTGCCTGGTGGTTTTCAGGGATAATGGAGAATTGCATGCAGTTTGGGGTCGAAAGAGGTCAGTGCAAAGCGGGTAGACGTTCCGAAGCCCCCCGGTGCTCCGTTGCCGCGCTCCTTTCGTTGAGCCGACACAACTGCCCAGTGTTTGCAGTCCAAATAGGAGCTTTTCAGGAGGAACCAAACCACAACAAGTTCCTTTGGTCTGTCCCTGCATACTTTCTTTCACACATACACAGGGCGCTGTTTCAACATCTCCAGGGATGTGGAAGGTCTACAAAGGCCCATTCAGCCAGCTTCTTGGTACATTATTGATCTTGTGTACGTTTGGTGTTGGACAGTAAATCATAATGACAGTGATTCTGGGAGTGACAGAAAACATGTCTGCAAAGTTTGTTGTTCAGAACAGGAATCGGTATTTCCGTCATACTGAGAACAAAAGTCCTTCAAATGCTGACGGTGAACAACATTTGCTCGGTTTTTGGTGTTGGGATTTGACCCATGTGCCACACAGCTGATTCTCTTTTTTTTTTTTTTTTTTTTTTTTTTTTC
>UFQX01000169.1:494582-637386 GCA_900497675.1 Arapaima gigas | reverse complement strand
CCAGTTTCCCCCCCCCCCCCCCACAACCATTCTCAGAAAACCCCCCGAGTATTTAGCTATTTATTTTGTAGGCTGGGCCTACAGGGTAGTGCAGGAGCAACAGAATTAAAATACGATGGGACCCTAGAGGATTAGAACTCACCCACCTAGGGCTCAACGCCCTGGAAAAGAGCTTTGAATTGCAGTTCACTGCTATGTAGTGCAGTTCTCTCTTACCTGTGTGGACGGCAAAGGACCTGTGGGCCTCCTTCAGTCCTCACACCTCTGCCTGCTGCCATTTGTTCTCCTCCTGTCTTCCTCACCACTTCAGTTACTCAAGTTCACCAAAACATTCCTATTCCCTTTCACCTAGATTGTGCCCCCCCCCACAGGAGATTATCGGTCCGAAGGTTTGCTGGGAGTTATTTGGTATGCCGTGTGACTCATTTCCAGCACAGCAGCCCCACAGGGTAACAGATCCTCCCGCGCTTTTTTTTTTTTTTAATGTAGCCGAAATAATAAACTTTTCTCATTTCAAAACACAATCTTGACTAAAGCGGAAATTGTATCTGGAGGCATTTCAGCCCTTCCTTCGGCAGCTTCATAACCAGGAGATGGTGGCGTTCCTCCAGTTTCGGTCTATTAAATGCCTCTGTCATAAAAAACACAATAACGAAACAATTTTGCATTAATAATAAATGTAAATTGCATCGTTGCTGTCTTACATTTGCTTTCAACGACGATGTGCAGTGTGATTCAAAATGAATTTAACACTTTCATAAATGTACTACTCAGTCAGTATTACATGAAATTGTGCCGTATTGAACGTTTCTAGAAGAAAGGAAAAAACTGAGTTACTTTATACTACATGTTCGGATGATGCTTAGTGAGTACAAAATTTATGAAACTCTTCAATTCTTTTTGAGTCACAGTGGTTTTTTTTAGGCTACACTTGAAGAGTGTATCTGTGATCGACGTTATAACTGTATTTCCAATAAGTAGTATTATGTTTGTGTGATTTTCAGTAACTTTTACAAGCCATTCCCTCCATTTCAGATGAATGTGTTGTGGTGTATTTTGCCACTAATGCACCTTAACAGAGGATGGTCTCTGCGTGAGAAGTGACCATTTCGGAGTGTGTCCTGCACATCTGAGGGTTGGTTAATAAGTGTAAGGACTGGATAGGTGGCAGCAGCAATATATAATATTATAATAATAGCTTCATGCTGCCGACCGTATGCATGTCCTTTACGCTGTAATATAAGGGCACCGTGTCCACATTTAAAATACATTTTCTGTTCAGTGCATGAAGGAGAACGTGACCTGAGCACCCCCCCCCCCCCCACCGTNGTAATATAAGGGCACCGTGTCCACATTTAAAATACATTTTCTGTTCAGTGCATGAAGGAGAACGTGACCTGAGCCCCCCCCCCCCCCCAGCTGGGAAATACCCCCCACGCTCACATCAGTCCCACCGTGAGGTGAAATCCCGGCACGAGGACGGGGGTGCAGATGGAGTCAGAGGCGGGACGTTTTCAGAGATCACCGTCCGGTGGGATTTCAGGCACGCTGTGCGACAAGAGCGCTCTCTCGCCCGCTCGCCCACCCGCCTTCTCGCTGCCATGTCTCTGTGAATAAGCCGACTCGAGTACCTGTGTCCTGCTGCCCGATCCGCTCCTCCGTCTCTGGCCTGTCACATGGCGCGGGGAGCAGCCAGGCTTTATTACTCGTCACTTTTCCGGCTCTCGCAGGCTCCTCATGGGTTCCTTTGTGTCCGGCTGTTTCTCCCACGCCGGCCTGTCCGATGCCGCGCGCGACTCCAACCTGTAAGTCCCCCCGACCGTCGGTTGTGCATGACATGTTCGTTCACTCCCGTGTCGACCCCCCCCCCCCCCCCCCCCCCCCCCCCCCCCCCCCCCCCCCCCCCCCCCCCCCCCNCCCACCCCCCCCCCCCCCCCCCCCCCCTTTTCCTCTCAGGAGGCTGCCCGCTCCGGCACGCTCTCCTCTGCGAATCTGACAAAGTCGAGGTTGCGGGAGCAAGAGCTGCCTGCCTGGCTTTCTCTTCTTCCCCCTCCTCTCCTGGAAGTGGGTGGTTCGTACATCGAGGCAAAGCAGGCATCTCACAAGAATACTAATACTAGACATGTAGACGGCTGGGCTCCGCAGTGCTGATTTCGTCACCGTCAGGGAGACGCAGCCCTTCAGAGGTCACTGCTCAGCATTGCTGTCTATTTATCTTTAGCGTGTAGTGACCTGCCGACGCGCAGCCTGCGGTGAGCCCGGCGAAGGCAATTCGGCGGCTCTCGTGCTGCGTGTCACCGAGGTCATCCATCACATTCCTGCACTGTGCGAACGGTAGAACCGGAGCACGGCAGCCGATATTAGTGCTTTTCGAGCGGCTCCTTTAGCTGCTCGTGTCGCCCTCCTGAGAAGAGTCTCCGAGGACTCAAACGGACCCATCTTGCTTCCTCAATTGAGTCTGTTCGCTTGCTGGGAGTTTTACCCCACTTGTTTTTATCGTATTGTGCCTGCAATTGATTTTCACCGACATTTTGACGTGAAACGCTGAATTGTGCCAAAAGATGCTTAGTTTGCTACTGCGGTGTATTTAATAATTGTGGTATTTAATGTGATGAAAAGGGTTGGCTAGAAGAATGTGGGCCGTGTGCTCATATTACACCAAATATTTTGAGTTTTTTTTTTCCCTCTCTGCCTCTCGAACACCCAAATCTCTTGGCGTTGAACAAGAAAGCTTTTCTGAGTCCATCAAAAGTCACCTTGCAGAAGACTAGTTCTAACAGGGTCTACAGACGGAGGGTTTGTGACGAAACACGTTAGCTGACCGATGCTGAGAACAATATTTAATTTGTACTTTACATAATTTAGTCTTGTTAGAATCAAAGATAAAAGTCTGGGCACCGAATCACCTTGTTTCCTTGTTTTTGGCATTATTAGCACGGCAGCGAGGCCCAGCAAACCACAGTATTGCCAGCAATGGGAAACGATAAAGACTGTGACTAACAGTGATGATTTCATACGCCGATATGATAACCGACGCATCTGCAACATGTCAAAGGAGCCGTGTGTAACGTGCCGGTGTTTAATGACCGGCATGTATACAGACAGGAGCAAATGTGCTGTAAACGGGCCAGTTTCAGTACCATTTTTACACAAATTCTGGATGAATGGTTTTCACTTAAAGAAAGACCCCTTTGATTTGTAGGCTTTTTGTGTGCTTGTTTTTTTTTTTTTTTAAATTTTCTATCTGAATATATAGCACATACAGTTCTTAGGTGTGTGTTGGTTTTTAGGAAAAAATCCTTTTGACGGCTACGACACCGTTCTATCACAGTATTCTGTACTAAATCTATTGAGTTCCTATTCTATTAATATAACCGAAGCGTATTATTTGGACTGTGGTATTTACCGCCCAAAGCAAGCTGAGTACTGCGGTTTGTAGGCTATGCTGCAGTGTTCCTCTGTTATAATAATAAAAAAAGTGACGCACTTCACATCCCTCTGGGCTGTAGCTGGTGTCCGCGTGCGCGGGTCATATGACCTCGCCGGGGCTCCTCCCGAGAGCTGTCACTCCTGCACCCCGGGCTTCGGATGCCGCCCCCCGGCATCCCGATGTGGCTCTAACCATCGGCGGAGTGACTCAGCAGCCTGAGCTGTCTGGCAGCCTGTTTCACAGGCAAAACAAATACAGGGAGATGTTACTTGTGATGGTGCTTTTTTATTATGAGGTGAGAAGAGAGAGCTGGGTTTGGGATATTTCTTTTTTGCCTTTGAGTTTGTTTCCTGGAAAGGTTAAATTTTACAGCTGCGGCACAGAATCAAAGTAATAACCTTATATCATAACAGAGACAGAAATATTGAAGGCAGAGGCGCCGTGACGATGTGGAACGGTCCTTGTGAACGAACATGGAGGTGTCTGCAGTCGTGTGGTCAGCGCTAGGGGTCGGGCGTGAGCGGGTGTGGTGGGGGACAGAGGCCAGGGCAGCAGCTGTTTTCAATGAGTTCCCGTGGGGGACAGCGTCTGGCGTCACCCGGAGACGGCCGATTGAACCGACAGGAAGGGGCTGTACTGCCTTGGGCACGGGGGGCTCTTGAGTTCGCGGCCCACCTTCACCGTGTTCTGAAGAGACGAGTGGCGCTCAAGCTGACGCGCGCTGAGCGAAGCAAACCCCGGACGGCCGCGGGGAAGCCGTCGATCTTTAAACCTAGCGCTATTTTAGAAGTATTTTTTTCCAACACCTCTGTAAATAAATTCCCCTTTTGTGTTGTAATTGGGATGTATCTGCTCAGTTGTCTTGGGCTTTGATAGTCCAGGATAATTTGGAACGGTCATAGTGCTCTCAGGAGGTGTGTGCATGTAGATGGGAGTGACTGTCTTGTAAAAGACAAAAGAAAATTGTATTTTGGTCACTATGAAAGGCTTTTAGAACCGCAAGTTTGCCGAGTCATTCCCCTGTATTGTTTTAGGGTGTGGATTCCTGGAAAATACTCAGATGAGGACACAGTATTCCATGTCCTCCTACTTATCTGATACTGAAAGTGGTCAGTGATTAGAAGCAGCAGTAATAACAAAGGCAGGATGTGCTGGACTCCGTACAGACGAAAGAATAAATAAAACGAGCAAAGGGTCCGCGTGACAAATATACGATCAAACGGAATGTTGACATTTGCTTCAATACGGTTAACTTCAGGCTGGTGCATTTTAGCCGCCCCTCAAAGGCCGCCATCTGGCGCGAAGGACGGCCTATCTGCGTCTCTCACTGTTACCACAGCTACGTTCCCCCACCTTCACGGGGGGCCGGAAGTGCAGGCTCCCGGTCATATGATTACGAATGCTGTAAAAGGACAGGTCTTGAGGAGATCGTAGTGCGTTACTGAAGATTCAGGGCTTGTAGGCTCCTTGTGAACGATGGCGCTGGACTTCTTCAGTGACTTTTTTTTCTAATTCATTTCGAGTTTTCTTATGTATTTGTTTAGTTAAGGATACAATGTTTGGTTTGAATACTTATTAAGCTACATACAATTATTTACCCATTTATGCAGCTCGTACTTTTTACTGTATGAATTCAGGCTAAGCACCGTGCTCAGAGCTACTGGTATTGAAACACTGTCCACTATGCTACCAGCTTCCACAAAGACCGGTCTGTTCTCAACATGTCGATTTTGAGTCCGGTGCCTTAACCACACAGCCACCACAAAGTTATTCCTGGATCTCCAGTCTAGCACCGTTTTTTGTAGCACCCAGTGTTTAATATACGCCACGCTGCCACACCCCACGTTTGTTATAGCAGATGGCCGATTGACAAGCTGCCCTGAAACTTGCAGTCTGGTGCCAGCCGGCTCTCCTGTTCTGCTGTGATTTGTGACCAGTGGGGGTGTCGCCCTGTGGGCCACCAAGTGGCTGTTTGTTGTCCCGCCCTCCCAGCAGACAGGGTTCACTTAGACAAAATTGAAAAAATAAAGATACTGCACTTAAAGAGGGACTATGAGAATTTCCCCTTTTCCCCGCATTGTAAGATGATGCATTTGCTCACCAGCTTAGAAGAATGAGTTTATTTTTTGAGATTAATAAGTACCTGGAGACTCGCTGAGAGGCAGTGCGTGTCAAGGAAGCAGACGAGCAAAGGAGAACGATCCTTTGGTTCCGGGGCCGGGCTTGTGAACGTCACACGCTCTACACGTGGTGGACAGGACAAGCAGTACTTCCCACTGAAGAGTACGTTGTCAAAGTGAAACAAGTTTTTATTCGTACGCCTGCTGTTGTGCTCTCCGGTTCACAGTATGTTTTATTTCATTACTGCACTAGAATACGAATAGATTGTTCATATTCCACATGGCTGAATGGACTCCCAGGAAGGTCACCTGAACATACAGGGCGATTCCAAAATAAGCACTTTCGTAAATGTATTTATTCAGCCACCCAAGTTACTCAGGTGAAAATTTGTACAACTTTCCAAATGGCCAAAATCTGGAATAAAAAATGAAGGGTAAAACTGTAAACTATGTGGTACTTTTTACTCAGCAAGACATTTCCGAATGTGTTTGATTCTCTTTAATCACCCTGTATGTTGGACCAGATGACTGCGCCTGGATGAAAGTGTGTATAATGGTCTTTCTTGTGTTTATTCCCCTCTGAGCTGCAATCATACAAAGCTTTTAATCTGGTGTTTTCTGGGTATTTAATGTGACAGCAGGGAGAGAAGCGCTGACCTTTTGCTTCCGTGATGCGAAACCCACGAGGCCATTTTCGTCTGCGCTACCATATACTTCCCGTGCATTTACTCTTCAGCGCTTTCGTGCGTCTCTAATGTCAAAAACAGCCGCTTGTCTTTTAAAGACATTATTATATAGTACATAAAGGTCTTGCAAACTAGAAAGAATTGAACTGTCCTCTCCAGTAACTGAGATAAATTGTATGGAACTGTTGCTTTTGCATCTGCGTGCAGCTTTTTTTTTTTGGACTGACGTGGAAGAGGAACATCGTTCATTTGGAAAAGTTAGTGCTGACTGTAAATTACTTTTGATACTGACAGATATCAAAGCAATCGATAATGCAAACCTTTAATTATAGCAGCCAGCGGGGAAGGTGGTGTCAGCAATTTTTCCTGTACGTGAAAAGAGTTGTTTTCCTAATGCAGAGTTTCGCTCTCGGCTTCTGAGGCCTTAGAGAAAATAGTCACCACAGGTTCCTTGAGCGGGGCAGACGATTCATAAAGTAAATTGAATGACACCTGAGAACTGAATTGTACCATGTAATATTCCTACAGTACAGTTGTACATCAACTGCAAACTTTAGCACTGTTTAAACTGGCCCCCAGAAAATACACATTTGTTTAGACATCTTCATTTATTAACGGTCCTATTTTTATAATCTAAATTTTGAATCCAGTGGTGGCAGAGCAACACAGCAAGTAGTGCTAGCCTGTCGAATCTCTGGGTTGTGGTTTTGGACGTGGATTCAAAGTTTGTTCAGAGTTTGCATGTTCTCCCCACATCTACGTGGGATTCCTCCCACAGTCCAAAGGCATGTTTCATATCAAATGCCTACAACGTACCTGTGTGAGCTTGACCCGTGAGAGACTGGCCTCCCATCCTGGGCGTACCCTGCCTCGCACCCGGCTTCTGGGCTCCGGAGCACGGTGACCCTGCGTCGGACAAGTGACGACACAGGCTGAAGGTTGTCCGGGTCATCAATACTGAGTCATAGGTGCAGCTAATCGGCGCGTAAAGGATTCCATCAAAGCCGAGACCCAGAAGGAGTGAAAAGAGACACAAGGAAATTTAGTTGAGGGTCCTGGGAATACAGCTTTGTAACTTTAGATTGGTTTGTACTGTGATCTTGTGTTCTGGTTGCTGTTACTGGCTTCTACTTTTTTTAGTCATATTTTGTTTGGCATCTTGTGCTTAAGTATTGGGAAGAAAAATAGAAAAAGCTGCACAGCCTCCCACATGTGCTCCACGCCCTGGTGTGCTGCAAGGGGGATGGATTGATGCATCTAAACATCTAACTATGCAGTAACAATAGAGTGACTCTCTGTATTTTGCTTTAACATTGGCTGAATACATTCTAGTGTTTAACTGTGATGAAAGTAGAAGCAGTCAGTTTACAGCATGACTCATAGGTACAGCGAGCAGGTTTTCGAGCCAGACTCCAACAGCGCTTGTACGTCATTGTCTTGAAAGCAGCTCGAGCTTCTGGCGTGCCCCACCCTGCAGTCCTGCGGTGGGCAGCTTCTCCAGTGTGTCCTGATGCTCAAGGTCACGAGACTGGAAGCCGCTGCTGGCACGTGATCGCTGTGCTGTGTGTGTGCGCACACCCTCCTGGACTCTGAGGATACCAGATGGTGTGCTGCTCCCGCTCCCTGTTGTCCGTGTGGCTTGCTTGCGCTCGCCTGCTGGTCCTCAGTTCGAGGAGGAGGGTCCCTGGGTCAATGTGCACTGACAGCGATGCTCACGGGCAGGGGAGGGTCATGTCACACGAATGTGTCACTGAGGCTCGCGACTTTCCGTGCTCACTGCTGTTTTCCCGCTCAATATGATCGAGTTTAATGTAAAAAGTGAAGTAAAAACGCTTTAGAATTAATGCCTAATTGGGATGGTTTTGGGGACATACAAATATGTTGGTGATATGATAGGAAGTACTGTATAAAATGTCATCAGTTAGACTGCCATAAGCTTGCAGGCCAACACCATCACGCTGCTGAATTGTGGGCAACATGGAGACTGACCACCTCCCCCTGTAGCATCGCTACTTTGCACTGGTCCTCTTATCTTACCTAATCTATGTATCTATCATATATTTTAATCTATTCATCTATTTCTATATATTTATTTAAACTCTCCATCTGTTTATCTATTCATGTTTGTTGTCCTGAGCCGTCATGGTGTCTGTTTAGTGAACTGATGGTCCTGGATAAACGACACTTGTTTCTCTTGCGTGTTTTTATAAGGAGACAATGACAAAGTGAACCTTGAAAGGCAGCACATGATGTGAGAAATGTGGCCTTTTTAAGTAACTTTTGTGGTTTCAATACATTATTAATTTATATGGTACGAAATGATCAGTTGAGTAGATACTGACTGATCTGCAACGTTCCCCACAGCTATGCTTACAGAAGTTTTAAACTGTATCAGAGATGAACCTTTGCATATTGCTGCCCACGCTCAAGTTTCAAAACACAAATGTACTTGTCCAGGGTAGCCCTGAACATCATTACAAATACAATACTGAAGACATTTTTCTTTATTAATGAATAGTTTTATGCAAATTGCAGAACCATTAAATGAAAGAACATTTTCTTCCTTAAGAAATCTTTTTTTTTTTTCGCCCCCAAGTGATGACAATCATATGAAAGAACAATTATGAACCGGGTCTATCGGTATTCCGTTCCGCAGTCTGTTTTAAGGATTTCATTTGCAAACACCAGTGGCTTGGGAACCTGGCAAAAGGGGGTAAATACTAAAGCTGCAGAAGAACACAGCCTGGATTTTTGCTGCTTATTTCATTTTAACTGTGTTGCACTACTTCAGCTGCCTCTTCCGTTTTTGCTGATTTCTCCATTTTTTTTTTCTTAGATATACTTCAGCAAATTTCTTTGTCTGGTACAGAACTGCTTATCTTTAAATACATGCTGCTCTGCAATGACCTATTTGACCTGTTTTGATGATTCGGGGAAATTACTTTAGGGAATTAATTGTTATTTGTCATTTACTTGCTGCTCAGTATTTGAGACATCCTCACAGAGGTGGAAAGTTCATGAATATCACATTTATGTTTATTCATTTAGTAGAAAATTGTGTCCAATGTGACATAAATAAAACTCTGCATAAACAAGTGCATTTTGCAACCAAAAATGGACTTAAACCTGAAAAAAGGTAAATGGCCTGTTTTCCATTATTTTAAATGGGAAAAATTAGTCTTTCCCCCCCAAAAGAACCTACCCAATTTCCCCAAATATCACTAAAACACCGTAAACCCAAAAGCAGACAAAAACAATGCAACTGACTGTAATGAACTGTTGGAACTGTTTATAGTCACCAAAAGAGAGAACTTGATATGAGTGATAGAGTGGAGGAAGACAGAGGAGACGACATGTTTGACCGATGAGAAGTTGCCCCGAGACGGTGCACGAGCACCCGGTCTCCGTACGCGGATCTGCACACCTTCCCTCCGTCCATTTTACACCTGGTGTGCACGTTTTCTCTTAAAGCTGGCGAATTTGTTTGTTCCGCAGCTGTCGCCCCAGTGGTCACAAACTCGTCTTTGTGTTTAGTCGTATGCTGAGGGTTATGTGCGCTCTTCACTTTCCCGGGGCTGGGAGAAGTTGGCAGGAGGAGCTTCCAAAGGACACGCTTATTTCCAGCCCCTCACTCGCACTGCGGGCTGTTTAATAGGGGTTCTCGCGTAACGATGGGTTTTCAGCTGCAAACCTCAGTTGTATCAAGCCTTCGGAAAGTAAACGCTTTAGGCTAGAAAACATTATACGGGGAGCTCTGAACTTAAAACTGAATGTTTGGAATAAAAAACCGTGATGTTCTATTGAGAGAATCTAAATAGGGACGATGTATACTGGGGGATAAGCGTATAGTCTAATCTTCCCAGCCTTGCATCTCGCCACACGCTGTAGCACAATGACTTTCCCACCTTGCTATTTCTTAACTCCAACTCTCACCTGTGCCGTGCTTGGAATGTCTTAATTTGTCCACACTTTTCTCCCCGTTTTGCTGCCACTCACAACTAATGGTTAACCAGCTCCTCCAACAGCCCATCACTCAGTGCCTAACCCTCCCCTGAGCACGCGATGTGATGCAGACCCCCGACAGCCCGGTCAGCCTCCCTCCTCCTTCAATGCCACGCCAAGCGTGCGATGTAGGAGAACGTCTTCAAGGACTCCCGTCTCGGGCCGCTGAGGTCTCCTTCAGTCACATTGTGTGTGGTGCAGTTCCAAGTCTATCTCGTTTCTTATCTTCTTGCAGTAAAATATCAGGCAAACAGAAGCTGTTTGGTTTGAACACTGAACAGAAGAGAGAGGTCTGTATATCACAGCCATAACCCTCCAAAAACAGCAACAAATGGGACGGTTGACAGCTTCAGCCAGATTGTTAGCGACGGCTCGGCAGGCCCGCGTCCTTGCTCACGAGCAGAACTGGACAGATTCTGGTGCAGCATTTCATATAATACTATACGTACTCATCCATGTATTACACACATATATCTGTTGTGCCTTGATAACAAACCGCTGGTAAGTCACCAACCTCATCTGTCACCAAAAACGAATGTTGAACAGATGTGGGTGGCAAAACGAGGGAGAAGTGCAGTTTGTCTCTGCAAGTAGCAGCTTATAGATGTGACGTAAAAGCAAGTGCATATATAACCCACAGCCCCTGTGGATTTACAGGCGCCGCGTGTCGTACTGGGTGTCAACTGGGTCTGAGCTTAGTTCTCACGCAGGGAGGGCTGAGAAGTTGAGCTATGACGATGAGTCCAATGGAGGAGCATGAATTTATTCAAATGTGCACCTCGCATAAACCAAAAGGAAAATACACATCTTTCGTGGCAAAGACTGTCTTTGAAGAACAGAAGATGCCTGCTGACTTCCAGTTTAATATTTGCCCTCCGTGGGAATGTTTCAATAAAAGCACTTTAGTACTGCTCATACCACAGCATTCCAAAATAATTAAATCCGCCGTTGCTGCATTCTTTGTTGGATTTTTTTTAACTGCTGGATGAAGACACGAATTGGGTCGGTACTCATAAACACCCTGTTCCAGGGTGAGTTAAACATTACAGTCATCTCAGTCGTCAGGGATTTAGCTGGATATTCGTGCTGCATCAATTCAGGGTTTGATCCCTTTCGCAAAGGCCACTGCAGCACGACGGGGATTTGAACCAGCACCGTTCAGGCTGCAAGATAACAGCTGCGAATAGCTACTGCAGACCTGCTGGTCCAGAATAGAGGTTTATAAAAGTGAGAACCCTTTTACGCTTAGCGTACGAAACACGGCGCGTGATGGATTACACGCGTGTCGTGTCGATAGTCTGCTGCTCACACTAACGTGGCCGTGAGCCGGCGCGTCTCCGTGGACGAGCAGCGTGCAGAGGTTCGCTCATCCTCCCTTGCGGCGCCTCCTCGGCCCGGGGGGCTCGACTCCGCGCACTGACTTGTGGGAGATGCGGCGAAGGGCCACGAGAACCGAGGCTGGCGGAGACGAAAGTTTCTCTCTGAGTCGCGTGGGCTGCGACTGAGCTCCGACCCCGCCGGAGACCCACTCGGTCGGACGAGGGAGGGAGAAACGAGTGGAATGCGCGCGAAGACAATACCGCACGTTCTGGGAGTGGAGCCGAACTGGGAGTGGAACTCGGCGCACTTTTGTGTCGGCGAGCCGGACTTTCTCTGGGAGACCACAGGTAAACAGTACAGTAAAGTATAGTACAGCAGGGTAAAATTCACTCGGTGGCGGCGCGACACGTCCACGCGAGCGCGTGTAGCCCGGCGCGCGCTTCCCCTGCACTGCCGCCAAAAGTGCCGAGCGGGTCGCGCGCAGCTCGAGACGCCACTTTGCCTCAGGCGAGTTTTAACGGGAAGGTGGTTCTGGCCGTCACGGTTGTTAACTGTTTAATGCAGTAGTTGACCGATTAACTCTAAGCAAATGTTTTCTTTTTACGCGTCTTCCGAAGCTCTGCCGGTAAGTTAGGACTGTGTAGCATCCTGCGTTGGGGGCTGTGAACCAAGCGCAAGGTAGGAATTAACATTTAAAAAAAGCTTTGACTGGTTGTGATTTGAAAGGGAAAAAGGAGTGAGAGACGCAGCACACGATGCGCCCGGGGTTCGAGGCCGTTTACATTCACTTTTTTTAAATACACTGACGCGGATACACTCATACTTTCTTACTTCCCTACATTCTCACGCGAAAAGTCTCACACTCACACCTGAAAGCACGTCTACGCTTTATCTCATGCTTTAGCATTTTTCACATTCTTACCTCTCCATTTCCCCACTTTAATACATTCTCGTATGGAAAAAACTCACTCTTGCACTATAGCATTTTCACAAGTACATTAACACATTTCGGACACATTCGTGCGCAAAACCGCAGTACATTCACACTTTAATACATTCAGTAAATTCGTATCTGAATATGGTCACGCGTGCATACAGGAGTTAAATACACATTAAATACATTCACATGGTTTGCTCATTCTTGCACTAAAAGAATCATCCATTAAAGGATTCACACATTAATGTGTTTATATTGTCACATTCATGCATTCACCACATCACAGTGAAACATCAGCTTCCCCTTTCTTTCCAAGCACCACATCATTCAGAGATGCTTCCCCCTGCACTTGGTTCCTGTACCTCTCTTGGTTCTCCTTTTCAAGTCATTGTTTGGTTGCCCAGCACAACAGTTTATCTAAGATGGGTTTATTGTGCTCCACATGTCCATGTCTTCCGCCATTATCTATGTGAGCAATACAGCTGGATGTCACACTGAAGCAACAGCAGCAAAAGAATGGGGAATGGTGAACCTGTAGCAGAAGATCCACTGCTGGGTGGTTCATGTTCCCACCTTTCTCTCATACCTTCTTAAGTTTGTCTGATTCAGGAAGTCCCAAGAACTGGTACCAGCCTTAGTTTTCTGCGTTCAGAAGGAGAAGAAAAATTTGCCAGAATGAGCACACATGCAAGCTTATGTGTAACGACTGACCTAAATGTCCTGCGCAGTACTGCACGTGTACCTTTGTGCCGCTTGTGATGTACGTGAGTGCAGCTCTACGTACCGCGTATTTCCCCTCCCAGTTTGCCATATGTGAGACTTTAAAGGGAATGCAACTGTATTTAACGGCACATTGAATTTTTAAAAGGCCTCACGTAAACTCAACGATGCTCATCTCTGTTGATCCCTGAGGGATTTCCTGGGTTTACACTTTTGCCACAGGTTTCTCTGAAACACACCCAAATGTTGCCGTTATTTGTACAAAAAGCACAGTTACAGAAAGATCTTGCATGTTTTTCAGGGCGGTTTTGAAACGTCCGTTTTCTAAACACCTAGTATCTATCAGTGGTGATCAAGTAAACTGCTCTCACAGTGATTAGTTTGTGTGCTTCAGCTGTATTAGGAGCCACATTTTTTGTGCCTTTGTGGTGACAATGTCCACACCCTGTGTTATGGGACATCGCTGTCACGCCGTATTCAGGAACTGTCATACAGTCCTAAGTATGCCGAGGGCAGTGATGCTTGAAGGTGGTAAAATCATGTCCAACAGGCAGTGTAAAATGTTACTGCTCAGATAGTTACAGGTACTCCTAAGTCTAAACAAACAGAATTAGTTAAAATATACAAAATTTCGGAAATGCTAAGATACAGAAAGGGCAGAAACCAGATACGCTGCCTGTTTGTAACAAGCCAATATATGTCCTGTCATTTTCTGAATTTTAGAACGCACAAACATTTTCCAATTGGTGTTATGTTTAATTATGTTTTCTTCACTTGCTACTTCCTTCATTTTTCTGAAATTACTACATATTGCACAGTAAAAGCCATTTGTTTCCACACCCAGGAGTTGTCTGTGATGTATAACAAGCTACACATGACGTGTGTGGACATTAAATCAGAGTTTGCAGAGAGATGGTGTTTTGGTTTCCAGTCATTTTAAATTGCTGAGTAGATAAATTTGTCTTTAAAAATGTTTATATTTGTAATGGCTGTGTCCCACATATTTACTACATCTAATCCCTAAACAAATTGAGGTGAATCTGTATTAACCTTCTGTGAAAGCTGCAAGATGCTAGAAGCTGATGAACATTCTCATGTGATGAATCAAATAGAAATTGATACGGAATATGTTGTAGTGAAGGTTGCAAATTTTTTTTTTCAGCAGTTTAAAAATGAATTTTAATGTTTTTGTTAAGTGTAACAAGCCTTGCAATTCATTTTTATTATAGCTTTGAGTTCTTATAGAATCTAACTGGTGAATAAATCACAGGCCATTTGTATCAATTGTATCAACTGACAGTCTTTATGGTAATTGCAGCTTTGTTTTTACAAACAATTGGAGTTACAGACTTACAGTTTCAATTGTTTTTGAATAGTGAGCAGCCATCTTATTCGCACAGGCTTTAGGAAGTAAACTTAATTATTGCCTAGTTCTCCACTGAGCTGTCTGTCGGTGATTGTTGTTATTTACATTTACATCACACACTTCAGGCCACCCAGGACTGAAGCCAATCGCAGGTCCATCCCTTACTGCTGGTAACTGGCAGTTGCGGGAGGAGTGTGTGCAGAAGAGGTAAATCTGGACTCAGCTGAGGCCTGCAGGACTCAGTATGTGCTTTAGGTAGACGTGAACCATGAGAAATCCAGCTGTAAATTCTTTTTTGGTTATTCTCACCACTTTTTTTTGTTTGTCCAGTTTCCTCTTTGGTGGACAGTACTGCTTAGGAAAATAAGCCTTTTGGTGATCTTTTTAATTAAGTGGCCCAGAAGAGGAAACTGGTTGCAGTTTACCTTGAGTTTCAGCTATACTTTATCTTTACGTTCTCATTCTGAAATTGTGGATTTTCATGTGTTTTTGGTATGTGAACTGCTGAAGTTGTAATTCAGGTACCTCTCTCTGTTCAGTTCACAAAAGACAACAGCATTTGGACATACTGGACATTTCCAATGTGCACTTATGCATGTTTTCAAATTAAATATAATTTTGCACATTTTCAAGCACGTATTTTGTAAAGTGTTTTTCTTCAGATTGTGTTTTTACATTTTATCTTACCTCTGGATTTCTTGTTTGGGCTACTTGCATAGGGAAACAAGTTGCTACTTATCTAAAGGATTATGGTTTATTTTTTGCCCTTTTCGTGTGTCTGCATAGCAGGGATTTTACTGGGAATGAATCATCAACCTTTTGTTTACAAGTGCAGCCTTTTAGCCATTAATTAGCTTTGTCGGCCACCACTAGCGGAGTATTGGCCACCAGCAGCACTTCACTGAAGGCTTCTCCCCTGTGCCATCCTTTTAACCATTACCTGTTAATCATGTGCTGAATTCTAACTGTTGTCAAGGGATTTGGTACCTGATATAAGTAACGTCATTCTTATATTTATGAATGTGTCTTGAGAAGAGTTTTTTGCTCTGAAGTTGATGTGTGGTGTATTTAAAGTTTTCCTGCTTGTTTTCATACTATACTTTCTGGACTGGAATGGGTGTAGTCACATTTAGCACAAGCCAAGATTACTAGCCAGAAAACTGTTTAAATGCAGTTTATACAGTGTTTTTGTTTGTATAAAGATTTTTTTCTTAAACATCTCTAATCGGGGTTTTGTAAAGTGCACCCTTTCTTGATCCAACTCTGTACATCAGCTGCTGGTATGTTGTGGTCACACACATCCATTTTTGGTGAGAAACTTTGTCAAATGCTGCCTTTTGTCTTGTCTGTCATGAGGTCTGAGGTACATGGAAAAATGTGGTGTTTAAAGCAAACAATATTCATATACACTGATTTATTTAATATATATTTTAACTGCACTGACTTCTTTAAAAAAAGAGACCACTACTCTTAATGTCATATTACTGTAAAGCTCAAATGGATAGATTAGGCTTTATAAGATGGAAAGAGACAGGGGTTAAAACCTAAATGCTTTTCCCAAACAAAGTCATTCTTCTTTAGAATATAGTTGGTGCTAAAAGTTTGTAGCTCAGTTTCTTGTAACTCCAGGGTCACTTTTACCACTTAGACAATACGTGATAAAACTTCAGATCCCGTTATAATAAAAATGTGAATTGTATTTTTTTTACATTTAAATTCATTTTAAATGAGAGAAAATAAAATGCCTATTCTCTACAAACGCATTTTCAAAGATGCCTACTCTTGCAACACTAAGGAACACCAGACAAGAGCTGTAAACATTGGATGTGAGTTAGATTAAGATGATCTGGAACTCCTGTTCTGTGTAGGTATGTTTTACTGCCGTCAACAGGCCACATTCCTTCTACTACAAACAGAAATGTTAGATAATAGACAGAAGAAAATATGAAATATAAACTAGAACATGTTTGTAATATTAGGAGTCTGTAATGAACAGCTCGTTTTTAAAAAGTGAAAACAAAGCAAATATAACGATGACCAAGATAAATGGCAAATATAACAGCATTACACCCTGACTAATTTGTTCTGTCCCATGCCACCATTTATCTCCATACCCTTTAGGTATGACAGACCTAACTGTCATAACTGTGTTTAATGAAACTGATGGGTTGCTTACACTTTATGCTGCACTGATTCACAGCTGTTAGATTAAACCAGTTAACGCATTTAAATATCTAATACCATTTTTAAGAAATATAAATGCATTCTTTAACAAATTTTACAGGCCACCTGAAACCTTTCATGTGTTGCTCCTGAAACTGAATTGTAGGTTAGATGTGGGTGGTTTGTTAGCTTGAAGAATGTTTAGCTTTTGTCTATCCTTACAGTTAAGCTTATAGTAAAATCCTTATTGCTGCCGTTTCAGGTTGCTTACTGGGTGTTTACATGGGTGACTATTATTTAACAAATTTCTCACTTCATCTACTTCAAATGAGGACTTCAAGAAATTCAGCAGCTTCCTTTCAAGAAGTAGTAAAAAAAAATTAATAATTTTCTTGTAATTTTTGTTTGTGGAATAGTTTGTCAGCTTTCAGCACTGCATCTTTTTTACTTTTTTACGTTTGCCTTTCTGTGTTGTTCTGATGATCAATCAACAGGTGGCAGTGTAACATTTTCTTTTTAAGCAAAATGAGTTTTCGAAGGGATTCTTGGCATTTTTTGTTCAGTGAACGTATTTTATGTCTCCTAAATAACGGTGGTATTTTTAAAAAGATGTTTTTTTATTTTCCACAGATAATCTGATTGTAGGGTGTCATGGCAGTTTGACTTGCATTCTTAAAGTAACCCAGATATGGGACTTGTGAAGCTTATCATTGTTCTGCCTGGCATTATGAATGATACATGGTTTTATCATGTAATTTTTCTGACTAATAACCCAGCTTTTTACATGCTGTGGCAGTGATAACGTAAAACTTACAGGGGATTGCCGTATGTATAACTCATCACATTGTTGTTTGTTTTTTTAAAGTAGCTTCAATGCAAACGTGTTTTTTTTTTTTTCTGTTGTCTCTGTCTGTGCCAGATAAGAGGACAGGAATGGACAGGGAAGTATTGGTCTTCAGTGGAGAAATTATCCTCCCTCTGCCTTCTGTTCCACAGCCAGTGGGAATAACAGTCCATCAGCATGGCTGTTACATGCCATTTGGTTTAATTTTTGCCTAGGCGACGGCAGCATTTATTGTGAGATTTCTTTACAATGTTTGGGGGCAGCTATCTGAACAGAAGGTCTGAATTGAATTCTCCCCTATAATGGATTTTTTCACTGCCTGGGCTCAAATCTGTTTTTCATTCTTATTTACCTCTGATGTCTTGTATTATGAATATTAGAGAATAATGGGAAAGAGAGATGAAGATGTCCTTTGGTGTCATATGATATTTGTATGCTAGCTTTGGGTTTGTGCCATGATTTAAGTTTGTCCCATTTGCCCTGCATGAGTGATTAGATTTGGTCTTATATTTTTCCTCTTTTAGTTTGGGATGAAGGGATGAAGACTGCTGTAATTATCCCTCTATCAGGCTGCTGGGACCACATATCTGCACCCTGTACTTCTCGTGCACCACACATGAAATAGAGACGTGAAGGTCAGGAGCAGTAAGATGGATGTACTCACACAGGCGCAGTGTGTTCATCTTGCTTTTTCAAATGTTGAATTAGGACAGGATAAAATAAAACTGTATTGATCTCCACAGAGAAATTTGGTGTACAGCACCTGAACACACAAGGCACTTAACAGGACACTCATAATGCATATAACCACAAATAGTTTTTTTTCCCTGTTTTTGTCATCTAAATAAATAAACAAAGGTTAACAGTAATAAATTGTCTAATTGTTGAGGGGTTGTTTTGTGGCATTATGAAGACAGATGTCTGTAGGTAAGAAGGACCCCCCCCCCCAAAAGTGCTTAAATATACTCACTGGCCACTTTATTAGGAAAATCATTCTAATATCAGGTAAGACTCCTCTCCCCTCCTTTGCTCTCAGAACAGCCTGAATTCTTCATGGCATGGATTCAACAAGCTGCTGGAATCATTCCTTAGAGATTCTGGTCTATGTTGACATGATGGCATCAGATAATTGCTGCAAATTGGCAGCATGAATGTGCAGCTGACAAATCTGCTGTTCTACCACATCCCAGAGCTGCTGTTAGATTCAGATCTGGTGACTGGGGAGGCCATTGATGTTCACCGAGCTCAATGTCATGTTCATGTAACAAGGTTGAGATGACCTGTGTTTTGTGACATAAAGAGATGTACACGGTCAGCAATGATACAAAAGTATTGCCCAGTGTGGCCAAGAAAACATCCCACACACCATCACACTGCCACGACCAGCCTGAACTGTAGAGACAAGATAGATTGGGTCTGTGGCTTCATGCTGTTTACACCAAATTCTGACCAAAATGAGATTCATCGGACCGTTTTCCATCAACGTTTTCCAATCTTGAGCTGTCCAGTTTAGTTGAGCCAGTGCCCACTGTAGTCTCAGCTTTCTGTTCTTGCCTGAGAAGAGTGTCACTGTAGGCCTTTCCTTACCTGCTTTTTGGTGATGGTTAGAGGTGGCTGGGTAGGAGCAGATAGGTGGTGCTGCGATTACACAACAACACGAGTGGGGGTAGGTGCACACCTATAGTACCTTAAATGGAGTGGGAGGAATGGGGCATTGGGGTGGACAATTTTGTTGAATTCAGCTCATTTGTCTGCTCCACAGTTCCCTCTATGGCCTCCTTTGTGGACTGTTTATAGTCTGTGATGTTCCTCACATCTTTCCATACCTCTGTTAAGTTATCATGCTTCAGGTTATAAGCAGGCAGATAATAAACATAACAGTTTAGTGTGACTGACATAGAAAAGGTTTGTGAAACCTTTACAGTTACCTGGATTTCTGCATTAAATACTCAAACAGCTGAAATGTGGTCACTATAATAGACAGTCACAAGCTGCTTAATGTGATGACAAACAAATAATTGTACTTCAGTCAATACTGAATAGGCCATTTAAACAATCATGTGCAAGGTTTAAAAAGTATGTGAGCCTCTGGGGAAGTGACTTCTACAAAAGCTAATTGGAGTCACGTGTTTCAGCCAATGAGATGAGATTGGTGGTGTGGATTGTAGAAGTTCTCTGGACTGTTTAAAAAAAAAAAAAAAAAAAAGACAAGTCAGGTTACTGACAGTCTGCTCTTCTCAAGTAACATCTATTTATGGGCACCATGATCAAAATAACTCTATCAAAATAGCTTTCAGTAGACCTTAGAAGAAGAATTGTAGAGGTGCATGAAGCTGGAGTTTCCATCAGTCCACAGTAAGAGAAACTATCTACAAATGGAGGAAATTCAGTACAGTTGCTACACTCCCTAGGAGAGGGGAGCCTGCAAAGATCACACCAAGAGTACAATATGCAATGCTGAAGGTGAAAAAAGGAACCCGAGGGTATAACAGCAAAATACCTGTAGAAATTTCTAGAGTTTGCTAAAGTCTGTTCATATGTCCACTTTAAGGAAAACAGTGTTCTGTAGACAGATGAGACAAAAGTTAGGTTAGGAGGGAAACGGGCGCTGCACACCAATACCTCATCCCAGCTGTGAAACCGGGTGGAGGAGCTGCGTGGTTTGGGCTGCTTTGCTGCCTTGGGGCCTGGACAGCTTGCAGTCGTTGAGGGAACAATTAAATCTAAATTTTATCAAGAAAAGTTACTGGACAATGTCACGGTAGCGGTCGTCACCTGAAGCTTAATAGAAGCTGGATGATGCAGCAAAATACAAGAGTAAATCACCAACAGAATGGTTTAAACAGAAGAAAATTTGTGTTTTGCAATGACCAGGTCAGAGTCCAGACCTTCAGCTAGCTGAGAAGCTGTGGCTGTTCTCACAAGCGATCCCAGACACATCAATGAGCTGCAACAGTTTTGTGGGGAGGAAAAATTTCTCCAAACTGTTATGCAAATCAGCAGCTACAGGCAACGTTTGGTGGCGGTTTTTGCTGCTAAAGGAGATTCTACCGGTTATAAAATACATGGGTTCACATAGTTTTCCCAGCCTGGACTGTAAAACATTGAACGATGTGTTCAGTAGACATGAAAAGTATAATTGTGTGTTATTACTTCAGGCAGTTGCTGTTTGTCTATTATTGTGACTTGGATGAAGATCAGACTGCATTTTGAGTAATTTTTGCAAAAAACCAGGCAAAGGGTTTGCTAATCTCTTCTTGCCACTCCATGTATGGTGTGCTGAGGTCCTTCATGCTAGCAGTGTTGCTTCTGCAATCATTTTTAATGTGAGATCTAAAATCATTCTACATTGTTGTGCTGATGGTAAGTGTGCCCTGCACTACTTTGGTGCTTCTGATTCTGTGGTTTTCGCCCGCACTCGACAGGTTTGATACTCTTAAAGTTAGGTACCTCTAACTGAAGCTGATTCATATTAATGAGGAAATTACTTTTGGAAGAAATCTTGTTTGGTGCACCTGAAACTATCAATCTATTATTGTTTTTACCACATAATGTTCAGCACTGCAACAAACATTTATTTGGTTTTTAATGAGACTCCCATCACGCAGGCGTAGAGCTGTGAACCACTGTTCAGATTTGACAGTGGAGGTCACCTACTGAGTAATGGCAGTGATGACAGAAGTTCCCTGATAAGTTTTCATGCTATTCTGTGTTGCGTAGCACATGACAAAGACGTAAGCAGTAAGATGTCTGCAGGGTGATTGAGTGAAACTTTACTCCTGGGTTGTTATTAGCTGCCCCCCATGGAACCACAAGACAAATTAAATGCCTCGTACTCTTCTCAAGTTTAGCCATGTGTAACTTGGCAGTAATAATAGGCTGATATTTAGAGGTCAGAATAAAAGCACTTCCTGTAAGTGATTTATAATAATGTTTAGTTGAGATTATAGTGTCATTGCAAGAGAACTCTGCACCAACGTTGCTTGCTTGGCGTTAATTGCGTGAAGTCTGTTGGTCAACCAGTCGTTATTAAAATCTGGATGCAACTTCCATACCTGATGACCGAAAGTATTGGTTGTTGTTTTTTAATTTTTATGCTTTGCTTAAAGTAGCTTTAGTGATTTTAGGTTTTTGTTAAATGATCCTCTAGGATTGCTGTTCTTTGCAAGCTGGTTTTCCTTAGAATTTCTTCAGAATGATCAGAAAACTGACAGAATCTCTCTTAAACCTGTAGATATGACCTAACTACTGGAAGGAGTCTGCATGCCTGCCAAATCGGCCCCTTTGCGTAGCCTACCTCCTGCCGCAATTGTAGTGTCTGTTTACTGTAACTCAGCAACCAAGATGTCCACAGTTATGTCAAGAAAGGGCTTGAACATTTTTGTTCACGTGATGCAATTGAAGTAATTGATTTGTGTTTGGAGAGTAATTCAGCTACAATTTCTTTGGTTTACAAGTCTTAGCAATCTTTTTTATACTTCTAATATACAGAAAATAAACATTTCAAGTCACTGCAGTGCAATTCTTTAAACATTGTTATACTCATTCTGATGTATTTGTATAAACCAATATAAAGATGAGGTTCCCTTTAGGTACATAAAAATGTCAAAGAGGACATGTCTTTAATGTTTAAAATATTTCATCATTTCATGTTCCTCACATTATTCAACAATGAATAGCTTATATTCATGCTCCAAGCTTTCATGAGTGGGTCAAAATGACCCATATGCCTTTGCATATGGAAATTAATAGAAATCTTTGTTTCCAGGTGACCTTTATTTCCAGATCACCACACTTTATAACAACATAGCAAGGCTTCTCTACATATTATTATCTGCTGTGAGCTCTCAGACACAAGTGACCTGTCTAGAGGTTCACAGTGTGCCTGGGAGTTCAAATCTCTTTACTGAGCAGTGTCATAAAGATACAGAAACGTCCTCTGATGAGTTCTTAGAAGGGGAAAATGAAACGTAGTGCACAAGAAGGTAGCCTGGGGTAGAATTCTAGAACAATCGGGGAAAACATTGCTGTGAACTGTTCTCTACTAATAACGCGTTATAAGTTATCTCTGTGGTCCGAATGTGTTGAAGGTGAAAAATAAACACATTTTGTACTTTAAAATGTTCTTGTTCTTGTTCAGACCAAAATATAATTCAAATGATGATTTATTTTTTTTTTAGTTGTCAATGAAAATTACATTTATTTTGTTATTTAATAATATTAATAATAATATAATATAGATCATTTTGTACTCAGTCATCGAAAGGTGTAGGTACCAAAATGTTGTACATCTCCTTTAATCAGTATATTGAAAAATATGTGACTTTAGCTGGGGTTCCCAATCCTTTTCCAGCTGTCTTTAAATCCAGTGTCAGTGCTGAGTAACCACTAAATAAGCAGCATTGTCTTGATAGGTTGTTCAGTCTTGCATATTTTGGCAAAATGAAAATTTGTATATGTACGTACCCACCTATCTGGCCTATCACGCTCTTGGTAGATGCACGCTCTGAGCAGTACTAGAAAGGCTTGGGCTGAACCTGCATTACCTGTGCTGATTTATTGCTTTAACATACCCTGTTTGTCTCCTGTAGCGATGCAGGGTTGAAGGACATGCTGTCAGACTGGGACTCGGATATGGGCAGCACAGAGCAACTCAAGGACAGCACCGACACGCTCCACAATGGCAGCCGGGGGGACCAGGATGCGGCCCGACGCCTGGCCCGACGCCTCTTCCACCTGGAGGGCTTCCGGCGCTCTGACGTGGCCAAGCACCTTGGCAAAAAGTGAGAGTGCTACCCGCAGCTTTGGACTTTCCCTTCCTGTTTCTACTGATCACAAGTGTCAGTTCAACATGTTTTGTTCCCCTGCTGAGGTCTAGGAAGGTATGCAGGACCCCAAACGGTGGAGTTGAATTGTCATGTTGTCATAACTAATAATAAATGGGAAACCATGCATATGCTTAAGACATAAGAATGTTTCTCAGCTTTGATGTCCTTTAGAAATCTAATTTAATTTGGTGTGTATTTCAGTCACACACACCATGAAGACAGGTGAAATGGTAGGTGGAGATAAGCTTAGTATGATGGGTCACGGTTTTTTCACATATAGCTTGATTGTGAACATAGTGGGAAAACATCTGACTCAGAGGTCTAGCTGTGTAAGTGAGGCAAGAGGGCGCAGTGGGCTTGATGATCATTTCTAAACAGTCAGATCCTAATGTCGATTGAGATTCATGTGTGTGATGAAGTCCTCCCACTTTTCTGTGAGTGAGAGCCAGCTATGCCAGGAAAATGACTGCAGCTCCAAAGAACCATTCCAAGAAGATGCAATCCCAAATGCTCTTATTTGTTTCACTTGTTTCTGAGTGAAAAAAGACTTCATGAATAGGCTCTCATTAAAAGGTTGTAACACTGAAGTTGCAGACTTTTTAGCTGATTATAAATGTCACGATATTTGGAAGACTGATAAAATAGAGTTTTCTTTGCAGACAGCTTATATACTTATATTAATAACTTTGCTAGCTATTTTTCTTTGCTGTGTGGAACATAGCTTAATACAGGCACCTGAATAGAAAAATGGAAATTTCTTGGTTTAAAAGTAACTACTTAATTCTATTATTACCACATCCTTCAGGCAGGAGAATAGCAATATGTTCTGAAAGCTGCTATTTTTTTTTCTCTATACTGCTGACCTATTCGATGATTGATTGTACATCAGAGAACAGCATCTTTCAGGCAAAGTGCATGAAAGTGAATGGCAGCTAACCGGTTTTCTTCCTTTTGAATTGTGCTGTACTTCTTCCTTCAGCACATCTAATAGTTATAGGTTGGCTTATTGTAATGCCAGAAAAAAAACTGTTTTAGGTTTGAACCAACAAGGCCAACCTACCTAATACTGAACCACAAATCCAGCCACTAATCTAAAACTATTTTATTTGTATGCATAAATTCAGAAATAAGTTTTAAAAAGCCTCTTGGCAAAAAAAAATCCAAAGGGATTGTGCGCTAATGGACAGTTGGGGATGGTGTTAAAATGCTTTTAGCTGTTTATCTGTCTCAGTCTTTTCCCATGGCTATGTGCTCTGCCAGCCTGCAGCCTTGTTTTAGCCCCCTGACATTATCCCGCCTGCTTGAAGCAGCACCAGCATCCCTTACTACTATCAGCACCCCCAGGCCCCCAGTCATTTTTACCTCCCACCAAACCTCTTGCGTGTCTGTGAACCACAGTCCTCTAGCATTATTCCTCCACCCTCCCACATCCGTTTTGGTTTCGAAAACAAGAACAACAAAAGTGTACCCAAGAAAGAGCATTGCAAGTCAGCTTTTATTTATGTTCTGCTTGGAGATATCTTTGAATTAATAACACGATTTTCCCCTTTTTTCCTGAAAGAGAACCTTTCCTTACCTTGGCTACATCCCACTGTTTTCTATGTTTAGATATCCCAGTGGGGGGATAAACAATTGAATGTTTAGATATCTGCCAAATCTAAGGCCAAAAATTAGCAGTCATACAACAAGCACATACAGGGTTTATTCATTGTGCAAAGCTGATTCTGTCGTCTAAGTCCATTTTTCTCCCCATTTTAAAATACCTTTGCTTAGCAGATTACGGCAACCACCAGAAAAACAACAACACAGTAATTTAATGAAGTTGGATGTCAGTGTCAGTTAGGGTTCTCCTTTTAAAAGCGTTTGATCTTTTTATGCAGAAACACTGACCTCCTCAATTGTGATGGCTGAAAAACACATTTGCATTTATTAATTTAGTGACAATTTTCTCCAAAGTAATTTAAAACATTAAGCTACTTAAACTGATTTATCCATATATACAGCTGGGTCATTTTACTGGAGTAATTTAAGATGAGTATCTAAAGGGATTTGAACCTGAAACCTCCAAGTCCAAATGCAGCAGCTCTAAATACTGTGCTGTTCTTTAGTGCTGGAAATGTCATTGAAACAATTACTGTAATCAAGTTTTGAGAAGCCTGAAATTTTAACATTGCATTCTTGTTCTCATTATGTTGCTGTTTATCCAGGTACTGTTTAACTTGTTCTCTGAAAGGTAACATAAATGCAATATGTATATGCAGCATAAAACTTAAAATTTATTTATGAATGTTTTAAAAATTTGGACACAGTGCTGAGAATAGACCTGTGAAAGAATATATCTGTTAATAGGAAATCATGTCAAAGCTGGTCTGTACTTGGACAACAGAAGTACTAGTATAAATATGTTAACATATGTTTACTTTGTTGTAAACTTCTCACCTAATAGATCTTTTATTATGGTGAGACATGCTGGAGATGCACGCAGTTTGTTGTGTATTTTCTCCTCTACTGTATTTATCAGTGAAAAACAAGCTCAGTTTGCCCCTGAAACAGATAAGGAACAATTTAGTCAGATTATTACAGACTCCGTACCTGGTTACTGGGTTATCGCTTAGTTGGTCTTTTGCTTGGGTGGTGATGTCAAGGTAGTGAGGTGAGCTGCAGTCCTACATCCAAAGTGTTGTACCATAGATTAATAGTTGATTTGTATCAGTGTTTATGTATGTTGAGCTTTTCTTTTGCTCTTTTTTTTCTCTCTCCCTGCCTTTTACTTGTTTTCAAAAAACCAATAATGAATGGAAAAAAATGTGTAAAAGTCATGGCCCTTTACATAATGCATGAGTGTAAAAGGGTATAAAAGCAGGCACCATACAAGTGCAAATAAAATCCCCACTCACCGAATATGTTTTTTTTTTTCTTTTTCAAAAGAATAATGCCCAGTGCCCTGAATGTGTTTTTTTTTTTGCACTGTTGTAAAATCTAATTGGGGTGGGGTTATGTTCCTGTGTCCACAGTAATGAGTTCAGCAAGATGGTTGCTGAAGAATACCTTACCTTCTTTGATTTTACTGGGATGACATTGGACCAATCACTCAGGTATAGTTTAACCTGCTATTTTACAGACATACCTGCTAAAGCCACCAATTATTATGTGACTGTTATTGTCAGCTGCATCAGTGTTCTCAAAACTGCTGGTGTTCATTGAGCAGTGACACATTCAGTTTATGCAGTAAAAGTCCTTTAGAGATGCAAACAAATAAAATACAAAGGGATCTATTGATTAAAGGTGACATTGGCTTAATCTACTAAAGGCCCTTGTTGAGCCAATGCTTGGACTCCAGTACAGTTTACTAATATGATGGAGTGCAAATGGTGATGCATATTTTATTTATATGGCGCTTTCCCTAAAGCCTTGAAAGCCCTAGTTGCAGATTCCCGCTTGGTTTTTTGCTCTAACCGTTGCTGTAAGAGTGGCTGCGTAGGCGGCCCTGGGCTGACTCAAGCACTGGCTCTGGAAACACCTTAAAGGGCCTTGGAACACTCCTGATCTAGTCCACACACATGTTGGTAATGCAACATCATGACATTGGATGCCAGGCTACTGTTGTCACAAGTTACTTGGTAACTTGCTAACCCCTTCTTTTTGGGGTAAGAAATGCAGTACATTTTGCATTTGGGGAGGGGTATATGCTTCTGAATGAGCTACTTGAGTCAAAAAAGCAGCTCATTCTAGACATTGTAGGTGGTGTTTTACTACATATTAATCCATAGATGAAAGAGTAGCTGTATTACATTTTAAAATTTTCCATATGTGTTAATGTGCAGGGTCAAAGCCTTTTACTGTGGTTTCTGATTCTTTCCATCCAGCAACAGTAAATTCTGAATTTCCTTCTTAATCAATTTCTTATTAAAATAGCAAAGCAAAGAAAACAAACACTGTACAGGCCTTCACCTGAGATTGTTGTGGCCACAGAAAACACCTGATACACGTTCTCTATACTGTGGCCCTTTGAGAGTTGCAATCCCCCCCCCCCCCCCCCCCCCCCCTTTTTTTTTGTTTTCTCCACCCAGAGAGCAGGAACCACGATGTTACANCCTTTGGGAGTTTCAAACCCCCCCCCCCCCCCAGACTATCGGTGCGGTGTTGTTTTATGTTCCTGTTCCATGGTGGATTATCTACAAGGTCATTATAAGGAACAGGAACTCAAGCAGAAAGCAATAGACAAGATGTGTGTGGGCGTTTCAGGCAGGGAGTATCTGGAAGCAAGTGAACAAAACAGATGTATGAAGAAAAAAAGATTAATTTTAAATATACATTCTGTGTTACGGTGTCTTTAAGAAAATTTCCTTTTTCATCATCTGAAGATGGCTTTGTGCTATTGGTGATTTGACTGTGCAGGATTCAGCTTCTTGGGCCTTTGCTTTTTGAAGTATGGCTTTTGGTGTCCTGGGTGGACAAGAGCACTTGTCATCTGAATGGTGCCATTCCCAATCCTGCTGTTGGACCAGTGTGAAAAATTCTTAATGTTAAATGCTGTAGTAAAAGTTACATAAACAAAGCAATGAACTAATGCTGTTAATAATTACATTTGATTGAAACTCTGTACACGACTGTAACGTTTTTCTCCCCTTTCAGATCATTTTTGAAAGCTTTTGCACTGATGGGTGAAACGCAGGAGCGAGAGCGAGTTTTGATCCACTTCTCCAATAGGTACTATCAGTGTAACCCTGCCACCATCACCTCACAAGGTATTAAGTTCATTCTTCTTACCCTGTCTGTGTTGGTGCAGATGTCTGGATTTCAATACCACCAGAGCCTATGTTATGTGAAGAGGAGCAAATGTTTAAGCATTTCCTCTCCAAGGGTTTCATTTCTATATTTTTTTGTAAATTCAGTTTTTCCTGTGAGGCTGTTGCCTTTTATTGTCTACTTTTTCCTCCTGTTGTTAGGGCGTTCATTGATATTGGGAATATAGTGGGCAGGAGTCAGTGTCTCGAGAGTCCTGTCTCTCTTCCATACTTCATTTCCTCTCGCACACTGTAACTTCTTGTGAATAGATGTTCTGCAGTGTCTACTCAGCATACTTTGAACCAAATAGCTTGCACTAGACTAGGTCTGAAGCATAAAGCTGCAGATTTTTGCTGAAGGCTATGTAAAAGTACGCTGTCATATCTACTGTGAATAACTCAAAATTCAAATGCTAAAATCCTCAAATGTTAAATGGTTCATAAAACAGATAATTCTATGTATTTGAAATGTTTTTTTTAACTTGGCTGTAGCACAAGCTGGCTAGATCTGCACTGAAGTGACATGCCTCTCCATAGCAACAGTCTTAGTAACAACAATTCTGTCTGACCAGTAAATGGGTAAAAGCTAAAACTGTCTCGTTGCTAAGACAGTTGCTATGGAAGTAATGTTACACTTTAGACCCGCTTAGAGGTAGGGATGTGAATCAATGTATAGGCATATCTCTTATTATAAATTCTATCTCACAGTACGCACATGAAAGTTTTACTTGGCATGAGAATATGCCCTCTATGCAATATAATAAATGAGCTGGTGTAAATTTTAATGAAAATGTAGTGAAATATTTGCCCTTGGAGCAGATACTACTAATAAATCGATCTCTAATTTGTTTGTGTATGGTAGTGATGTTTCATTTTAACTGTTTCAATCAGTTTCATTGGCCGAACGTAAAGTAGATTGTTAGATGTTTGTTTATGTTATGTTATTCATATTACTGGTATAATATGAAATCTGAAATACAGGTGTAAATTGAAAATTAGTCATTTTCCCAGTCAATTTGTTCTGGTTTGTCCAAAGTCATATCTCGTAAGAACTGTCAAATTGAAAATTCAGATTTTGAACTTTCCAAAACTAATAAGTTCATATTTTTGTATATTACTTTACATAAGCTACTCTGCTGGTCTGTGTCTTTTTACTTACATTCACGCAGTGCCATAAAGTGGTGGAAAGCTGCATTTTATACTGTGGTTATTTCTTACATTATTCAGTCTTAAAGTTATTTAGTGAATGCTAGCCTGTATTAAGTATTTTAAGGACTAAAGTCTTCAACTATGAATTATAGACATTAAACTTTCTCACAGCTAAATTTGTGTCTTTCTACAGATGGGGTTCATTGCCTTACGTGTGCGTTGATGCTGCTGAACACTGACCTTCATGGTCATGTAAGTGCTCACTGGGAGATTTTTACCATCTCAACTGCTTTTCTAGAGTTTTTTAAAAGCCCATCTATTGGAATTCTGCAGGCCTCTAATGCCTAAAGTTTTGAATTGTAGTTAACTTCAGATCTGTTGTCAAATGTTCTCATTCTAGTTTATCCTTCACAAACATCTGGAGTTCCCCAGGTTTTACAAGCACTTAGGACAGATCCCAAAATAGACAAATATGAGTCTACTTTTTTAGACATGTAAACATATTTAATCATGAATTGTTATTGACTATGTTAGTGTTTATATTGTTTAATGATTGTTATTAATTCATGTGAACAATGCAAGACCTCATTCTAATTCCTAGTGTAACCCAAACAGTAGTACATACCTACATGCATGAAAGCTTCCCAATCCAAATTTGTCTTTCCATGTTTTGTTTTCCAGTGCGTTGAATTGCTCATCTTATCGTATTTAATAAGCATTTAAATACTTCAAAAGCATAACACTCTGCAGTAGTGCTTATTGTTGCCACAATAATTATTTTTCTTCTTATTGCTCAGTTTTCTTTCAGCTACATGCACCAGGTGAATTAATTCATTTTCACAGACTGTTTACTCACCTCTTGGAGTATTAACTTTCATTTGCTTTAATTTTTTTAATGCCTTGTGGAAGGATCACAAAAATGACACTCCTTCTCATGGCAGTGCATGGCTCTTTTTATTAGTAAAAATGAATAATTCAAATAAGGTCCTTGATGATGCGTTGTAGTTGGAAGCATGTCAGATGCATCCATGTTCCTAGTCCTATCTGGGATAGCTGAAGGTACATTAGTGCTTTGGAATAATAAAAAACAATGTTGGCAGAAGAAAATCTGAGGGTTAGTTAAGTATGTTTACTGTGGCTGTTTGTTATCAAATCAGACTTTATGATATATTGTGGTGAAGGACAGAAACTGAAGGTAACCAGTTAATATCCCACAGTGGGACTTGTTACATGTTTGAGGAAGCTATTGCCACTGCATCAGTAAACAGCTCACTGCAAGTATGAATTTTTTTTAAAATAAAAATGTAGATATTATTAAAATGATTTTATTTGCAATACTGGGTAACATGAGCTGTGAATGCACCCATTTATCTTATTCCCTTTGCTTTTAATTATCCCTGCCCTCTGGCCCTGGGGACATTTTTTTTGCCACCATCCTATTCAGTAGGTGATAATGTGGGCCTTTTGGGGTACCTAGGTTTTACTTTTTGGCTTTATTATTGAGAGTCTATTAAACTGACCCCATACTGTCTGAAATTATGACCTTACTTAAGTGCCTGAATGGAAGCTGTGATCAGGAGTACCTGGTGATGGTTTTGTGCAGCCAGATCAAAGGGTTACCTTTAAGTGCTCGCTGGGTTCAGGAACAATGCACTTGCTTTCCTGGCTATTTCAGTTGTATTTCAACATTTTTTTTTTTTTTCTCTACTGTGGAAACTCCATGTTCTAAACAGTTTCTCAAAACAGTTTGTCTGCATTAGTGCTTGAGAACTTGGAGGTTTATGCAGGTTTGAGGAACTGTCCAAAGTCTACAATTTCCTATTATTATGTAGGTTGAATTAAGGTAGTAATGTTTTTTTTTTTTTTTAAATTTTCAAGTCAGAAATAGATATGGCTTTAACTTATCTGTAGTTTTCATCCTCGTGATCTGTGTATAGTACCTGTAGAATTGAAAATTTGGGCAACATTGTACAGTGACAGTACAGAGCAAGTTGCCTGTGACAAGTTGTCGGTGTTTTTTTTCCCCCTCTTCCTTTTAATTGTTTTGGAGCTGAAAGTCAGCCCTATATTGCCCATTGCGGTCTCGTGCCAGCTTGAACATTTGTCAATGCAGCCCACCTACGAACTCGGCTGGTTGCTGGCAGGGTCCACAGAGCCATTGGAACAAACACCGTCTGCTCATCGCTTTGGTGTTTGATACCACAGCTTGTTTTGTCCTTTGTCTCCATTGCAGTAAGTCTGTAAGGAGGCTTTGCAATGATTCTGGACTTTCAATGGACGCTTTTGTGTTTTATTCACAATTAATAATGGTGTCGATCGTTTCATATTGACACTGTGCTATGAGCTTTGTTACACTCATGGTATTTTTGCACATTAAGGGCCAGTAAAAATGTATACATTTGTGTATACATAAAGGATAAGATCAAAAAGAAAGTATTGCTCTTGTTTAGCTAGAATTGCAAATATGGTTGAGTTAAAGACTGAGGATCCCTGGTAATGCAGCTAATAGATTCTGTTAGTGATTCTGGGTTGCAGGTTTTTTTTTTTTTTTTTTTTGGATCACTCATGCTTCCTTGTTCTGTGTTGATTGTGATGCCTTCATTCTGACTATGCTATTGAACCAACCATTCTGAGCATAAATATTAAGTATATGCAGTAAATCCCAGCATAGTGCAATATGTGGAGTCCAAAAATATTCAGTCTCCTAAAATGCAGGGTTGCGTTTTTACGAGGTTAATGAAAGCAAAGTTTTTCAGTTAGTTGTCCAGCTGTGGGCTTTATTACTGACAGATTAATTAATGTGCATCAGTACCAAGAGCCCATAGACCGAAGCCACATCTCAGGTGGTTGGTTGACCTTTTGCTGGGTGTATGGCCTCATTTGCTGGGTGTATAACATCGTTTAGAAGTCAGAAGTTTAAATCATTTTGTAATATACAATTGGATTGGAAAACCATCACAGTACCTCGCAGTACTAAGGTCAGCACAAAATTATTGTTCTGTCAGATTTAATGTACATTCACACTTCAGGTTCACTTGATTACCAAGACCTGTATCTTGTTTTTTATTAGCATTTTAATGAATTTTATAGTTACAGATGATCTAGTTCTACCATCATCACAAATGATAGTCCCTGACACTGGCATTCAGGTGTGAAATACAAACATTTCCAATGTGGTATGATCAATCTGGCACGCGGTGTGCTACTTCAGTAAACATAACCATAAACCATAGATTATTGGGTTTTCTCCATCTGAGCCAATATAACTTTTCAATAATTGAATATGTCCCTGTAAATTATTGTTAACAGCTTTGGCTTTAGTGGGGTATAAACCTGTTGTTTAGAAATGAATTGAAACCCAGCTTTAAATACTGAACATAATAATATTAATTAAATGTTGAAGGTTTGAAGTTAGAAATGATGAACTGCAGGGTGAGAGAGGAAGTTGCCATGAGATAGGAAAATATGATCTAACTCAACTGCCCTTCCTCCCTACTTTGAGCCCCAGCACAGATAACTGTTATGAACACATCTGCCTGTCAATCTGTGTAAAGATGCCATCTTCTTGATGGGCTAAACAGGCACTAGAGGCATGACTCATAGCAGTCCTACTGCGTTAATAGGGTAATAAATACTTCTGACTCCCTTGCAGAATATTGGGAAGAAGATGACGTGCCAGGAGTTCATCAGCAACCTGGACAAGTTAAATGGAGGACAGGATTTCCCGAAGGAGCTGCTAAAGGTAAGGCCTTCTGCCAGACCGTCCCCTTACAAGGCCAGTCTATGTTCGCCTCCGAGCAGTTAAAACCTCTGGCTGAGTGAGATGGATGTAATGCAAGCAGGGCAGTGATCCTGGGCAGAAGAGTGAGGACAAGGGTTGAATTGTCCAAGACCTGTTGTCTGAAAGGGGAGCGTATAGGTTTACAATAAAACTATTTTAGTCTACCCCTGTTTAGAAGATAATCCAGTCTCTTAAGCTTATGGAAGTTGTGTGATCGTCTCTAATCAAGTTACATTAACCTGATATTTGTATACCTGATATTGGGCATGACTTAAAACTGAAGGACAGAATGTTATTACCCAAGTATTAATTAGCGGGAGCATTTTGAACAGGGGATTAAGGTCCATAGGGCATCAGATGGAGCTGTGGACATATTAAAATTTCAAAAGATAGGTGCTCCCCAATTGAACAGTGATATAGTGGCCACTCTCTTTGTTGGAGTTCTTGATTCATATTAATAGCATTTGTTTAGAATTTAAATTCAATATTCTTACAGCATAGACCTATTTTTTTCTACTTTGTTAATTCTTTGGATTTTATTTTATTATCCATTTTATGTAAATAAACTGAAAGTGGCTTAATATTCTAGTGGATTAATGGGCCACTGTCCTAATGCTGAGTACAATGTCCTCATACCGAACAGCACTGACAGGTTTTGTGTTTGCCAAAGGTAATGTTCGCAATGGGAGGGCCAAGCGTACAAGAGCCTCTTGGCATGTAGAGAGTGCAACAGACGCACTGTTACCCTTAGGCTTTGATCAGAGTTGCTGGTTGTTGTCAGGGAGGGAGGCCTTAAGGTGGTCCCTGTACTGCAGATCAAGGACACAGCCCTAGCGGGTCTTGCGGTTCACTCCCAGAAGGAAAAGGGGGCCCATTCTGCCAAGAAGGCTTTCTTAGCAGACATAAATAATGGAATAATCACCCCCCCCCCATCTAATAAAATGAACGCACCTCACGCCCACAGCAAATTCTTGCAGTGACAAGAGCTTGGCAGTAAGAGCAGTTGGCATATACTGTAGCCAAATGGTGGGAATGGTGGAGAAAGCCAGAAGAGAGAGATGTATTTACTGAGCCCACTCAGAGGAATGTACCATACTCCTGAGCATTGCCTTATACGTATTCTGCATAGGCCCGACTGCTTGGGCATATCATAAACTTGAGGAAGAAGGGAGCTCATTTTGACTCTTAATCCAGATACAGCTTTACTTTCTTGTCACTTCTTTTTTAGTTCCATTGATGCTTTCATTGTATCCAGTTAATTGTTGGGTCACTGTTCGTTTAGATTATGCTTCTCAAAGTGGACCTTTTAAGAATGAATAATATGAGCTTTAAATTTTTCATTGTGGAAATGACAATGAGAATTGTGTTGATTGGCTTTTGACTGCAGGAAGAGCCTGAAGCTGCATAACTGGCTGCACAAAGTTAAGTGGATTGGCAGAAAGAAGCGGTGTATGTTATTTTCGCAAGGAAACCTCGTCCTGTTTTGTGGGTACATCGATATACGACTTTGTCCTTTTCAAATGTTTCATGGTTCGCCACTTTTGTTGCTGTTGTGCAAAATTAGAGACAGATGCACGTTTGTCAGATGTTACCATCCAAATCAACAAATTTTCAATCACACTTTGGAAACCACACTTGAAGGTATTGATTACTCTCAAAGGTAATCAATAAAATTATATATATATAAAAAAGACATAGTTGTGTTTAAGCATCTATGTCAAGGTGCTGCTACAGGTAAATTAGTGTTAAATCTTAATTAAAAACATTTTTCTTAGTTTTTTCTTAATTTCAAAGGTAAGAACATGGCATTTTTGTTTCAGTATAAAACAGACAAAACTATGTTGTCTTTTCCTCTGAATTCAAATTCACAGATATGATATGTCTTCTAAGTTCCAATACTCTATTGTAACTTAAGTTGTCATTATTAGCAATTGGAACATGTTAAAAAAGGAAAGTATTGTGGCCAGGCTTACTGAAGTCACAAATTGCTGAGCCTAACCAAGATCTGGGAGTTGCTGATGTACCCAGCTGGATTAGATAAAAACTTGATCCGCTCGATGGCCAAGTGAGGTGCGTCCCTTTGATGCATGGGCTTTGGTGCAGATGTTGTTTTGTGTGTGGCTGGGGCCACTACGCTCTCCTGCCATTTCATCTGTCATTGTGCAGGTGTTCAATCACATCCTGATGTCAGAGCTTCCTGTATTGCAGCTTTTTTTTAACCACGATGCCAAAGGTTCTCAGTCAAAAAAGAAAAATCTGTTTCTGTCACTGGGTGATAACCTTTCTGAAGTTCAGATCTGTCTATATTCCAGAGTAGTATGTGGTGCATAAACATGGATGGACCATATATTTCTGCCAAACAGAAGAGTTCCACCAGTTGTATTTTGGAATGGAAATTCATCTGAAGGACAGCACAGTAGTGGCAAGATGTTTTGTACAGTGGATCTACTCTTCTTCACCTGTACATATTAGAAGACTACACTACACCCCCCGACCCCATGAGATTTTATATGGCATTTTGTTTTTATATACTTAACATTTTACTTTGTCTTGTAGACAAAAATGCTAAATGTCTGTGTTATAAAGATGCCTGTTTTTTGCACTCTTAACTGTTGATAGATGTTCTCCAGGGTTTGAATGTCAGTTTTGCATTAATTATTGTTAGACATTACATTATAATTACAGAACATGGGGGGGGGGGTAACAGGCTTTAGGAGTAACTGCATTGGACTGGTGGGCCCACCCACGCCGCTCACGTAGTGCAGGTTTGCAGCTGTGTTGTAAGAGAAGCAGCGGAGTCATCAGAAACAATGAATCTCTTTGCCTTCATCTGTGGGGATGGTAAGCAATCCTTGATTCAAGAGGAGCCAAGCCTGGTGACCTTATACATCTCTACCCGGTGATTTCAGACCTGAACTAGTATAAGTGGTGTTTGCTCAGCACTGTGGGTGCATGGCAGATCTCATTTTATGGAACCAGCCGGAATCCTCATTCCATTTCATTGCCATCATTTATACAGTTAATTGATACAAGAATGGAAGACCCTGTCCACTGCCCTTGAAGGGACTATGAGAAGATACTGTGTCAGCCACCCTTTAGGACTTTGGTACTGTGAACAAGTGTGATGTTGAGTAATCTGAACCACAAGTTTGGCATCAGCAGCTGTTTGTATCTGTCGCTGTCTGTCGATACAAGAGCAACAGGGTTGTCATTGTTATGATCCACCCCTAGACAGGCTCTTCTGATGTCCTTAATTCTTTCAAAATGACTTTGGGCAGTAGTACCCAGTATCGAATGTTTACACCTGGCACTAACTGCTTAAGGTGGTTTTCATTTGGTCTGACTAACTGAAGGCGGATTTGACTCAGATGGTTACTACTATTTTCAAAATAGAGGGAAAGGAGATGCTCAAATATGTATTTGTTAGCTTCCATATGTCTTGTGAATTAATTATAAAACCCATACGGAGAGAAAAGTTTTGTTTTCCACTAGAAATGGAAATGGGTTATGTTACAGCCTGCTCTGCAGCCTGCCAAGTCCTGGTGTGTAAGACAGTGCAGTACATCCAAAGACCACAGTCAGAGCGACAATAATCAAGTTGTTGTACGGCTGGAATTACTGTGCTGCATTATTGAACAAAGACAGCTTTGTACTTGTGCTTGGTACATGTAATATACTTACCGTACATATTTTATAACATCTTTGTATCTGCTTAGAACCTGGAGTGAAATGCACAAACACCACCATCTGAATTTCATGTTCATGTCTTATTCAGTCCATCAATCACTAGATGGTCAGTATCATTTATCTGCTACAAGTAGAGAGATGTTTTGGGGGTTGTGTAATATATTTTGTGATATTAGTTTTATTGCATTGTTTATTACAGAACACAATTGTTAATGCTTGTTTTGTTTTTACGAACCATGAAGTCAGAAAGCACAACCTTGAAATGTTTTATATAGAGACTTAATCAGATACGTGTTTACAGCCATCTTGTCAAAACCTGGTCATTTCCACTCTGATTTTTAACGTGTTAAGATAAAGTGCGTAATCAGCTGTATTTTATATCTTTGATGTCATATGTGTTTGTCTGTTTATATCAGTCTTTGTTCCTGTTTGTTTCATGTCCTTGTAACTTTCACATCATTTTCTCTCAAGTACCTTTGTGAGAATCTGGTCTTCCACAGTTTGTAACAGGGGCACATTCAGCGTTCCAGCTGTGCTGTGCAAATAACAGCAGATCGATCCAACAGTGTGGTGGAGGCTTTCTCTGTTCTCCCACCTTCAGTTACACTTAACATGGTAAAAGGTGGCAGTTTTAGTACCATCATTGGTTAGTTGACACCTTAATGTTTCAATTTTGTATCGTTTTTCAAAGTGCAGAGGTCTGGAGAGAGGAGTCTGCTTTCCTTTGAGAAACAAAGTGGATATTGCTAATGTTTGTGAGTTGTTTGTGTTTTCTGCTTATTGTTTAACTGCCCGTGCTCTTGGCAAGACAAGTACATTCATGGTCTCTGTGGCCATCAGATGACGGGGGGAGACAAAACGGGGGATGTGAAGGATAGTGCTTCGGCCAATGGAAAATTGTGGTTCTCTGAAAACAGAATTGTGGACTGACACTCTTTACCATTTAAAAATTTTCTCAAACAATTTACAAGTGGACCTTTTTGATAAACTATATATTTTTTTGTTAAAGTTGTTCTGTCATTGTTTTCAAGTAATCAAAATGTCACAATTTTATAATTTTGGAATCCATTTGTGAAATCCATTGCTGTTTGTTTATATTTTGTAGGTATCTCGCAGACCCTCGCTTATCTTATTTTGCGTAAGGGCTCAAGTTGTTTAACTGTCACAGTGCCCAGTATGTCGGCGTTAGGGATAAATGCATTTCTGAATGCTGCTTTGTTTCAAAAAAGTACTTTGCATGCTGGCCTTGGGGAATGTTCCTTTTCAAAATGGCCTCGTGTTGCTTAGCACTGCACTGTTTACATTTTTTAAAACCTTCTGATGTCATTTTTTTGTAATTTGTTTTTGGGGGAAATAAAAACATTTGCATATGCTTGAACTGGAGGAAAATATAAAAATCTTATCTGTGTTATACTTGCATTCAGAGCAGAGGCAACATTTCGGTGTCTGTGGAAGAATCAGAGTGTCTCTGCGCCTGTCACTAGAATACGTTCGCAGAATATGTGACCCCTCTCTTGAAATATTACGCATCCAACATGCAGGTGTATCCCCTGTTAGCTTTCAGGTAGCAATTTTCTTACATGCTATAGTTTTGAACTTGTTGCCTTTGCATTTTGTTTTTGCTTTGCCAAGTGTATTTGCTTTTGATCGTAGACCACTTGTTTTGCAACAGCATCTGTAACATATGGCCATCTATGAATGGAAGGAACTCTGGGGGAATCCAGACTGTCTATAATAAAGTATTACTTTAGATTTTATAGGGTTGTAGTGGAATTCATCACTAGCTTTGGAAGTGTAAAAGTTTACTGCTGCCTGTTTGCCAGATGAATCATGACCTCTCTGGTGTAAGTGGATGACCTTGTAAACTAAGAATGTGAGCCAAATAAATGGATTTTTCCCAATGAGTTTCAACTCGCAGTTACATTTTTCCAGTCTAGTTGTTTTGTCAATATATAGGCCCTGTTAAACCTGAAACAGAAATATTAATGTGGTTTACTTGTTAATTGACTAGGTGTATAGTTGTTTTTGGCAGCTCTTTCCCCTGATTAGCTTCATTTAAGACTCATGTATCATTAATAACAGACAGAAGAAGATTATAAATCTATACAAATTTAATTTTGCATTGGTTTATTTTTATTATTTTATTACACCTTGCAAAATCAAAAAGTACATTAGTTAAAGAAGTACGATTGTCAAAGAGATTGAAATTCTTGAATAAGGCAAATGTCACCAGTGATGAGCAGTCTGTCACCTGTAAAAGCAGAAGTGAACCAGAATCCTGGGTGTCATGCTTGTGAAGGACATTTTTGCGAAAGTGAGAGAGAGAGGGACAGGACCAAAGCAGCAGGCACGCTATACTCCTCACGTTAGGATGTCATGGGGATCCAGGAGCACCTGGCACTGCTGTTTTGCAGGTTTTTGCAGAGCTGCGATGATAAGTTGATATGATAAGTCCCCCCCCCCTTTCTTCTGCTAATGCATCGATGCATCCATGTGTACTGACAGCTCAAGGAGCTTCTGCATGCCCAGGAGTCAGGTTCTATTGGTTAAGTGTCTGGTGACCCAATAATGATATTGAGCACGTTGTTTTGGCACAGTTTGGTTTTTCTCATTTCCCAGCAAGGTTAATGCTTTACACTCTCTCTGTTATTAAACCCGTCAACTTTCTCCAGTTTTACCATAACATATAGTATATACCCAGAAAAGTGGGTAGTGATGTGTTACTTTTACTCTGTTACTTGTACTAGTAAGAATTTTTTTTTTAACTTAAGTAAAATTGTACTATTCTGGGTAATTTGTTGCATTTGCAACACTTTTTCTTGAGTATATTTTTAAAGAAACAGTGTATTTTTACTCCCATACATATTATTCCTATAACCCTCTTTTGGGCAGTTTTTATGCAGTTTTTTTTTTTTTTTACCTTTTGTCATTAAAATTAATAGTTTTTTATACTGAAAGCCCAATTGTACAATATCCTAACCGTCAGCAGTCCTCTGTGGATTTCACTGGCTATTGTTCATTCTTGACTGGTCAGTTTGTGACCGATGGCCTGCTTCATTCAACTTCAACAGAGATAGAAATGAGAAAACAGTTTAAATAAGTTTAGTAAGTTTCATATTGCAAGAGTTGAATTTTATTTTAATTTGTTTTAAATTTTGCTTGAATGGGCTGCAAAAAAATTAATTTTGTAACTGATTCCTAGAAAGTTTGCAGAAGTGTTAATAATTATTAATTTTTTTGATATTTCAAGTAAAACAGCTGTTAATTTTCTAACTGAACAAATGAGAGTATTTGCCATTAAGTTAGATTTGTAGCCTGACCCTCAGTGATACCAGGAGAGTCTGTTTCAGGTAAGTACTTTGCTCGAGGGAACTACAGTAGTAGCAAGTGCTGACCTTCAGGTTATCAGTTTGTCCTTAGCACCTGTAATACTAGCATTATTGATTATGTAAAATTCTATTATGCCCTTTCTAAAAAGGCCTAATTGATGTAATAACTTGTGTGTTAAAACACCAGTTATTTGATGCCCCTTCAGGGTTTAATTATCAGTTGGCTGTGGCAGACTTAAGGCAGAATTGCTTTGTCATGCGTAATTATTAGCTTCTCTTATTACAGCAAATTAATTAAAATAAATAAGTGCTTATTTGCTATTAGTACATAATTATTATAGTAATATGTTTCATTAAAAAAACAATAGACATTTCTCAGTGACGGAATTTGTTCATGTTCCAGGTTACCAATAAAAATGTCATTTTTCAAATCAGTCATGCAAATGTGTTCTTCTGCAGACCTGCTAAAGTCCAGAACTAGCGCTACCCTTATTTTACATCTACAGTTACCAATGGCTTGTAGTTTGCATGGTTAAAGGAAATTAGACTTTGGAAACAAAAACAGAAACCAATTAAAAATGTATAAATGCTAATTTTCTCCTGATGTTTGGCCCATTTGAAATAGTCCCTGTCCTTGACAGGTGACGGAACAACCATTGTTTGATTAGGTAGACCTTGCAGTGACCCTGAACTCGCACAATTTGACAGAGGATTAAGTCGACCTGCATTACAGTAGTGTCAGCCTTTTTTTTCCTTTTCCAACAGTGCATCATTGACCTACATTCTGTCTCTTCCTCTCTTGTCCACCCTCCCTCATGCTCAGCATTTATGTCCACAAATGGCATCAAGTCCAGACTCCTGACCTTTTTAACCAGGGGAACCACAAATGCTGCTTCCCCTTGTAATCAGATACTTGTCTCAGTGAAAGTCGTGGTGACATTTTCTATTTTGATCTTGACTTGCTTGGCAGCTGTTTTGAGCACCTAGGCATTATGCATGGATGATAATAAAAACTAATAAGACAGTGGGGGATGGGAAAAGGTTAATTGGTGCTTATAATCTGGAATGGATACCATAAACGGTGTTGAACATTAGACAAGGATATGAAACAGAACCTTGTTTTTTTCCCTTTAATGTCACATTTATTAAGTAGTTATGACCGCAAACATTCCTGAGCTTGAGATGCTGCTTTCTTTTTTGGGTATGAGCAGTTGCTTAAGACTTTTTACAAGAAATCACTTCAGTTCATATAGCAAGGACACCTCTACTTATATTTTAGACTGGATTACATCAGTCCACGCTCGAAAAAAAAACGTGACACTATATGTTGTACAGGGACATGGGTACAATGGCCACAGGAGAAAGATCCATTTCTCATCTTTAGTTCACAGCTTATTTTTTTGGTTTCATCTGTAAGCAGTCAATAGGTAATAGCGACTTTACAAAAATCCTTTGCTAACATGCGCTCTGTCTTCCTTAAGCAGTAACATTATTTATTGAATGATTCACACATTAACTTAAGTGTACTTTTGAATAATAGACTGAAATAAGTCAAGTTTTCTCATACAACAGACAGGCTCTTAACCCTTAATTTATTGTCCAGTATTCTTTAAACAAGCACAAGAAAACTGTTTATATAAAAAAGGCATTGCTGAGATGTTGCTAAAATGATTTTTTTAAATTCTTTTTTAATTCTGCGCTTAAAGTCCGGTTCACCTGTAGTCAGTTTTCCCGCTTTAGTGTTCAAAACATCTCAAAATATCTATTTTGGTCTGAAAACAGGATCAAGTTGCTTGTGAAACACATCATCTTCTGGAAAAAAAAAAAAAGCAATCAAAAGTTTTGTCTTATTCTCAATGTACTGTAGGATAGCCATCTAGCAGATGCTTTTCTCCAAACTGATGTACAACGATCACTCGGCTACCCAAGGTGACTTAAAGCTAGCTATGCCGCACCAAACTACCTACAATCTTTCTCTCATTTATGCAGAAGCATGAGCTTTTCTGTGTCCAGGTTTTCTTAAGCTATTCATTTCCACCATAAGGTCCAGACCACCCGATCCCTGCATAAGACAAGTGATCACAGTTGGTTCTCAATACTTTTGAAAAGTATTGGCATTTGGAGCTATTCGTGCTACGCCATTTCGAAAGTCACACCAATGTGTCACCCAGGGTGTAAACAGATAGGGGTTGTGAATATACTAATAGTAGTAATTATAGTGCTGCCATAAGTATCTTAAAAGAATGTAGAAGGTGTAAAAGAATCAAACAGAAGGAGAACAAGCTGTAAATGGCCATAAACATACTACGTCTAGCAGTTTTGAGTCCCACGTCTCCGTCACCTTCCATTTCTGTTTACTACTAGCTGATGCACGGTTTTTGTCTGTGCTTCAAGGTAATTCGCATACAACTTGCATAAATAGCTGCTCTTGCTTTTATTTGTTATTATGCTTGCTTTGGGTGGTATTGAATTTTGTGTGTTGTGGGGGGTAAATGAGGGAATCGAGCAGTCAGGAGTGGGCTCAAACACCTTGGTCTGAATCTTTACTGGACTGTCCTATTTATACCCCATTGTAAATACCTCTGCCAGGGGACTCCAAACGTGCAGCCACACGCACAAGCCACCCCGAGTCACCAAGGCAGGGCTGGGAGAGTGAAGCATAGTACAGCCCAGCTGAGAAAACCACCCACAGCGCTTTCTGCATGGCTGACATATACATTTGTTCATTTATCGTGCCCTTCTCTCCAAAGCAACGTGCGTTTTAGAGTGATCAGAAGAGCCTTTCCTAGCAGGTGACGAGATACAGGCACACAATTCTCAGTGGACAGTCACTTCATCCAAAACCACTGTTTTTGCCAGTGCACATTACATGAGTAGCTGCATTAAGGAGTTGATGATAAGCCCCGGGTCCACTAAGTGTCACAGCTCTCTGTCCCAGTGAAGTTTTTAAGAAGGGGACCAGTAGAATGCAAATGGCAATAAAGAGTTGCTAAACTGTCCAATGTATGTCTGCAATGCAGATTGGTGGCCAGATTGTTTGTTTCTTTAATTCCAGTAAGGCAGTAAAGCACGAGAGCGCAAGAGTATTTCAACATTTTTTGGATGTGAGCTTTGGAACGTCACATTCTTCCACCTCAATTAGACAAGACCGTCATTTAAAATGTTTCCGCACTGCAGATATGTCACCTCAAAGCTGTTGAGCGAACTCTCACATGCAAGTTGACTGTACATCCTTCTATAGACATTTTCCAGTGTTTCATGTATTTGTCTCTATAATGTGTGTTTTTGTGTGTGGAGTAGCTCTTGTAGGCTAATTGCTTCAGTAATATTTTGGGCATACAAAACACTGGGAGATGCAGCAGCAGCACGGATTGACCTCCCTATCATTTGTTCATCTTTGTGTGCTGTGAGCTCAGAATAGTTCCATTGGCCCCTGTGAACTCTTAGTTCAACCTACGCAGTAATTTGCACATTTCTGTGCAAATGCTGTACACGGCTGTCTGGCAGTGTATAAATTAGGGAGATTTACGTGCTTATACCTTATGTGATTTGTATTCATGGATTTCTTTTTGTTTTGTACTGTATTATGGTCCTCAGTGAGCAAATTTTTTGCCCGCATTTTCTGTAAGGCTACACTTAGTCTAAACATAATTGCAATACATAATTTAAGGTATAGGTGTTTAAACACTTGGCTATGACTGTACAATGTGCAGCCTTTTATTTACCTTTTAATTCACTCTGTTCTAAACAAGGGAAATGTATATAACTGCACGTATTCCTCACTTAACAAGTTTTATTAATTCCATGAAATCACCACTTATTGTTAAGGGTTTAAATTAAGTTTCTATTAAGGGTAACATTGCCATAGAAAAAAAATAGATTTCCAGATAGAAAATACGTTTCCTAAAATTAAACAGAAAAGATGTTTTTATGCATAACAACATCTTCAAGAGAAAATCCCCCGAGTTCTGAATTGGAGTGCAGCATCAGAGCCAAGTTTGCATAATTTTCCTTCCATTTATGTTGTGCCACCTCCCTTGTAACAGTATAACTGACATGTTGCACAGTTTCTGTCAAGTGTGCAAGTTTTATTGAAAAAGCACTTGTGAACATGGTCGCTAAAGGGCCTATTAGTGAACAGAGTCCAAAGATGGCGGAGTTGTAAGAATGCACTGTTGTTGAGCTCATGTGATGTAAACTAAGAAATGAGTGTTTAATAAGTTAAAAATGGTGCAAAATTGGCTGCTAGTATTTATACACAGTATAAACAATTTAGACATACATTAATAATTAACATTAATTTAATAATTGTGTTTAGTCTTTCCTCATATTTAAATTTGCAGTAAAACCCCACGATAACAGGGTATGTGAAGTCCAAAAAATTCCATCACGTAAAATGCAGGGGTCACCTTATTGTGAGGTTAATGGAAAAACTATTTTTAGGTGATCTTCCAGTTATAGGCCAAAAAGAAAAATGAAGAAAGTTTTAATTAATTTGTTTTCATGTGCAGGAAATAAAGTGTTTATTACAAACAAAACATGCATGTAACAAATATAATATGTACTAATGCTAACAGAATAATAGCAATAAAGTGATTCCCTGCTTTGACTGTGCTGGGAGCAAAGTTGCAAAAAGGGTTTCTCCATGGCATGTTCAGATGTTTGTTATAAGAAGGAATTGGATTTTATTAAACTCCAAGAAAAAAATATAACTTCAAAAGTAACCACATTTCTCATGGAAATTACCAGTACATATCCAAAAACACTTAACATATACTTATCAAAATCCCCATACTTAAAACTAAAATCCACAATAATCCTTTATCATAAGATGGTATCTTAGTCAGAAATCATTCAAAATACCTGTGAAGTTACATACCTTCATGACTAACATTCAAATCAAGACATGACACATACCTAAAACCATCAGCACACATAAACCATAACACGTGTTTTCAGTACTGATACTGAAACTTGGTGGGGTGGATAGTCTGCCATCAACGCAGCCGTCCACGTGGAGTAAGAAACGCGGAAACCATCGCAACAGGTGAACAAAGCAAAAGCGTCCAGGCTGTTGCTGCACAGTCTTGTAGATCACAGACAGGTGAAGGCTTCTGTAGCCTTCTGTACATTTTCAGGAAAAAAAAAATCACCATTTGATTTTATTTGTTGTCAGTCTTTTTTTTTTCCCTTTACAAAGCCCTTCATTGCATTAATGTTATTTATATAACACTTTTTCTTAGCAGATGCAGCAGTTCAAGCCTTTAATGATTTTCAGCACCCCCTTGATGGTCCTCATGGTTCAGGTCAAGTTCTTTGCTCAAATCCTTTCTGAGAACTGAACCTGAACCTGCTGCCTTATGGCCACAGGTCACTCTTCCCTCCATGGGACATGCACCAGTAGCATAAATAAAAGGGATCAAAGATTTTAATAGCTTCACTAACTGTTATCAGTCTGCACAGCTGATGTTGAAATTTTACATTTAATTACCAAAATAAACAGAATGGCAGATTGGAAGAAGTAAAAAAATTTCCTCTATTATTTCTAACCCTGCATAGACATGTTTTAACTCCAAAGGTTCATTTTTGTTCCTTCCAAACAGTTGTTTTATAATCGTGCTGCACTGGTTCCTGCAACAGTTGAGATTTAAACTTGGGAATAAACCTCTTTGCATACCAGCGGTCCCAAATACCTGCACAGAATTATCTAGTTTTCGTTGGACAGTTATTCCAGCAAATATGCAACATTTGAACTGTTAGAACTGATCTGTAAACATATGAACATGATTTGTCCAGTGTACTGTATCCTTTCATTGACCAGAAAAAGTATTTTTAAAAAACCGTTGATTGTTACAGTATGGTGTTTTAACCTTACTGTTCAGCTAACTGTCCATCTGTACCTGCACAGCAAAGGCACCGTAATGTGAAGTGTGTTTATAGGGAAAATACTGTCAAGGAATGTGTCACAAAACAACAGCAAGTAACAATATGTAATCCCATCTCTCAGAGAGCTAAAAACCAACTCATATGTTGCACTTTTCTGGCTATGATAATTATGGGGGAAAAAAAACAAATCCAAGTAATTGGACACATTTACACTCAGTATTCACACCCCTTTTGAAATGGTCCTGTGCCTGGAGGACGACTCCAAATGTAGTTGTTTGATACAAAACAAAGCATTCCTGGTTTTAATTTCACACCCTTTCCACAACCAAGAGAGGCTTTCCTTTTTAAAATCAGGTGCTCAATATTTAATGCATACATTCTCTAGTGGCTCAATCCATGATGCACGTGTTCCCCTGGGACGCGCCGTGCCACGTCACGACGCAGACAACTGTGTTAATTAGCCTAATGTCAATCTGTTTTTGTGCTGAATTAGGTGTTTTTCATTTCCTTCACTGTGCCGTGTCAGGGTGTGTTATGCAATGGTCTTGGTACATATGGACAGCTTAAGAGTGGGTCACTCCCACAGACGGCACATGCTCACAGTCACACGGCCAGAGATACACCACCAGCAGTCATTTTGGCTGTTAGCTTCCATCTGGGCATGTTAATGGGCAGAAAGATGTTAATAATGCAGACGAAGAGGCTGGTACTTAATCTGCATTCTGGGACACAAGGGCCTTAAGCGCAATTTTTTTAAAGCAAAGTGCTCTAGTCGAGTGTTAGAAGAAATCCTAGCAACAAGTCTCCGAAAGACTACTAGCAGTTTCAAAAACTGCGAGGTGACTGAAAATGAGGCTGGCACAATCTGCAGAGCATCTCAGTAAGGGATGTGTGACATGATTTTGGAATCTTGCTGGAAAGTTATAGCCATATGGCTAAGGTTCCTTGTCTCTTATATCAGTGTTATTGTATTTGTTATTTTCACTTTGTGGCCATTAGCTTACAAATATTGGTTTATAAGAGCAGATCCATATCGGGTTTCATTCTTGGACTTTGTCGCACCATGCGGAGCTGATGAGAAGCCCCAGAAAAAACGGCACTGAGACACGATCTGTCCTGTGTGCAAGAAGAACAGATGGGAGATTTGACGCATCATTCGCTTGACTCAGTGATTCCACCAAGCATGCTGTTGCACACGTGAGCCCCCTCTTCTCAGTTAACTCAGTGGAAGGGCCAGCTACCTGGAGAAAAAAAATAAATTTGCACTTACAGCAATATCCTGAAAGCATCTTGTTGGTTCATTCAAAAATTCAGCTGGTTTGATCTTTATTTTTTCACATGAATATGGTACCCTTACCAATGAGCAAAAAGCTTTAAAGGAAGACAGGATTGTAGCTGTGTTTTTTTTTTTTTCAGGCAAATTAAGAATTCCTGAGATAGTGTGGAATGTATATCAAAAGAATATGTTATTGATAAAGCTGAAGCATGTCAGCTCACAGTAACAGATATTGTTTATTAAGTTTATGCTACTAATCCTTCATGTCTGTGGAGTCCAGACTGTAAGACTTGCTGGTTCAGATAAACATTTTTTTCTGGTCTGATTAACAATGAACAAAACAGTGAGCAGTTTTTTTCTGCATAAATCTGTATTTATCGACCTTTTCAGCCTCAAGTTTCTATGTGTCAAACTGATTTAAGAGTATTCATTGTAGTTTTTGAGTATCCTCAAAATACCAGACAAAGCATGTCTTCCTCAATGTGCTGTTGAAGGTTGGATCCATGACCTAATCCATCTGAAATCCTTCCTCAATAAAATGGCTGGTATTTAGTGCATAACAGGTGAGCATAAGACCTGAAACCCATCACCCTTTCTAGTGTCATTATCAAAAATCCCTTTATTGGACCACAGTTATATTTATGATTGTTGAATTCAAACATAGGAGATCTTGATGCTATAAATATTTGTCTTACAGACAGTCTCTGCAGGTCAACTGTACAGTGCAATATAAACATGACATACTGAGGTTAAACACCTGTTTCACATATATTATTATATATGAAAAGGGTTTGTTTGCTATAGCTATTGAGTCATTTTAGAATTATTAATTTGACAAAACTGCTTAAATGTATTTAATATAGAATGTTAAAAATAGAGTGAATGCGTAGTTTAGATTAGCTTAGTCTTAAGTTTACAATGCAGTGATGAGTCAAGTAAGTTTTAGCAGCCCTCAGTACCATTTTCATTCAGTAAAAAATTTTTGAGGCGAAATTGCTGTTTCTTTTCCCTTGGTAAATCTGTTTTCGTATGATAATGGTGTTACAGACTGTATAAATATACAACGCATTCAGAAGGACTGGTATGGAACATAGGAGCAGCCAAAAGCCATTTTACACTCTACTCCACCTGTTGTTGTCCAGCTATTGTTATGTCTTGGAGTCCTGTCATTGGAATGCGTGCAAAATGCAGACCTGTTTGCTGTAAAGCAAACCTCAGGAAAGGTGTACTCATACACTTCTGAAATGTTTTGTTAGTTATCAAATAATTATGATTAGGATGACGATCCTGTGAGACCATAGTGAGGCTCTCTGCGAGGCCGTGGGTGGTGTGTTCGTTCATTCATTCATTCATTCATTCATTCATTCATTAAATGCAGAATTTTATGAGCTGAGTTAGCCGGTGCTGCCCTGGTTAAACAAGTATGGTGGAGGAAAGGTAAATATTAGTAACACGTTATATAGTCACCAAGCTGTTTTACTGTTGCAGTACTTGCATTTAGTACATAAGTACTGATTGTTAGTGCTGTTGGACAGACAGGCCACAGAGATCGATGTGCGCCGGTCATAAGCAAGCAGGAAGGAAAAAACCAAATATACCACCAAACTTCACCCTTACATTGCTAATGTGTACAGTGCTGTGTGTGTTTGTTGTATATAATTTCTTATTAATTTTTACATTCATTTGCTCAAAACAGCTACTGGTTCCTGTTGTGGAGCACACAGATGGCACTGGCTGCAACACATACACCATTATTAGTGATGTGCACATAGTAATAACAAACGGAAATCACCAAACTTTATTACGTTTTAACTTACTGAATTTAGAACATTTGAAGAGAGAGAGAGAACGTGCATCAGTGCATGTGTGTATACAGTTATCCCTTGATTTATGCACACTTGCACAGTGCGCTTTTGCTAGAAAGTGATTTGATTTTTAATAGCAAGAAAATCAATAAGCATCACCTACGTCAGCGCACGCACATGTATTTACGTTCACCCGTGATGTCACTGCTCCCACTTCTCTAAGCCTTGTTAGAGACTGAATGTTAAATGTTCAAAATAGTAAGCGGCCACTTTGGAGTTTAATGAACTTGACTTTGCAAAAGCCTCTTAGGTTGAGAAGTACCACTCCCAGGTTTTAAGTCAGGTCCAGCTTGATATTGCGAGAAGCTTGATGTTTAACCTCTGCTGTGGAAGAAACAGCCTCATCAGTCCATTGTGGACTTCGCTAAATGTAGATTAAGATGATTTAACCTCATATTTAATTGGTTGAGCAGCACAGACGTTGTTTATCCCATAGCCTGTAAAGTTGTCTACATTTTACATTTAGTTCTATTTCGTTGCTTCAATAACACTTGACATTTTGCATATAGCAAACAGTTGGGACTGTGAGTCTTTTAAATGATTTTTTTTCCTGAGAAGCAGTACATCTTCACATGTAAAGATGTACATTAGCTGTGTCTTGAGTACTTTTTCCTGTGTCCGGAATTTGTTTGTGTTCTTCTTTAAAGATTTTTCTTTTCTTAACGTTTAGTGCCAGGTGGCATGGTGGTGCATGGAGCAGCACTGCCATCCCACAGCACCTAGGCTGTTTAATCCAGCTCAGTTTGTGTGGAGTTTGCATGAGTTTCCCCCTACAGTCCAAAGACATGTGTTTCATGTTAATTGGTCTCTCCAAATTGTCCATCGAGTGTCTGTGTCTGTGAGGCCACCCTGTGATACCATCCAGGGTGTAGTTTTACAGACCAGAGCCCAGTGATTCTGAGCCTGATAAAGAAGTTAATGAAAATGGATGGAGTTTTTATTGCCTTTTATACCCATGAAATTTTTTATTAAAGTTTTATTATTTCTTATTTTAATTCTCAGTTAGTTTCAAATTTTAGTTTTCATTTTCATGTAATATAAAGTTATTTTAACTTTGTCATTGACTGTAGAAAACCTTCACATATGTGCTGTGTTTGAAATGGATTACAGTGGCTGTCAAAGCAAAATGGGACAGATGCTATTTACGACATCACAAAAAAACGACTCATAGTTTTTGGGTTTAGTGTTCATTTACCATGACTCAGTTGTGAGCTTGTTCAATGTGTCACTATGTTTTTGGCTTAAAGTAAATGCACGGTTGTTTTATTTGCCCAACAGCCTTAGAAACGTGTCAAGTGAAACTCACAAATGTTTTTTTTCTATCTTGTGGGCTTTCAGTATTTGTTATAATACCCAGCTGTTAAGAATAGTGTAGTAAGATCTTTATATTTGTTCATGAATAATTTTTTGAATTTTACAGCCTTTTGTATTGTTTGTAGTTATTCTGAAATATCCACATTTTGAAGTGTAGTGTGTTCTCCTTTTTGTTTTAAAAAAAAAAATAGTTCCAAGGAAAAGTATTTACAAACCCATAATCAGTATAAAATCTCTCTTCTCTCTTCCCTGTGTTTGGCATCATTATTAATGTTTCCCTTTAAGTGCATTAGTCAGCTTTTGCTTTTTCTGATGTGAGGGACAACATGGCATCTCTAGCCTACGTCTTTTTGACAGTTTTGGCTTTTGAATGGTCAGCCTGGCGTATTAGAATGTGTGTATTTTATCAGATTTGTTTGTGTACTCAAACAAAAATTATCAACTGTGCATCAAAACAGCTGCTGTTTTTACAGTTCTTAGTTACTGACCTTCCATGGTTATTTAAACCATAGTTGTTGTTTTCCCATTTCCCAAGAAAAACTGCTATAGTAGCACTCTGCTGAGCTGAGCTCTCTGTCAGTGGCAGGAGCACTGCAGATGCTGGCAGCACACGTTCCCCAGATCTAGAGCCTTCAATGGAGCGCACAGCCGTCTGTCGAGCCCTTCAGCGCCTGCCCTGTGATAACTAGGCTCTGTGTGCCACACCTGGTGACAGGCAGAGCTCTGCACTCAGACTGCTCGCGGTGTCTCACTGCAGACATTAATGAGCCTGCCACTCGCCATTACAACAGCACCGGTGTTGTTATTTGGAATATAAATGAATCTGTGTGCACCATTTGCTTTGCCTGGAGAGGGAGGTGGTGGGAAGGGGAGTGCTTCTTTCTCTGTTTCTCGCTCCCTCTCCCTCTCACAGGCTTGCTCCCTCGCTCGCTCGCTCCCTCCCTCCCTTTCTCTGTAACTCACTGTCACTGACGTGTGGCTTCCTCTGGAACTATCCATCTGAATCAAAATACTAGTGGGGAGATGCTGGAGAAGGCAGCACGGGTGCTTTGAAGGCGAGGACCCGCCAGCAACCTTCTGTTCTTTCAAACCAATAGCTGCGTAGAAGACCCCCATTTTTTTTCAATCCCCCACACCCCTCAAAGGCAACCGCTGTGTCCCACAGCTATCCTCGTGTGCTTGAGGAGCTGCTGCGTGGAGATGATCGGGGTAAACAGTGTTCAGGGGACCAGTAAGGTCCGAATGCGGGCTAGTGGATCTGTCAAGTATGGAAGGGACGAGTCAGTGCGCCGTCAACAGCAGCAGCATCGCTCCAAGTCTCTGAAAGTGTCCAATTCCTCGGAATTCTCAACTGGACATCAGAAAAAGGAGAAGGTAAAAATGTTGAAATAAATACATATCCTAGAGTAAATGAGGTCAGATCACAAGAGAATTTGCTGTCAGCTGCCTTGGGTGTTTACTAGCAGCTAATGGTTGTGTCATTGCAGGTCAGCATATTAAACATGTATATTAAATGTTGAAGGTAATTTTATAGAACTTAACTTGCAGTTGTTAAATGGTTATTACTGAATGTTGTCTCACAAATATTGGAAGTAAAATTTCTGTTAACGATACGCTATCATATTTGTGTATCTTTGGAAGAAGAGCTGCTCCGTAAAATAACCACTTGTTAGAGGAAGGCAGACTGCAGAGCGTTGTTATCTTCCTTCTCAGTAGCGTGTCTTCAGTTTCCTATAAGGTGGCTGAATGAAGAAAACATTCCCTTTTCTCCTGGCTCATTTGCTTTGATATCTTATGAATTGTGCCAGTCCAGTAAGGAGTGAGTTAGCATTGGTCTGTGACTCTTCTGCTCGCTCTCAGGCTGAGCCTTCAGCTGTTAGACTCTGTGTATGTGAAGATGCTGATCTTCTGTCAGCCTGGTATCCAGCCCTTGCTTTGCTTGTCTTTCCATTAGCTGTAATGGGGCCCGAGACCCCGGGAACCGTTTGGGTCACTTACTTTGCATTCAAACAAGTATTTGTCCTCTTTAGTCTATCACCCTTTTCCTTTTAACACATTCAGTAAAAATGTATTGCATTGCTTCTCCTAAATTTTATTGTTGTTTAGAGACAATTTGGTAAAAGTGTATGAGTATGTAAAGCAATGAATCTTTTTTCTTCTTCTTTTGCTTGCCACCCTTCCACATTGGGGGGGGGTCTCATCTATCTTATCTCGGTCTTTTTCTTTTGCTCTGTCTCATTTTCTTTGTGAGGAGAATATCAGCTATATTATGGCAACCGCAACAGCAACTGTGACTGTGTCCCATTGTAAATAAACATTTATCCATCATTTGGCTGTAAGTTGAATGTGATGTGAGCAGCAGTGTTTGTCACATCACTTTAGGGATCACTGGTAGGAATGTCTAGCATAGCTACCGTCCTGTGACGCGAGCGCATGCGTGCGCGCGCGTGTGTGTGTGTGTGTGCGCGCGCGCGCGTGTGTGTGTGCACACGCACACGGGCGCATGTGCCTGTGCTTAATTGGCGATCTTTGGGCATGTTACTTTGTCAAATGACTACTGTGGCAGTGCATTGCTACTTTTTCAAATCACATCTTTGTTTTTACACAACGTATTTTCAAATGACATTCCTAATGTATGCAGAAAGCAGTTGATTTTAGTATTCATCTATAAGGTACAGCTTTTCGGTACATGTACGCAGTGGAATATTAGCAGGTAACATATATTAATATGTCAGGATACTAGGTATGTTACATTTTTAACTCATCAAAAAAGGTCATAGTAGTCTTTAAAACAAATATACTCTCTGTTAGTTGTGTAATTAAAATATCTTCATTAGTTTAAGTTGCTGTGGTTAGAGAAACCTTTTTGATTATTGTACAATGATATGGCCTTTGTTTTATTCTGTGCCGTAGCTGAGATTACTTTGAGAAATGTAACGTGACGTCGGCAGGTGGAACGTTTGGGAAGCACTCAAATAGCAGTAGCTAAACCAGACACTTTTAGAAGTCAATTAGACTGCATTTCAGAGAATATAATTTACTAAACTAGTTTGTTAGGCTAGTTCACAGTATTTTGCTATATTTATTAGTTTTTAACTCCAATAGCACTTTGGAGCTCTGCATTTTGCAGGCCTCAATTAATTTGTGAGTGACTGTTATAATATGTATCCTAAGTGTTAATATAATCTCTAATGGTAAAATAAAAATATTCAAATTTGGTGTCCTAATGCCACTTGCTCCCCAGGCACTGTTTGCTTATATACTGATTGTAAAGCAAGTAACTTTCCTTAGTCATTGTAGGTCAGTAAGAACCATGCAGTGGAGTTGGCGCCAGCTGTTGTGGTACCTCAGCTGTTGCTGCCGGCTTCACAGGCCTGTAGGTGAAGGCTGTCGGTGTGACCCCTCGATGTCAGTGCTTTCCTGCAAATGCGGAGCTCCACATGATTGTATACCTTAGATGCAGCTTTTTCCTGAGATGTGGCACTGCTAGCTGAAGAACTAGAGCAGCAAAGCTTCATGCAGTAGATACTCTTGAATAGATAGGAAACAAACATTGTAACATGAACACGTAATTTAATGCCCTGGAAAAACCGCACTGATACTGCGGTTCTGAACAGCAATCTGTTTAAATGGACATCACTGCGTCGCTTTTAAAATTGCCCTGAATCTGCAATACCAAATTAAGCCATTGATAGACCTCATAGTGTTTCTTGCCTTTTCTGTAAATTGACATATGTTATGCATTAAGAGTACAAAGTACTTTTATTATTGCTTTATTTCACCCAAATTGCACTTGATAAAATATATCCCTGGTAGAATGCATACAGAATGTAAATTTAAACGTATTTTTAATTGGATAGAGTATCTACTGCTTGTTTGTCTCGTGCTATTTTTATCCATTGCGTGAAGTATTTTGAATGTGCCGTTGGCTGGCGATTGTTTTAATTATATTGGTAGCTGCGTTTTTATGGCTTATGTAACCACAGCAAGCTAACCAGGGCTTGAACCCGTTTCCTTTTAGGCTTGTAACCACTCGAGGTGCAGTTAGCTCACTACTGGACACTCCTCAGCATTACTTACTTTTACATCTTCATGCAGCTTCTTGTCCTTCTGCTTTAAGTTATATACTAATATATGCATAATGTATGTGTTCTGTGAGTAATTTTATCTATAATATTTTTATAATAATGTGATAATATTTGGAGATAAATGATGAATTTTACTTGGAATTTCCTTGTTTCCTTAGGATTGTTCAAAAGATGTTAGTTCAACATGGTGTCTTATATGAATACTGTAAAGAATAAAAATAATTAATATTATATTTAACTGGAACATATTTATTATGAACCTTATTAACCGCAGAAAGCCTGTCATATGAGAGCTAACTTTTGTAATTAAGCCTATTTTCAAGCCTTTAACAGATGTATCACAGTATTTCCTTAATCCTGAACATATGAGGAAGTTTAAGAGCTAAGCTAAGATCATCTTTTTTAACCTTGAAAATGTCAAAGTAATTTTGAAACAGTTGTTATTCATCTAAAAAAGTAAATGTATATTTTGGCGAAATTTTAATGGTATTATTTGTTCCCTTTCTTAGGCCCTGTACAATTCAATCAAAAATGAGAAGCTGGAGTGGGCAATGTAAGTGTTTTTTTTTTATCTGTACATTTTTTAACACTTTGGACTGAGACAAAAACATTGATCTTGTACGAATTAAAATTAATGTCAACTCTCACTTATAAGTACTTTGACTTCGTACACAGAGTAGCTAAATTGTATATAAAGACTTTTCAGGTCAATCCTACATTACTTAATGCAGAATCTGTTTTATTTGCACCATGCACTATGTACAGTAAAACGCTAAACACACTAGTGTACATTTTCAATTTCCAGTATCAGGTGGCAGCAAAGCACTCAGACTGGAAACTCAAACGTGCTGTTGGGCACGAGTGATTTGGTCCAGTGTATTCTTTCTTTATTACACCTGTATGTGAGTTTTAGAGAAACTATCCTGTAAATAAACAGAGGCACAAGTTTATTACACCTTTTAATGAACGGGGTTAAACGACCACATTCTTGCAAACATGTTTCTGCGATAAATTGGTCACTTTCCTCTCATCAATACAGTACAGTGGAGATTTTGAGGTCAAACGCTTTATAATATGTTCTCTCCACACAATCGTCCGTTTACACTCCTCTAATGTTTGGTTCTCCTCTGCTGCCTGAAGCAGGTAAAGCAAACTGCAACACAGTGCATAAATACGAGATTTTCACCATTATGCATTTTTTGTTTTATTTTCAATTGCTTTAATGTCAACTTAACTTTAATATTGCTTTTTGTTTTAAAAAATAATAATAATAAATGTTCCTTCCATGTTGCATCCTGTCTCACAAGTTGTGCTTCCAGGATATAGGAACACCGAGACGCTTCAGGGAAATAGAATAAACAGGCACAAATCTTAGTTAAATTTTAATTCACTGTAGCTTTATCTAATATTTTTAATGGAACATATCCTGTAAATAAATCAGGGGCTATATTATTTTATTTGATTTTGATTTGGTGAGTGGAGTTAACAAACAACTTATGACCAGACTTTCCTTCCTCATTGTACTCATTGGTTGAGGTACAAGTGCATATAAAGCGATCATAGTCACATTACAAAGTGCTGTTTCAGTTTTGTCCCCACTAACTATCAATACCCGGTTGTTCTAGGCAGGATTGCAGGGAAGCAACTGCACGTACATTCAGTCACATATTCACACTTACAATTTACAATTTAGTGTCATCAATCCATTTAGTTTACATTAGGACAAACGTTGTGTGTCTGTCTGTCAGTCACTTGTCTGTGTCCATATGTGTGTTACCCAAAGCAAAATGATTGAATAGGTGACAGTTTAGGCCTGACTTGCAATTAGCATCACAAAAGCACTATGTTCAGCTGCCAGACGGTCATGCGGATAACAATAATCACAACTGAAGCCTCCTTTTTGTGTTGGGGGTTATCTGCCGAATTACTGCCCACAGATGTCAGCTCCTCTTCCTGGTGATGTAAAAGTCTCTAGACCACAGTCGACCTCAGTTAATCAGCATTCCTTCTGTTTCACATTGAAATCACAGTCATGGACTCTCCATCCTGAAATTTTTATTAACCAACCATTTAACACACTTCAAGCAATTTATAGGTTCTCCTCCACTCCTGCACTGATATGAGAGTAACTCTGTCATACAGCTATCCCTCCAGCCATGCAGAAATCATCCAGCCAAATGCAGCGTTGAGTAAGATATGGAAATGTGTAAATCAGTTAAAATCCAAGAGACAGTCAATGCCATGTCAGAATTACTTTAAAAGTAACCCAATTTAGGAATAAATACACTACAATGTTGTATTCAGTTATATAGTTGTGTACAGTTCGCATCAAATCATTTGTATGCACTGTGTGAAGCCAAGGGAACACACGAGGAAATTAAACTTAACATGATATATGTGAGTGACGTGGCCCGTTTCTGTTCCATTTTAGTTATTTATTTGAATACTTTGGAAGCATAGATTTCTTTTGTTTAAACATCCTGTAATCTCAGTTTTGTGGAATGTGACAGCAATAACTGCCATGTTCAGGAGGAGCCATTGTGGATATACAGCTACTCACACCGTCCAGCAGTCAAAGCGCTTGGTGGGGTAACAGTGTTTGCACTGGATATTTTTGTTGTTGTTTAACCTTGCAGTTCATGTTTATGTACCTACATGTAGAACTATCTGAGTATGCAGCTTTTTTCCCATCTTCCTTTTTCCCTTCATTGCTGCGTTTAAACTGCTAATCAGGCATGACTCTTATTCACCCACAGAATCTGATTAAAATCCTGAAATATGGAACTTATTGAAATACGTTACCAAAGAAAAAGTGTGAAAAAGAAAAACTTGTATTAACATGTACTTCGTATCCAGATGCAAATGGAAGATGAATCAGACAATTGGTGTTTTATATTTCCTCGTTCTCTAAACACACAACGACAAAAAAAAGAATCTTTTTATGTGCACTTTTGCAGCTGAACTAACAGAGATTGAGAAAGATTTGAACACTTTTATACACTTTTTAAATAAGCATCTTAGGAACATAGAATAATATATGAACATGTTGTAGTAAGCCCAAATTTTTTCTTTCTACAGTTTGATACAACTACTCGGTCGTATGATACATAGCTCCTGAGTTTAAAAAAAAAAGTGTTCAGTTCTTTTTGAATCACAGTGTACAACGATACAGAATTACATTCTGAAACAGCTCGTGTTAAATTCGCATCAGGTGCCCTTAAAAATAAATGTAAACTGCGCTTTATGGACTTGGCCAGTTGACAGTTTAAGAAATATAAATTTCCACTTAAATATAAAAGTTTATAATAGTACAATAACACGTATATTGCTTTTCAGTAGTTGTAATATATTACTTATGCAATGATACTTGCATTACAATATATTACCATATAAAATATACTCATCAACTTGTTACGGTGAATTTATATTGTTGACAGAAGATATTCCATTGCTCTGGAAATTAACAGATCCAGTTTGATATCTGTAAGTTTGGCGTAAACAAGCAGCTCAGTGACAGGAAAAATCTTGCTTTTAAAATATTAACATCGCCGATAAATTTCTGTTCCCCTTATTATTAGGTAGAGGAAACTGTGCATGCATTGTCTCACCTTTTAGAAACTACTCTGCAAAAAGAAAACAAAATTAAACTGGAAAATGTCTAAATAATCGCATATTTTCCTCTGTAACATGTGTATGTGCATGTGTGTTGGTAACGGTCTGCAAACAACCTGGTCTAATTTTTATGTACTTAGTATTAGAAAACTGTACATATAACTCATAATTATCCACATAATTAGTGGTGAAGAAAGACATTTTTGACAGTTTGTCATTTTTAGGACAGGTTGTTCTTGTTTAAGTCCATTTAGGGTTTTTGGTTAGATAATTACACATAATGTGACTCCACGTTTTAAACGGTCTTTTGTCACGCAGAGAATAATGTTTTGTGTTAGTAACATGTTCATTGTCCTGTTAAGATAGCAGTTTTTGAGCTGTCAAGGAATAATACCAAAGGTTGGATTAGCATAATTTGTGTTTGTTGCTCACTTGCAATATGGCTTTGTTTCATTTACAGAGAAGATCTGTCCACCGTTGACACAGTTTATTTTCCCTCACCTACTTTAACTCGTACACCAGTAGATTATGTGTATACTTGTGCTGTCTGGAATAAACACTGTGGTTAAGTAACTGGAACAAAATTTAGGTGGGATGCTACTGTTAAACCTTAGCAAGTCACTTAACCTGCACTGCAGTTTTGCTGTAGCTTGTTTTATTTCAGGTCTTGATCTCCCTTTTAATCATGTGTCCTGCCTTGTGCCCTTCTGTTTCCAAAAGGGGCTCTGGACCACTGCTACCCTGCATTGAACAGGGATCGATGATAGTGGATTGATAGGTGAATGGATGGAAGGATTTGTTTCTGGTTATGTTTTTCAATCAAGATGAAAATATTTACATTATTTCCACTTGCATTATAATTTCAGTGTAAGAGCAGTGTGCAGTTCTAGTAAGACAACAGGGTTGCTTTATGAGTTATAATCCTTTAGGAGTCGGTTCATTATCTACTTTTAATAGCTGCACTTCCCTTATGCTTCTGAGCTTCAACTGATTTGTCAAACATACTGTATGCATGTTTTTTTTACATTTTTAAGGAGACCTTTAGAAAAGGTTATGTTCTACATTGTCCAGTAACTTAAACTGTGAGCCTTCCTTGTACTGTGGTTGAGGATGTTTTGAGTGATTGGACTAGAGGATATGTAGCAATCAGGATTAATAAATTCTCCTCCACGGGGCCTTTCACCTCACCTTCTGTACCTGTCTGCTGAGACAGCTCGTCTTTTATACACGCCTCTCCGGTGGCTGTCTGACCTGTGGTGTACCCGCTCCTGCCGTCTTGTGTTCGGAGTCTCTGATGGTGTCTTTGGAACCACACATGAGGAAAGCATTTTTAATGGAGTGAAAAACAACCCTTTTTCCTCAGGGTCCAGCTTTCTCATTTCTAAAATACACTGTTCAGGAGTAATTCTCCACACATCCTCTGATGCAGCAATGAAATATATTTGAAATTGTTTTAAAAAAAATTGTTTAAAAATACAGTTTAAACATTTGAAGACCAACTGAAATTTGTAGCAGATGTGTTAAATATATAAAACTTTAGGCGGTACTTGTCATTATATGTGAACATTTTGACATGATTTTGATATGTTTTTTAATGAGCTCTATATTGGTTAAAAACTCATAGGGAGCCAACATGGTTCTGTATCCATAACAACGGCATGGACCTTGGCCCCTCTACACTTGCCAGGATGGCTAACAAGCCAGAACAGTGTGGAAGACAGGATGATAACAGGTCTAATTTACTCGCGTAATTTGTGGCATCTCACCACGTTCCACACACGCAGTCTCATTATTGCACGAACCGGCTATAAAGGAGAGGGACGGTTCGCACTCACATGCTGCAAGGCTCATTTCAGTGCTGCCATTTATTACCAGACTCCCTTTTGTTTGCCTGGGCAAACAGTTCATTTCTGTAAACATAGGACAGTTTGGCCCAGCCAGGAAACCTGACAGTGCTCCTAGGCAGATAGATGAGGATACGATGCAAATGAAAAGACCCATATGGTCACACTGCAACCCTGCAAACTACTCTCAGTGAGCAAGCAAACGTTATCTTAATGAGGCATGAATCTGTCGCCGTTATGAAAATGTCTGCATTCTGATATATTTATAGGGAAATAAACATAATGTTTCATTCATTCTTTGAGGCAAATGTGTTAAATGTTACCATTTCTGTCTTGCCTTTTGTCAGTGTCCTGTTAAACGTGTATGAACACTGCCGGTTTGGAAGACGAGGGCCCTACAATTATACTGTGACGACAACTACAGTTTATGGCAATTGTTGCCGATTAACATGCGGATTTAAATTACTTGTGAACAGGAAGAACTTCTCAGGTTTGATGATAAACAAAAGTGATAATGTATGCGGCTTTAGAGAAAAGTGCCAGCTAAATTAGTAATAAAAACAGGAGTCTGTTTAAAGTAGGTAACAGTTAAATTATTGATATCAGTAAAACATCTAAAGTTTTTGAAAAAGATTAATTCGTAAATAGATAGCAGCATTAAAGAAGAGTAAATAGCACTTCATTTGCCAGTATTTCTGCTCTTTCAAATATTCATACTATGTATGTTTATAAACCTGAAATTCGACGTGAGTCCTTCTTCACTAGAGCTCACATTGTTGATCTGATCTATTTATGTTTTGCCTTTATGGTTGGGAAGTATGTTGCTTCTTGGAAAAATCAGTTGATGGCATTAGCTGTATTCACCTGGCTGCCTGACCTCTCATCATTTTAGTGCATATGCAAAGAAATCATTTTCTTCAGATAATTTATTTTATAATTTGTGTTTTACAAAATTTATGTATTTTAAAAAGCAAGTTAATTATATTCCAGCATTTCAAATTAAATGTCTTATCTTTCCCTCCATTGAAACAAATTTAATTCTATGACTGTACCAGTGGTTAAAGTATTTCTCAGAAAGGCAATATTATGGGTTTGATATTCAGTTTTACTGACAATTGTGACCTTTTGTCATTTTACCATGAAATTATCAACATGAAAAAGTACACTTATCCCTCCTGCATCCTAATTCATTGAATATTTATAATTAAATTATTTAATTGCTCCATTATTTCTTATGGGAAAAAGAAACAAATTGGAGTTACCATAACTTCACTCCAAAACCATTATAAATGATGCCTAATATTAAAAGACGGGGGGGAATAGTGCAACACATTAAAAGAATGAATGAATGACAACAAAATTATGCACTCAGCCTTTTATGTTGACAATTTTATGTGGTTTTATTTTTGTTACCGTTTGTTCCCAGAAAATAATTTTTGTAGTTTATATAAAATAAATGTTAAAATATAATCACTTCAGGCAGTAAACTTGGTTGTGGACTGGCTTGAGAAAGACAAAGGCTGTACATCACATTTAAATAAATGAATGATTAGAAAATTAAAGCAGAGCATGGAGCAAAACAAGATAAAAACACATGACTGCAAGTGAGACTGCAGTCAGACTGAGGGATGGCTTCATGATTCCCTCAATTCAGTGCATCTCTCTCTCTCTCTCTCTCTCACACACACACACACACACACACACACACACACAAATCTCTTGCCATGGTTTTCAAATATGGATAAAGTTTATCAAGCCAGAACATATCTTGCAGGCCTGGACCAGATTTCACAGACTGGGTAAATGAGAGTTTGGACTGATTGACAATAAGTGTTATTGATAATCTCAGACCAGATAAGTGGAGAACTGGACATTGAGAGACCGAAAAATTGGGAAGAGAGTATTTAATAGCTGATAAACGGATGATGGCGCAGGCTTATATTTTTTTTCTTTATCCTGATTTAGCTGTTTTAAAGACCCTCAAACATAGGAAAATAGTTATAATCAGCAATTACCATATACATAGGTTCCAGTTATAGATTTTTGAAGATATAAATATTCTCCACTTTGTTTTAACAGTACTTATCTGTTTTCTAAAAATGTGTTGCGGAACAAAACTACCTGTGTTTTCGCTTCCAACCAATATTTGGCAGTAAAATGCCCTCTAAAAAAAGAGGGCTATAAGACCGACTTAATTAAACTTTTCACTGCATCATTTACAACTTGTTCCAGCACTGGTGAATATCTGTGATGAATAACAGATTAAGGAATGTTGCCCATGTTTATGGGGTAGGTCAAAAATAAACCGGATAGGAGTTTGTGGAGACAACACATTTTTATTTTCATTCATTTTAATTTTCTTTTAATTTTGATGTAGATGGAAGTTATTAAATAAGTCTTCACATAACTGATTAAATTATCCTTTTCACTGTGGATAAAATGTTGTTTTGTTTTTTAAATAAATTTTAAATGAATGTTAATGCCAATTACAAGTAAAAAAGAATTAGTTTTTTGTTGTATATTTTATTTACTGTAGCTTTATCTGAAGATTTTACACAGCCTAGCTAGCAAGTAAATCCAGGCACCTGTGTATTACTATGATTTTAATGCAACTTAGTGATAAATATGACTTTGAACTTAAAACCAAATTGAGGTACAAACAGACTTCTAGTCCCAGTTGCATTCATAAGGTGAGGAACCCATAGATGCTGTAGCTTCAGCACTTGATACACACTGAGAATTTCCCTCCTTGAGCTGCATCATTCACATGAACAGCACACTGTTCTGTGGGAGGAGAAAAGACTCTGCTGTTGTAACATGGGCAGAGGTTGTATTGATTCCTGTGTCAGGAGACAGGTTGCTTTGAAAAGAGCTGGGTGGTAATCCAGCGTCTTGCTGCTAAGAGTACTGAGGGAACCTTGAATGTGCCCTGCTGGTAGGGTTCACAGAGTGGAAAAATGTCTAATCCAATACACCTGAAAAAACATACCAGAGAAAATGTGTTATTCCAGTTTTGCAATTTCTGAGTAGCCATGCACACCACCTTCATTCAATCATTTGTGAATAGCTTTGACCTTCTGATTGCTTTCATAGTTTTGCTACCAAAAAGCCAAGTCTGAAAGCACACTGACAGATAGTGTTGGTCATTAAATCTTCAGTCCTTTGGGTATGATGATCATGAATGGTTTATCTGAATAATTCTAAAAGTCACTTAATGTAAGTTATGAATATTACATGCACTTCTTATACCTAAGAAAAAACCCTTTAAAGACTTTTACAGAGGTTTAAAGGCCACATTGTGCAAATCTATTTGAGTACAGAATAATTTTGTGATTGAAAAGTCATATTAGTTTCATAAGTCACATATACAGACATGTTCAGAAATGCGCGACCTATGTTTATAAATGAAACAATTACATTTAGGAGTCTTAATTAGAATAGTGGTAACACAAAAAAGCTGTCCTGTTTGTCTTTTGCAGCGACGGAGATGAACTGAAGAAGTCCTTTTCTGAGCTTGCTGACAATAAGACAGACAATGCACACACAAAGGGCATCAGCAGAATCGGCAGCGGCAGTAACCCTTTCCTTGACATCTCCCATGACCCCAACGCTGCTGTCTACAAAACTGGTTTTCTCGCTCGCAAGATCCATGCAGATATGGATGGCAAGAAAAGTAAGTGAAAATTGCTTGAATTACAAAATGGTCACTTTGTAACTTGCTGCTTGGGATTCTCAAGTAGCAAGTTGTCGAGCAGAACAAACACAGTACATCAGATTTATGCCAAGTTCACAGCTTTTGTTCCCTGCAGTGTTCGTTAATTCTCCCCAATAAGGGGATGAAAGCTAATTTCAGGTCGATGTATTAAGAAAAGAAAGAGTCTGGTAACACTCTTTAAAAGGGTTAAAAAGTCCCTGCCTTAAGCCAGATGGCAGAGAAGCTAGAAAGGGCTCTGGCACACAGCAGCAGCACAGCGTCTAAATACGTCCAGTTGGGCACACAGTCATCAAAGCAGATCTGCAAGGGACAGAGCCGTCTGTGACTCCACACCTCTGCGCCAGGGACTGCTGGCAGCATGTGGGTTACAGGCACCAATGTCGATACTCCCTGCCCCCCCCGTTAGTTGTTATCACCAAAAGGACCCAGAGGTATCAGAGCTAAGGGGTCGGGGTGGAGTGCAGCAGACGTTAAAATGAAGACTCCTGTGTGATGTGTAACGTGTTGTGAAGTAGTGCAAAGATGCACAGCTGAGGTTACAACCCATCCAGGCTATAAAAAACGAAAAAAGACTCTTTCCTTTTATTAGTAAGGTGAGCAGCTACACGGTCGCACATCTCAGGCACAAAGTTAGGACACTAAAAAAACCTTATTTTAATGTATTGCAATAAATGTTTAAATTATAAACACTGCTTCCATTTTAAACACTATTTGGAAAAAACAGAATCATTGTTATAATTCTTTTATTTCGGAGGACACCATCATAGTGAAGTGTAAGTCAAGTGAGACTGGAAAGTAGGTTTGTTATAATTCTTGGTTTATGCCTCCCCTGAACATACAAGGGAAGTAGAAATTACATCTTTTCAATTAATGATTAATTTGGTCTCCAGCTGAGAACTTGGAGACAAGGGAATCCTAATTTTACACCTCACTTAATATATATTTTTATCTAAGCAAGCAAATAAATAAAAGTTTCACACCTGGAATGGTCTGTCTGAAAATGGCTGGACCTGAAGCTTAGCAGAGGTCTTAAAAATAGCAGCTGTGTAATGTAAAGCAAAAGAGAGCAAACTAAATAGAGAGCTGCTGACTAACAAACATGAATTGGGGGAATTGCCAACACGCAATGTTGTATTTTGCATCCATTTATCCCTAAAGTGTAATGATTTCAGGAAGTTAAGGAGAACATGCTGACTTGCATTCTGTGCTTATGCCTGCTAAAACTCCCATCGATCTAAAGTCCGTTTCTGCAGCAACATTTCAAAGTTTTTAAGCATAATTCAAATGTGAAAGACAAATGGGAAATACAAATGTACCTTAAATAGGTTATTGGTCAATGAAGCATAAGTAGGGTACTATATTAGTTTTAAAGGTATTTAAAAAGTTTTGAAAAACTTTTTGTATATTATACAGTTTGTAACAGAGAGGTATTTGAAACATAGACTAATTTATACTTTGATTTATGACTTTGGGAAGTTGCTACCAGTTAGCCAGTGGAGTCAATTTCACTACAAGGTTTATATTTTCCGTTTGGTACCCTGGCTGCCGCATAAATCCAACCTGGTGTGTGTCTAACCAAACCAATTCCCGTTATTTGCCACAGAGTTGGTTAATTAAATTACTTCTCGACAAAAGGAATTTCAAACCAAATGCTCCAAAACATGAGGTCAGGGTATTACGAGCTGCATCACATTCTTCCTTCTGGGCACTGCTAAACCTGTAATTTCCATCAGGGTTATATGATGCCAACCCAGTGCCTTGACGTAGTGGCCTCCTCGTTCTGCCAGAAAGTCACTAGCAGAGTTTCTTAACCTGTAGAGCACATCCTTCATATGGAATTATATGTCCTTGATCGCACTTTAGTCCTTGCAGTCTCTAGTTTATGGGTTGAAGATTCAGTTGCGTAAGAGTGATCTTACAAGAATGACTTGCTTGGATAGCAGCAAGTGTCTGTTTTTGCTCTTCTGTGCCATATTTTCTGAACAGTATATTCTTGCAATACACTTGTTTCACACTGCGCTGTGGAAGAGTGGAGGTCTTACTCCTGTATACAGCTCCTGATGTAAGCAGGCTGTATGTTGTGTGATTTATTGCCCAGAACATTTTAAGAACATTTCCACATTGTCTTAATCAGACCCAGAGTGCAAAACAAACAAGCAAAAAGTGTATGAAGAATTAATGAATGTTACATCACCATGAATGGTACAGAGCAGTCCTGTTCAGACCAGTCCTTTTTCCTTTTATATGCACTTTACTGAAATAAATTTTAAGAATTTGTAAAGAGAAAATCACTTTGTCTTTTTTCCTCTTCTAGCGCCAAGAGGGAAAAGGGGGTGGAAAACATTTTATGCTGTTCTCAAGGGAATGATCCTTTACTTGCAGAAGGTAAGCAGAGATCAAATACTCTGTTCTTGTTATTCCTTGTTAAACATAAAAAGGGACATAAATTATGAATTTTCACAATCTTGAATCTGTTTTGGTTCAGCCTAATGTAGTCCTTTTTGAAGATGAGTGTCACATATTATTAATTTATTGTGCAAAGGTCTTGTACAACAAAGTACATAATGAAGTAAGTAAACCTGGCTGCCTGCTCAAGGCACGTTTAGCTGGCCTTGTTGATTATTAGAATAGGAGCTGGTAATTTGAAAATATGGTTAATTATGTTGTTGCTGCTGTTTGTACGGTTTTTTCAATATATTTGTCTGATGCAGAGGTACCTCTCCGCCGTCTTTCTAGCAAGGGTCTTTGCCAATACGAAAAAGTTAATCTAAACCCAATTAATGAAAACCCTGCTCTGGTCTCTGGGGTTTCTGCTGTCACAACCCACACCAGTTTAGTTGAGCATGAGGCTGCAGTCACGTTGGCTTGTATGTTATTCTGCTCAGTGGGTAATCGGCCGTCCCACCCTCACACTTGTAAAGGGCAATAAAACCTTGACGTTACTTAGGCCTGAAAGGCTAGGATACGCTATACAAGGGCCAATTAAAGTAATTATCTGAGGCCTTTTATGTCTCCCCCTGAGAAGCTTTAATTATCCTCCTTTACCCAGAACATTTGCTTAGTACTTTTCCTATTCTTTTCTGAAGCATTTTCACTTTCTGGGGTATCCCCCCCCCCTTTTCTTCATTAATAAAGAACAGTCTGTTTAGATTGTTCCCTATGATTGTCAGTTTGGAGATTTCCTTGCTTAGCAACTTATTTTAACAACAGCTCTGCTGTTGCTCGATACTTTTGTTATCTCTATATTGATCATGTCTTTAGTCATAATTGTACTGTAACCACCATAGTGCACATGGGAATGAACTAACAGGAACAGCCGTAAGATTCTAAATTCCATGTACAGTTTCGTATATGTACTTGAATTTAGCTGAAGGAGTCTCAACATCAAAATGACAAACTCAAACTGAACAGCTTCCTGAGGAAAGATAAATTATGATATTTTCTTGACTCAGTGACCAAATTTGTTAAACCTGTGAAGCCTGTAAACAGTGAAATGCTTTATTTATTGATTTATTTATTTTAATTTTCATTTGCACTTTTTAGCACCAGATTAACAGGGTAGTCACATGAGTCTTCACACTGATTGGATGGGGTCTAGAAGTGTGAACCATCCTGCATCACTCTGATTGTGTTTGCGGTCGTTTCCATAGCGCTGCCTTCTAACAAGTTGCTGGCACATTAACTTGACCAAAGAGGGCCGTACACTTTAGAGTAGCAATCATAGTGTATTACACTCAATGGCTCATCAGCAGGAACAGGAAAGTGGAGAATTAATTTTAATTCTAATTAAACATGAACCTTCTGTCATATGTGGGGGTGGTCAGGCCCTCTAAGACTTGAGATGCACTCAGGAGAAAATGTTGGAAACATTAAAATGCATGAGAAGGATCTGTGCTGTCAAGCATTGCGGTGTTTTTTTCTTCTGTGAAAATCATCTGATTTGTCTCACTTCTTTATTGTAACCGTTGACATGCCTACACTATACTAGTGTACCTAGCGATTTTGAAATGCACAAAATTTGTAGTTGGCTACCAAGATCCTATAACGGCACGATGCTTGGGAGTCAAAAATGTGACCACAGTAAATGTTAGGTCTTGGTGTAATTTTCGGCAATCAAATTTTATTCTGACACATTTCTTCTACTATAATTTGACAAAACCTCAGTTACTTTATGTACAACCATTGTTATATAACAACAAAGAAAAAATATTTTAAAAAGTGTGAGTGTCACATGAAACAGTACCTGCAGCAAGTGAGAAAGTGTGTGGCATCTGCCCCTCCATGATGGACATTCTGAATAGATTTTCCCCCCCCTGACTTGTAAAGGATTCATGATGTTCATGCTCTATTAAAAGATGGGTGCTGACATGACGCAGTAGTCCCAGTTAATGGGAATTTTGTATAGGAGAATGTCGTTGTCATTTGATGCTAAGGGGCAAGATGACAAAAGATAATTGTTATAGTATCTATCAAGTTACACTTTGGGAATGAGTTGTGATATAGCAAGTATAACAAAAACTACCCCTGCATAAAATTTGATTCGTTCATATGAATGGTTGATTCATATGACTCATAAGTTTTTCTTTTTTAAAATTATTGGGAGAATCTGTTTTACCTGGGTGTATAGTTAGTCATGAATGCCTTTGATAGTTTTTGGCCATTCATTTTCCCCTTGCACAGGATGAGTACAAGCCAGATAAAGCCTTGTCTGAGGAGCACCTCAAAAACGCCATCAGTGTCCACCACGCACTGGCGATGAAAGCCATGGACTATGAAAAGAAGCCCAATGTTCTAAAGCTCAAGACAGCTGACTGGAGGGTCTTCCTCTTCCAAACCCAGTAAGGAGTCCATCTATGGTTCTGAAAAGCAAGAGTCTGTCAGTTCAAACGGGCCGCTGCTGTTTCCACCACAAATGCAGAGGCGTCACTACACCAGGGAACAGGGGACTGTTCTTAGGGCCGAAAATCTAATTTCATGCTCCACTTCAAACACAATGGAAATACATTTATCTCCAGCATTAGTCTGTCCAGAGTCCATTGTTTGTTAGAGCTGCCTTTGTGACACTCCTGGAAAGGCTAATAAAGGTCCTTATCAATAAAAAGAGATTGGAACCCCCCCTAAGATCTCATTCCGCAAGTTTTTTTAGTCAGGAGGTCGACAGTGAGACCGCTCTCTTCAGTGGGCTCATCGGAATTCCCGCTCAGTGACATTTGTCATTAGTTTGCTAGCAGTTCTAATGCCTGGATGTTATTTTCTCTCCACTGTTTTCTTTTTCCCCTAAACAACATTACTGGACAATTAAAGTGTGGCCTTTAGTTTCGCTGCAGATTTTAGCTTGCATTTGTTATTATAGAAATTATGTAAAAGAATTTGTCATTATGAAGGACTTAAGCATTCATAAACATCAGTACAAGTTTAATTGCTTTAGCATTTCCCAAACAAATTAAAATAATTGAAACCTGATTGAAACTGTGACATGTTATTCACAAATGTTTAAAAATGTCAAGTTGATAAGAGTAGAGTACGGGATTAGATTATTGTCTATATTAGATTTTTCAAAAATATTCCAGTATTTTCATTAACTAAAAGATTCTTTTAAAGAAACTCATTTTAAAGCCTGTTTTTAACAGTACGTTCTTCACAGGAGCTCAGAAGAGATGGAGTCTTGGATCAAAAAAATCAACTCAGTGGCAGCCATCTTCTCCACACCGTCCTTCCCGGCTGCCATCGGCTCACAGCGAAAATTCAGCCGGCCTCTGCTGCCTGCGACCACCACACGGATGTCACAGGTCACCCTCTCAGCAGCACGACTGCTGTCTTGCCCTTACATTGGTTATCATAATTTTTATGAAGTCAGTTGCTTATGACAGTTTTTCAGTGCATGTCATATGGTTACTTTTTTGCTCAGATTTATTTTCCTTTTCCCTAATAAATGTTGTCTGTGTGGTACATCTTCAAATGTGCTTAAATGCCATATTGGTTTAAACAATAATCCACAGTCACAGCATTTAGTGTAATTGTCCCAAACCTCTATTTTGAACATTGTTGAATTAATTAGTATTGAAGCCAGATGTACAGATGTTAAATCACAGCCTTTTCCAGTCCCTGTGCACTGCAAAATCGATTCGCCCAACAACTGCGCGCGCACACACACACACAGACACACACACACACACACACACACACACACAGTCCCAAGTGTATATTAATGTTCATCAGATCAGCCTCTTTTTCAGAATCTTTATTTTAAATTCATCTGCGTGTAAAATGATAAGAATAACTGGAAGGAGGCAGCTGGGCTGAAGCTGTTGTAATACAGTACTGTGCAAAAGTGTTAGGCCTGCAACTTGAATGTGTGTTGAGAAGTACAGGTAGATTCTTATCTACCATCAGGGAGGCTTCTGGTTGGTCCCAAATTCATTGTGCAGCCTGAGAATGACCTCAAACACCCAATCTCAGTCATACACAACTATGTTGAGTAAAAAGAAGGAATCCTGCAACAGATGGTCTGGTCCCCACAGAGCCCTGATCTCAACACGATCAAGTCAGTCTGGGAGGACATGCAGAGACAGTCAAAGTGTGCAGAAGAATGGTGGCCAGTTCCGCAAAATATTTGGAAGATACTACCAACCTCCACCTTAAACTTAAAAGAAAATTGATGCTGCTTTAAAGGCAAAGGGTGGTCCCACCAAATATTGATCTCATTGAGGTTTTTTTGGCTACTGCACTTTTTAGAAGGTTTATTGATTAATAAGTATTCATGGTGTTATATTTGGAACCATTCTCGCTTTATAGCGTTTTTCCCACAGGTGCCTAAGTCTTTTGCACAGTACTGTATATCCACTGTTGACGAGTGAAGTGGCAGTGGTAGCGATGTGCTGAACTTGCCTCTGCTTTTCAGGAAGAACAGCTGAAGTCCCATGAGGCTAAACTGAAACATGTTTCCACGGAGCTGGCCGAGCACAGATCTTACCCTCCCGATAAGAAGGTAAAAGCCAAAGAGGTTGATGAGTACCGTCTGAAAGAGCACTACCTGGAGTTTGAGGTAAGCTTCCCCTCACCTGCTTTGCTTTTTCAGTATTTTTATTCTTTTGTTTTTCTGAGGCTTGCTTGTCTTACCCAGGTATGTATCTGCGTATTTTGCTTCAGCAGTTCTGAGTAACAGTCTTGGCCGAGTGTGTAGCAGCAATGAGCATGGATTTTGTTAAGGTTGCTGTTGTGAAGGTTTAGGTTTGCTACAAAAGTCTTTGATATTAAAATAAGGTTTTAATAGTGAAATTAATACAAACCAGCCTACAGGCACGACGGTTAGACTTTGGGAGAGTGTTTGATGACAGGCTCGAGGGAAAGGACTCCCGAAGGTGAAAAGACCGTGTTTCTCTGGTCAGAGTATTGACCTTATGTTGTATGCACGCTGAGCTGTACAATTTGTGAGCCATTCCTGGTGGTTCTCTGCCAGACGTGCTACATTTTCCTTGCTTTCAAGGTTGTTTTAATGTTTTTATTTATTTTTTCCAAGACAAAATCAAGGTTATTCTGTGAGTGTTTAAAATTAGAAAATCAGAAGCAGGCATTTTGGTAGGTGGGAGTGTGTTAAGAGAATAAATTAAGTCCCACTTTCAGTGCAACCACTTTATTTATCAGTGTTTCCATGTTGAAATTATAGTATTTATTAAACAGTTAAACTGAACAGGACTGATTGCGCTTGTAGCAACGAACGGACCATTGAGGCCCACTCACGTCTTCCATTACCTCCTCTGAACACTTTAACGTGGTGTTTATTATTTGTCCGAAACGACCTCAGCAGTCATATTCTGTGCACTGTTTTTTTTTTTTTTTGGTGGGTTTTTTGCTACATTTTTAAATTCCACAGCTCTGGCACACAGTTAGATGGTAAACTTCCAAGGACATGAGTGTGAGGGGCTGAGAGTAATTAGTTTGCCCACTGACAGTTCGAACAGTTCACTGGAGTAAATTAATCCGTGCAGAAACGTAGCTTGTCTGTTGCTCCTGTAAAAAGATCAATGTCATTAGCAGATGGCAGGTGTACTGTCAGACACAACAGGGCTGTTTGCATCGAGAGCTCGTGCTGAACAATGGCTGCATCGGCTGCACCACGGCACGCAGACAAAAGCACGGCAATACACACCTTCTGACTCGGGTTCCATCCTGCGAAAGGTGACCCTTGACGTTAAGATTTGATGCGGGGGGGATGAAGCTACACAAAAATGTGAAAGGAAACATGATACGGTGAAGATTAGTGCCAGGGAGAACTTTGTTTAAGATCAGCCACAAAGAATTAGAATTTCTTTGAAGTTTACCTGTACTTCACTGTCATTTTGTCAGTGTAGTAAGATAAATGTTCCGTATCACCTCTTTGTTGACCTTGCATTTCATTTATATGTCACTAGTTACAGTTTAGACTACAATTTATTTTATTCAATTTACATGCGGCACAGTAGCACAACAGGAGGTGCCGTCACCTCATAGATGCTGTGCTGTGGGTTCTGACATTGGTTTGTATTTGGCTCCATTTCTACACACCTTGTATATTTTCTCAGTGTTTGTGCATGTGTCCTTAGGGTGCTCTGGTTTTTGAGTCATTTTATGACTGTAATATTTGGTAATCTCTTAGTACAAATAGCATGAAAAGCAGTACACTTTGACACAAGCTCTCCTTCACATTGGGCTCTGTGCTCTGGTACTGAAGGAGATAACCCAAACCCAAGGTGAGATGATTACTCCTTTCTGCAACCATAAAATTTTTCTAATTTGTGCTTGGAATCACAGGAAAGCTCTTTGTTCAAGGGCAGAGAGTCGGATGTTCTAATTTGCCTTAATACACCAATTATGTTATTGAACTGAAAAGTTCTCTCACTGTGGGCAAACATCTTTGGAATAATGATATCCCTACACAGCTGCCTTTGAGCTCTTGTGCATCTGGTTCATCTTTAGAGCTTTTTGCAGGGAATTAATTCTGCAGTAGTTCAGGAATGCAGATAGGATCCTTCAAATCTCCACTACAAAATTATCAAGCTTTGGAACCAGCAGCCATATTCCATTATGGAGTAATGAAAATGTTTTGTAAATGAGTGAAAGAGCATGTCATCTTCTAGGGGCAGAATCAGGATCTGAACAGTTTAGTCTCCACAGTAGTGTGGTTTTCCACTCTTAACAGAATAAAGTCTAAAAAAGTCCAATTTTCAGCTCTTTGCTGGGAGATCATTTTATTTGGATAAAAGGCTTTGTTAAAACAATGTCATTTTTTATTGGAGATAAAAATGATAACTTTAAAGAATAAAGGATTCGTGAACATTGATCAGTAGGTAGTTATTAATTCAGACAATGAAAATGTTCACTTAATGAAAAAAACTGCATTATTAATTTGCATGTGTGACTCCTTGGGCAGGTAGATACTTTCTTTTTCATGTTGTATTAAATTACCTCAAAATTAACTTGCTGCGTCAGGATCTTGGTGCAATATAATATCGTGAGAACAACTGACACCATGTGAAATGTGAGGAGACGGTTGCTGCCGTCGTGTCGCAGCACAGTCTCGTGCAGCATTCACCTTACAGTCGCTTCGCCACGACGTCACACACGCGTGCTGTGCAGGTGCATGTTCCAGTGTTTTAACGCATCTTCTCAACATTTCCCACCTACAGTACGAGATACAATCGCTCAATCTTACAGGGCTCTATGTTTCAGTGCAGCTGTCGGCAGACGCTCTCGTGCCGTGACACTGTACACCTACTGCTGTGTTACGGGATGCTGATGTATGTATCAGTTAACCCTAAGGGGGAAATTAATGACGTTTTTTTGTCCGTTTAATTTTTCCCTTGTTAGTTTTACTGTCTTAAGTGCGAGTCTTTCGTGTGTCAGCCATGTTGAAAGTGGAGGGCAGCCTGTACTGAAACCAGTGTTTAACAACTGGTACCTTCATCAAGGGGGGAGGAATACAGTCATACAGTCGTCTGCTGCTCCTGTGACTAAAGCACTTCACCATCACGCTTTGTGTGCAATTCCTTCCTCCCCATTGCTGCCAGATGCTGTAGTTGCTCACACTGATATGGTGCATATTGTTTATGTGCAAAGACAACAGCTACAAACAGGTGTGGCACAGAAGACATTTCAAATTAGCATAGAGCCATTCTAGCCATTAAAATCCAAACTTCGACTTAATAAATTAGTTTAGCAAAGTAGTGGCATTTGATGAATAGCTTTGAAGACGTTCATATAATCTATTTAAAAAAAAAAGGTGCTCTTTGTAACATTATCACATCTCTCCCGTAGGAGACCCGCTATGACACGTACGTGAAGCTCCTCAAAGAGGGTGTAAAGGAGCTTCTGTCTGGGAAGGAGGCAGATGCGGTGCTTAAGAAGTCCCAGTCGAGCCCATCGCTCAACCAGGAGTTGCAGCCGTCCACGGCCAAAGTCAAGAGGAACACCTCTGAGAGGAAGGACTACCGACCCGAAACACCCAAGGTCACATAAGCAGCTTAAGCTGCACTGAAACAGGCAGTTGAGGCCCAATGGTGTGAATATGTTCCATGTAATTTATTTATCAGCCCACTGTTGTGACAGACAGTCATGTAAAATGTAAATGAAACGTGTCCCTCCTAGACTGACTGGTGTTTGTGTAGCATTTTGTATAGAACGTCACCCAATATGTTCTGTGGTCCTTTTAGTTTCGAATAGTTGACGTTGCCGTTGCTATTAATGTACAAGGCGTAGGATTTTGTTATGAAGCATTTTACTCCATGTCACTTTTCTCAATGTTGTTGTATTGTCATGTTTTGCAGTAGTTTTTTTAAAAAAAATTTTTTTTTTGCCTTTCAGTCAAGAGGAAAAAACCCCAATTTAGCGGCATAACCCCAAACACCCTCTGTAGATATACATTTTAAAATATAGATCAATTTAACCTGGTATTTTAATATGTAGTTTTGCGTGTGTGGTGGTAACCAGTCACATGCTTTGATAGAACTATTTAAATGGGCATGTTGGCTTCCAGCAAGGACGGACGGACGGACAGACAGACAGTCTCCACGCTTTGTTTGCTCCCTGCAGCTTTCGCTCTCCTCCTTTATGGCGATGCATCCTGATGTAAATAATTAGTTGTGATGCAGCCTTGAAAGGGGTTTACAGAGAAAAGTCCTGTAAACACCCGCACCTTGAGGGGAAAAAAAATTTAAAAAACAGTTTAAAAACACCTGATGTATGAGCCTATCATGACAATTGAGTAAGTTGTGCAAGCGTGTTAAAGTAGTGGAAAACCATACCAAGACTAAGTATAATTTTCTATTCTCAATAAGGGATATTTTCATATTGCTCAATATACTACATTCTTGCATTGTTACACATACAGTACAGTTTGGACTGCAGTTTGTCATTGATATAAACTTAAGAAACCAACAGTCTCTGTCACCGAGACATTTATTTTGTATCCATTAAGGCAAAGGATATATTTATGCTTTTTACGTAGTGTAAATGCCAATGCTCCTCTTTGTGTCTTTTATATTCTTCTTATGTATTTGGGGTTTAAATTCTAATTTGATAACTGTATTGTTGTAAAGATCAAATTGGTATTTATAGTGCACTTTATAAATTAGTTCTTTTGAATATTTCAAAGAGCTTTATAATAGGTAGAATGATAAATTTCTTTACTGACATCGCAGAAGTAAAGTTACCTTTTGTTTTATTGAAGGTACTGAGCTGAATGTGCTTTTATCAACTCAGCTCAAATAGTCTTGGTTTGTTTTCCGTGGTTTGATAGTTTTGCTGTTTGTTTGAAGACAAGGTTTCCTTTGAGGAAACTATTTACAGAGCTGTAACATTTAAAGTTGCAACTGTTGCCTTTATCAACACTTTTATTGAATTTACAACGTGGGTCAAAGACGTTCCTCACGGATGGTACTGACCAGGCAAGATGTGTACATTTGCGGGACAAGATCCCATTCTACACTTCTAGGGAAAAGGTTCTTTCCAACTTTAGGTTTTTCCCGTCAGTTAAGATGTCGTTCTGAACACAGCACTTGCTCGTTGTTGACCCACTCCTGCATTTTTCACAAACGCTTGTCAACATTCAGCCATTGCTGACTTTTATTCTTCTCTCTTGTAAGTTTATTTACAAGAGACTTGTTTTTGCCTGCTTCACTCCGTCTCCACGTCTCCAGTTCGGTGGCACTTTGACTTGTATTAATTATAGTGAAGTAATGATTTGTTTGAAGTACTTAATGTACAATAACAGAGGTAGTTTTTTCATAAAGGTTCAAAGCCGACATTGAGGACTGAAAGTTGCGAGACCATGACGCCTGCGTCACTCCGCTTCTGTGAAGGTGGTACTTAAATACCATTGTGGGTGTCACAAAGTGGCCTACAGTTTTTTTTTTTTTAATAATATATTTACATCAAAATAGTATTGAATTTCTGTGTTTCCTGTTTTGTCCACTTGTGGCTTTGACACATATTCCCAAATTTAAGTGTTAATGATCTTAAAATAGTAGTTATTGGTCTTTATTTACACAAGTCCCTAATGTGAAATCAGCCGTTTCACAAAACAAGCCAATTTATAGCTGGAAATGTGAAAATATTGTTGTATTGGTTCATCTGCAGGAAGGGGAACAGTCAGCTGACATGTTTCCTCGTGTTTGTACAGCTGTTATTTTAGCTGTGAAGGGAATTCCCCTGAATTAGTATCTTCTTTGTGGCACCTTCACCGTTTGCTATGAATTTAGCATTGATTGTCATAATTAAAGGTTATTCTTAGTCATTAGTTTTTTGAACCACATTTTGACTGCTTGTTGACCTGAGTTCAGTCTTGTCCTGGTTTAGCTCTCGATGTTCAGCCACCGGCCGATTAAACCCATTTCAACAGTAACTCCAAAAAAAGTTTTATCGTTTGTCAAAACAAACTCTGCATAAACGTTAAACTGACAGAAGGTCCTTCAACACGGCCTTTAAATATCGGTCAGTTCTCTCCTGTCCTCAGCGAATATGTCCTTCAAAAGCAACAGAGGAGACTTATCTTGCTCCTCGCTGTTGACGTCACAGCAGCACCAGTCCCATCACCTGTAGATGCTCCTGCTTCTAATCGTTTCTACAGTAGACGGTAACGTGCTTAACTCTGCCGGGCCTGGTTTCCTTCTTCACACGTCTGCATCAAAGTATCTAAATGCTGTGATCCTGTACCATCCTAACTGTGTAAATGTCGTTCGGTATAATCGTTGCGCTGTGTTGCAAAAGGAGCGGGACTGCGGTGTTTTGGTTGCTCACAGTGGTTTAACCTGCTCATAGCCTGTCTTACAGTCTCCTGCCAGTTGGCAAAACATTGTTGGTTGTATACAAACTGTAGATGGATTCAAATAAAATACTGTATTTAATTGAACACCTTCTCTTCTCTCCTCATGCGCCACCCCCTGGACCATGTTGGTCTCATTGGTAGCTGCACTTTTTCTTTGGATTTTCCTTTCCGTACTAACAAACATTTTAAAAAAACACACTCTTTCGTACAACAAGCTCATTACATTTTTTCCAGGGTACGTGGTCATTTTACATCAGGAACAGGCTTCAGTAAACAGACATGTCTGCACAGACATTCTGAACTGGCCTGGGTAATATTATTGTTTGCGTGTTGTAAGAAATAACTACTGCAGGGTTCTTCTCCTTTACTTAGGAACATGGGTGTCTTCAGTCTTAATCCCTCATTTGGCCAGTTTAAACGGAGAAAAGTCCTCACTGCTGTTCTGTGTCACTCTCACTAACACAGAAAAGAAGGAGAAGCAGAGAGTCGTCTGAGGAGGTCAGAAAGAAGGAAACAGCCAAGTCTGGTCAACATGGAGATTACAAGACCTTCATGTTTGGTGACCCCTGTTGCTGATATTATCAAGAAGTCTAAGGTCCAGGACACTGTAGCCAACACCCCTGGACACGGCTGCGGGAGGGAAACTGACCCCAGGCTGGAGAGAGAGAACCAAGGAAAACAACAGATCCAAGCCGACCTTCTGGCTCAAGGTGCAACGATCGCACCGTCTGTCGCTGAAAATGGGCTCCATGGTGGTAGATCCAAAACACAGAGAAGCCCAACTAGAATTTGCCAGATTTTGTTAAATTACAGTTTATTGCAACAGCAGTACTGAGTCCCAGAAACAAAAGATAACAGAAATAATGGCTGCCTCAACTGCACAGCATATCAACCACCATCCTGCATGTTAAACTACAGGTGATACAGATCAGGTTTTAATCCAGTTTGGTATTTTAATTAATGTTAGGTTAAATAGTTTATCCTAGAACAGACCCCCCCCCCCCCAATAACTGAAAATCCCCCACAACAGGAGTTTGGGATCATTTCACAGAACAACTTAACCCCATAATGTGAGGACTGGGTGCACTTTCCCAAACCCTGACATAGATTAAGGGAATTTACAAGCATTATATTCCTGAAAAAAGGTCTTAATGAGAACTGCATCATATAAAACACCAGGTGCACCATGTCAGGGGTCATCTCACTGGTCTGAGCTTCCTGCAAGTTACTCCCAGGAAAAATGTGTGGAAACCGGATATTTGTGTGAGCAGCATCTCTGAACACAGCACCTACCAGGCGAGTTACCCGTCACAGAACTAAACCAGATCAGATCACGTTAACTTGGACCCTCTTATCAACACACTAAACCATTTGAAAAGTAGGGATTCATTCTGCAGGTGTCAGCGTCACTGAGGGCTCACTTATATTACCCATCAAAGTTAGTTAAATGATTTTTTTCTGTGCTAAAATCATTTCTGAACTCAAAACTACATTTTCCTCCGTTTCACCCGAATCAGAGCTTTTAAATTCTAGGACATGTGATGCATTTAAATGTCAAACAAAGTGTTACCAACTATTCATGACGACACCATTTCACACCCGTTTTTCTTCAGACGCTACCAAAGCGACTCAACTACACTTGTTACGCCCGCGTGTCTCCGGTCCGGGGGGGGAGAGGGAAAGACTGGAGGATTTGGTACAAAAAAGTGGAAGTGGCTAATAATGTAAATACATCATCATATGTTAAACACACAAAGGAGGCACACGGGGGGTGACCACCCAACTGTGTCACGTGACGCTCTTACCTGTTCACTTTCCCCACGTCACGGTCAACCACGAGCTCCTACAAGTAACACAGGTGACAAAGCAGAACAGCGAAACACCTGGACATACAAGTTTTAAACACAAATATTAACAAAGACAAATCAAACCAGAAGCCGAAGCCTCGGCGTCAAATGGAGGCTGTTTTTGACGTCATCGGTGATGATGACTGGCAGAGTTACAGACCAATGGAAACCAGGAATCTTTCCAAATAATCTTTTTCGTAGACAGAGATAGACCATAGATAGACCCCCCCCACCGAGCAGCTCCACAAGCACAGCACTTTTCTGATGGCTAACTGACTTCAGAGAAATAAACCAGTTTAACAACACTGATCTCCCAGAAGTTAATCCGCAATTTTATTAATTACAATTGTATCGGAAGAATAGTATCATATCAGCATAAGTGCTCCCATAAAAGAGGGTGCTGAACAAATGGACTTAAACTTTTTTCAAGAAACAAGTGACAGACGTCTCAGAAGTTCAGAGGAGAGGAGCTGAGGTTTGGGATTTTGGGACGTTGGATGTTGCATGGAGCCAGTGGCTGGAGGTGCAGGACAGCGAGGGTCAGATAATGGAGCATTTTGGGAAGAAGATGATGGAAGAGAAATCTAGTAAACGCAGGGCTGGGGAGGACAGAGACTTGAAGACGTCTCATCAACCAAAAGTTGCAGAAAATGCAACATAGCAAGAGGGAAACGGAGGGAATCGTGTAACCAACCTAGACCATGACCTGCAGGGAAAATCTGCAGCTCTTGCCAGGTTTCCATGGAGTCCTCATCCACATTACATTGTGGAAATATTCAGTGTGTGTGTGTGTGTGTGTGTGTGTGTGTGTGTGATGCTGTGCTGGAATTTATCACCACAAATTGCTGATGTCCTGTCTGTCACACAACACATTTCTTAATTTCCTCCCTCCCTGCTGTCTGTTTTAAAGAAACAGCACATTTATTCCCCATAAATAATCCGATGGCACAAGCAGCAACAACAAGCTACGTTCGTCGCTTATTTTTAATTGTTGCTTAATAGGTGCTTTTATACAGAGCAAATGTGCATCAATTTGTAACCGCTGAACGTTTGTTGGTGTTACTCATTTACATTTGTTCTTTTAGCTTATGCTTTTCTCCAGAGCAATTCACACTGTTGGGTCACTTACAGCAATTTACCCATAAATTGTCATTTTCGCTGCAGCCCTTGAAGGTGAGAATTTTGCCCGCGAATGCTGCAGCAGGAGATGGGATCCCTGTCTGTGGTGCCTGCTGTCCCCTGTGCAGGTTGAGCACCTTGTTCAAGGTGGCCGTGGAACCACAGCTTCACGGCATCCGTTCACTTCAACATCCTAAAAGACCCCAGTAAACCGCCGTGATCTGTCTTGTAACAACCAAAGTTACACATCAGACACAAATCTGTTCTCCTGCTTTTCACCTGTTACACTACCTGCGAAAAGAGCAGTTTGATGCATTACAGGAAGTTAAGAGCAGTAATATTATCAAGAAAACGCGGCTGTTTAGACGGGAAGGTACAAAAGTTCCCCGGAATAAGGGTGGACTAAGCAAGTAAATAATAACGTTGTGGCACTGAAATGTGTCCAGCGTGTCGCTGGACGAACAGGAACGTTTTTCACCAGCCGTGCTGCTTAGCGTGTGGGCTGGAGTGTAACTGTACATCACACAAAAGAACACAGGCCCATCCAGAAATTTCTGAGTGCAAAAGGCGTCCGTTGGTACGAATCCTCATGACAAAGGAGTAGAGACTAATTTGCAGGCTGCAGTCGTATCCATGGTTCCTAATCAATGTGAACACTGAAAATAAATCACTGTGTAGGAGGAAAAAATCACCATGTTCTCCTCATTATCAGACGGAAATAATCTTACCGTATAGGAGTCAAGTAACATACATCACCGTGGCCTCGGCCTTCATATTTTTCTTTCTGGAACAAGCTGCTTTTTTATCATATTGGGGGCTTATTTGTCAATGAATGAAATTGATGTTATGCTGTGTCAGGTTATTACTCTTCCTGCAGCTTTATTCTGTTAAGCTTTATTGTGGGGAAAAAAACAATTATGTATGTCTCTTAAAAGTAAATGCACACTTAAAAAAAAAAAAAAAAAAAATCCTGAAATGAGGACACAGCAGGTAAATGTGTGGCCGTTTTACAGCACACATTAGTCTGGGCATCGCTTTCAATCTGCTTTAAAAGCAGTGTTACGTAAGACGCGAACAATGATGGTTATGCGGTTGCCTGGAAACGGGATGCTAAGGTCTTCTCGGCGTTTTCAAGGAGGAAAATGAAGCGGCGAAAGAGCAGGTAAAGGGACAGAAGAAACAAATTGCCAACAAGTGCCTTTTCCCTCCCTCCCTGTTTACGACCCTGCGCACCTATGGCTGTGCTGTTAACTTGTGTGAGTCAGAAAAAATTCCACCTGAAAATCAGCCGTCGAATCAAGTCTTTCAAACAGCAAAAGGTGTCATTTTTCTTCAAGTCCATAATTTAGGTTCATCGCAGGCTAAAAAGGTTGGTTCTATTGCGACAAATCTGTGTTCATATTGAAAGGACAATTTGCGTTTTTGCAGCACTAGCATTAAATACTGGGTTTGTGCTGCTAATGCGGCTGTTCGGTTATTGCTTGACTGTGAAAAATGAAGAGTAAACACAAAACAGCTTCATCAAACCTTATCTTGCAAGTAGGCAGTTATGAAAAAATAGGCTGAGCATCAAACATCTCGCTGACGGCAGAATTAACAGGCAGTGACAACAAGGCTTGTATTTCCCCCCCGAACGGCAGCGAGTGATGAACTTTCCGTCGTACTGGAGCATCAGTCCCACCACTGCTGCTGGAAGCTGAGACTGTCTCCAGCCAAGGCATTTTGGCCAAAGACATCGGTTGAGTAACAGTGATGCAGTGCTGCGCTCTTTGGGGAGGGGAACGTGTGGCTCCGTTTGAGGACTTAATGACTTGGTGGGCAGTACAGAGACGATCATCGCCTAAAGAAACACCTATATTTGCACCCTGGAAAATCTGCAAATAGGTTCCGTGACAGCTCCGGGACAGCAGTTATGAGCCCTGATGATCTCCAGAGGACGGAGGCGGCAGGAGAACAGGAAAAACAGAAGGAGGAGAAACCAGATTACCCTGGAGCTTAAACCGCAACCTGAGCGTGTGTGTTAGTGTGTGCTTGTGTGTAACCGCTGCTGCCACATTTTAGTTAGTAGTGAAAGTGCCTCAGATGCACGTGCAGGTATGGATTCGACTCCGTCTCAATCGCTGTCGAATTTGCTCGTGCTCCCTGCGTCTGTCGTCTGCTCTGGTTTCCTCCCACACTCAGGACGAGCGTTTCGGGTGAGCTGTCGAGTTCCCAAAATGCGCTAGTCTGCTTTGAGGCATAAACACGGGAGGGCATCTGTTCTACTGCGTCTCGTACCGCGAGGCGCCTCGGCCAACGGTCACAGAACCACTTTGGAGAAAATGGCTCCTCGGTGAATAACTGTAATTATTAAAACGACGAGCAAAAACGAGACATCGAGGTGAAGTCATCAGATGTGTGTCTGGAAAGCAGCTGTGGAAATGCTTCTCGGTATTCGCTCTAAACGACGACACGAACGTGTTCTGGGAATTTCGGACAAATTGCCCGTTGAAGGTACAGTGAGGTGTTCGAGCGAATGGGAGGAAAATTCTGGTTCCTGCAGTGCAAACATTGATCTCTGCTGGGCTAAAGTTAAATGCATGAAATCATAACTCGTGGAGTAAAATACTGGTAAATACCTCGAAGGCTATAGCAGTGCTGAGGGTGGGATTCAACCAAACAACCTTCCACAAGTGCTCCCACTTCCTCTATCACAGTTCTGTCCAAATCGTCTGCCAACGTGTGACGTCATTCAGCTCTACAAACAAGGGTTGAGGTGTTTAAACCAGCAACCTTCAAACCAAGTCCGTCTCCGTAACTGCTGTGGCGTCCTTTACCGAGGACCTAAGATTTCACTCCTTTCTGAGAGGAGGTTTCTTTGGTTTTATGTTTTAGGCCCTGTTTAAAATCTTCTGCGTAACGTTAGCGTGAGCAGCACGAGTCGACTCCGCGACAGTGGTTACACCAGTGTACCACGATTTCACTCTGTTTTTCACCTTAGAACTGTGGGTTCCAGACATCTATTCGTTGTCATCACCTGCTTGTCCTGTCAGGGTGGTCTGGAAACTGCTGAAATCCCTGGGTGCAAAATGAGGAGGGTCACAGCCTGGACACCGGAGGGGAGCCCCACGAATACACACGCTCACCCACCACAAGCTGTTTATAAAGGCTCTTCAACTGGAAACATGACTCTTTGGACTGTGGGAAGGAAACCGGAGCATCCGACGGAAACCCAGGAAAGCCAATACACGCCGATATTTCCACCCCCTCATCAGTCCTGGAACAAGCGTTTGCCGCACTGCATGATAAATCGGAAAGGTGTCTTTAATTTTTTTAATGCACCACCACCATCAATAAAAAGTGGACCAACCTTTGTTTCCTGGATTCCAGCTCCTCTGCAGCAGAACTTTAAATCATGGTAAATTGGAGGCACTGAGAGCAGGAGCTGGTGTTAGCAGATCAGCAAATATGTGAACAACGTGGTGTTTTTGACATCAGTTCAGTAGATATTAGCAAGTTATGAGCATCTAGAGTGTCGCTCCTCATCACTTCAACATTTCAATGCACCTGCAACAGTTTCCAAATTTGCTCAGTACAGTTTCATGGTTACTGGTTACGTCTCAACGCAAAGTTTAGCCTGACAGAAAAACAAGTTCTCAGCTGACGGCTTCTACTCAAATGATTTGAATTTGCTGAAGGAAAAAGCAGAAGCTGTGTGAAGGAGCAGGACTGAGAACCTCTGATGTGAGGCTGATGTTCTCTTCCAGGGAACCAGGCGTTTTTGTGTTAGGTGACCATATTCAAGCTGTCGTTTAATTACGAAGACGTCGAAAAGCTGAAACTGGTCTCCTGCCACTGGGCCAAAGAGGAAACATTTCTTTAGACCCCCAGCGCAGACGCCGAGAAACACTGGTCGACAGGGGTGACTCACTCGTCACTTTTCATACCCTTTCCTAAACATTTCTTCTGCTGTCTTCACCTCCCTTCATTCGTCTAATATTCACTGTGATAAAACAATGTAGGTGAACAGAATAGAAAAAATAAAAAATAAAAGGGTTCAGTTCAGAGAATAACGTCTTTTCCTCAGTCTGGTCATGACTGCGCATTTTAAGTGGAGCCTCGCAGGCCGCTGGCGAGGAGCAGCATTGCGGAGCCGGGCTTTTCAGCAGAAGCACAACCTGCGGTGTTTTGCCAGATTTTAAAAGTGTGTTGGCAACTATAAAATGCTAAACGTTGCTTCTCTCATTTGAATCGTCTTTGAAGAGCGACTTTCCCTCGACAGGCTTCCCAGAGGCCCGTCGCTGTGTTTAATGGTTACCATGGAAGTGAGAATGCAGGAAAGAAGTGTGACTCATTGTTTTCTCTGGTGAAGAGCTCTCCGTGGGGGGGCTGCGTGTGAATGAAACAGTCGAGTCTTAAGAAAGCTCTTAATTTGTACACTTTAGTTTTCAACTCATGTTTGATGACTTGTTGAAATGGCAAAATTTAACCCAAACTTCATTGCTCCAGTTTGGCTAAATGCAGAAACACGTCATTTGTTTCCGAGATAAACTCAAGACCGCCGGACATTTTATCCGCCGTTAACTTAAAGCAAATAAAGAAACGGCACAAAAAATCTCTAAGCATTTATTTTAAGTTTCCCATTTCTAAAGACTGGAAATGCATAATAATAAGGTCCCTCATAAGGCCTCAGCGTTGAGGTGAATCAGCTGTCCGGAGTCTGGTGCCTCCTCCAGATCATCCGTGTTTTCCCACCCTTCCTACGATCGGAAGCCCACCTCCACCTGTGACAGGTGACGGCCAAACCCGCGCAAGCTCTCCTGTCAGGCGACGTCAGTGACGGCTGCTGCAAGTGGGAGATAAACGTCCATCCGTGAGTGAAGATCTGGCTCCTGACACAACAGCGCCTGTTTTTCCTCGTGTGAAAAGAGGATTCCTTACTGTCCGGCGTGTTCTGTCTGCTGTGCTCGGTGTGGACAGGTGCACCACAAATTCCCCAGATGTGTCAACTGATGCCTTATTTCCGCTATATTTCCTGTATAACCATATGATGGCCAAGTTCATTATGAAAGACCACTTATGTTCACTTCAAATAATCTTCTCCAAGTCTCCTTGATGAAAGATGAAGCGCTGCTCCGGGTTCCTCCTGACTGCGTCCCCCCCGCTGTCTGGTCATCAAAATGATTAAAATTTCAGTGACGCTTTTACGTTATTTCAGGTAATAGGGGGGTTGAAATACAGAGTCCTGACTGGAGCACCGTGCCCCCCGAGTCGCTGTGCCCTGTTCAGGAACCCGGGGGGGTCCTTCTGCCCACCGATGCCCACTCCTGATGGCATCTGTTTCCACTCTGACACAAGGTAATAGACCTAGAACAACAGGAGGCGGAGCTGTTGCTGTCATCAAAACAACTGTCCCCCTTTCAAAGTCTCACGTACCCCCCATGGTCTATGGCAACACAATAGAGCCCGTTTTTGTACAAATTACCTAAAACTTTGGGACGCAGTAAACTTGTTTTATTTATTAGCCATGGATGTTTGGGGTTTCCACACGAGCATTTGCTTGGTGTTTATATTTCACAGCACACAAACATGGCATGATGCCACAGCGGGCAGCTTCCCCCCGACTGCGGGTTTAGATCTGGGTTTGAATCCAGCAGGGTCTGGGTGATGTTTGCATGTTCTCACCGTATCTGCATGGCTTTCCTGTCTCAGTCCATAAATACACACGGGACAGGAGAGTGGAAAACCACTCCTGGTCCCTCCATGTTGCTATGAGTCAAGATGGACTCACCCTGAGCGAACATCTTCATTTCTTGAAACATTATGCAGTAGAGAGCAGGAAGAAGGTGTGGAGTTCATGTGAGAAGGTGAGGGTCTCGGGTTCCTGTGAAGGCTCCATGTTCCCCGTGGTGAGGGGATGGGCACCGCGGGGGGCGACGGTGCACTGCCTGTGGTGGAGAAGGACGAGGAACACAGGGACCCCCCGCAGGGCCGGGCTGGTCAGCTGAAAATAACAGCCGTGGCTCGAAAATTAAAACCTCCAGTAATGCGGCCTAATGGAATGGAATCCGTACAACGTGAGCAGTTATTGTCAAGTAAAAACAAAACAGTGGACATATCAGCCAGTTGAAAAGTTTGACTTTATTTTTTTAATATATATTTTTATTTGAGCGGCTTTGCTGCTTCCTTGGATCGATGTCTAACTGGTCGCTGACGTGCGTCCCGCTACATGACAGCTGCAGCCGTCCGCTCGTCAACATGGACAACGGCTGTAAAAAGGCACAAACACGACAGCGGGGACCCGATCCGGTCACCGCAGCGCGGCCGCCATTTCCAGTCCTCCACGCCAATGGCGGCGCTCCTGCCTCAGCGAACCAGCGCGTGCCGAACGCACTGCGCGACGCCGCCGGCTGGACCGTATCCACGCATGTAGGATACACGTCTCGTGACCATCGAACACATTAAAGAAATACAAGACCGCAATTTTTGCGTGTTTTTATTAAGTTCCCGGCATTACAATCACGGCCCATCGGCCGGGATTCTTGCGTGAAGGGGCGTGTCTTGAACGTTGGTCACCTTTTTCAGTTTCTCATTGGACGTGACCGTCGTCGAAGGGGTGTGTTTTAAGAGTCGGCCCGTTTCTCTGGCTACTCATTGGACGTGAACAACAATGAAGGGGGCGTGGTCACTTTTCCCGCCTTCTCATTGGCCAGCTCAGCAGCCCGCTTCTCGTGTCTCCTGCGTTGTAACGTGGCGGTCGCGGCGCTGCTGTTTATCCCGGTTTGTGGTCGCGACTGACTGAGCCGCTGCGCCGACCTTCCGCTGCAGTTTGCGGGTCGGAAACAAAGACAAACACTTTGAACGGGAGGAGTTTTCGCTTCTATCTGGACAGGAAGGGCGGGCTGGGGCGGCAGAGTCTTGCTGAAGTGATGGGTAGAAACGTCGAGAAGCCCGAGCTGCCGGCGCGCGCTGCGTGACTGAGGAGGGAAATGGCGGGACGCTCGTCGAAGAAACTCGTTATATTCTGTCTGTGTGTTTCAGCATCTTTTTTCCTTATCGTCACCCTCCAGGTACATCAGCTTTCACTAGTGTTGGTGGCCACAGTGGCAGAAAGGTTCACCACAGTCTGCACCTGTTTGCAGCCCCACGCGCACAGGTGGCGCCTCAACACACCTACCGGCGGCGCAGTGGGCAGCGCTGGTGCCTCCCAGTGCTCTGGCGGGACACTGGGACGTAGGTTCGAACACAGCGGTCCGTGGGTTTCCTCCCACAGTCCGGGTGACATGATGGTTAAAAATGGCCCCTAGTGTGTGTGTGTGTGTGTGTGTGTGTGTGTGTGTGTGTGTGTGTTAGTGCTCCACTGTACAGATGTGTGGTTGCAGGGTGTTGAGTGTCTTTCACCACAAACACAGGCATCAGCTAAATACTAGTCAAAAGTTTCTGTTAAATTAAATGTAAGCCAAATAAATCAGATGTTAAACCTTCAACATAACTTGTTGGTGAACCGGTCTGTTGTAAAGTAGCGATTACAGACGTTTAACACCTTGTATGATGACAAATGCACCCAGACGATTGTTTGTATTAATACATTTTGCGGTTTTAACACCTTTTCCGGCCGTCTGATGCTCTTTGTGTGTTGCGTGTGTTTTAGTGGGACCACCGAACACTAATGTGTGTTTCTTCGTTTCAGGCTCTCGCTGCCTTAGATTTCCTCTCCGACCCCTGTTATGTTGCTTGGTCTTACTGGCGTTTGTGTGATCGTTTCGGGGATGTAACCACAACCTCTCCTTCCTCTTTCTCCTGGTATTTCTCTACCTTTACAATCTATCCTCTTAACAAACCGCCTCACTTCCGTCCAATTTTGAGACGCCTTCTGACACTGGTCTGCGCTTTTTGAAACTCGTGTTTATTGTTGAGTTAAAATGCGCAATCGTCACAAATTCTTGCTTGTAAGTGTAACGTTAACCCTTCATAACCGTACACATCGCGGCCATATTGGTTGTGTTTTTAATGGAAACGTTCAACACTCAGGTTGTTGGGGAGCTGGGCCAGTTTGAGAGGAAGCAGGTGGCCCCCCGCCTGACAGGAAGTCTGCATCCTGGGCACGAGGAGGTATTCCTGGACGCAGAGGGACCGGGTGCTCCTGACGGAGACCCCTACCCGGTCATCGTGTGGTGGTCTCCTCTGACGGGAGAGACAGGCCGCCTGGGGGACTGTGGGAGGAACTGGTGCTTCTTCACCATCAACAGGACTTACTATCACCACCCATCCACAAAGGCCTTTCTCTTTTACGGTGAGTTGCCACGTGTGGCCCTAAGTGGGCAAGTAATTTTCACAGCTCATTGATATGGTAATGTGACATTAATGTTTTACCATCAAGTCGTCATCATCACCCCCACCACCACATCATCATGTACCCACCATAAAACGGCATTTCATTTAAATAATGCTTGGTCATCTGAACAGTTCACTAGATGCATGAAGGAAAGAGGAATAATATCCAAATGTGGTCTTTTGTCTCAGTCATCATGCAGTTTTTGGAGATTTTAAGATTCTTCTGTGTTTTGTTACATTTTCATACTTTGGGTTTCAGTGTAGTTAATATTAATCCTCGACCCCCCCCCCCCCCCCCCCCCCCCCCCCCCCCCCCCCCCCCCCCCCCCCCCCCCCCCCCCCCCCCCCCCCCNCCCCCCCCCCCCCCCCCCCCCCTCCAGTATCGCCTTTTCATTTCAGCTTCAAATACTGTCATCTATTTGACCTCTCCTGGTCACACTTGAACTGCAATTAAAGATATTTTTGGGAAGTGTAATTTAAAGTAAATATAGGAGTCACATAAACAAGAATTAGCTTTAAGACCTAAATAATTATAATCTTTGACTGTGACATTTTTATACCAATATCCCACCAAGGGTGTAATACCATCCAGTCTCTCTTCCCCATTTTCTGTACCAAAATTTTTAACAACTGGCGGAATTGGCAAATGTGTAATCAGTGTGAATTTCTGCTAAATCTTTCAGTGAACCCCCGTTATTTAAAAGGGTGGTCAAAGGCCTTATAAATATTAAAATGTATAATAATATTAGCACTAATAAACATTTTCATATTAGGTTTGAATTTGCATCTGATTTACTTATAATTTATTATCTTTATGACTGAAAGTGACAGAAAGAGAAAAAGATGGAGGATTTGGTGCATAGTGACTTTGTACAAGTGAAAGGGGGTAATGATGTATATAGATCATATATTAAACACACAAAACAAACCAAACCAAAACACACAGAACTCACTGTGCAGGTGAGTCAGGTGACGCTCTTACCTGTTCATTTTCCCCACGTCCCGGTCAACCACGAGCTCCTGCGAATAACACAGGTGACAAACTAGAACATGGAAACACCCGTACATACAAGTTTGAAACACAACATGATCAAATATTAACAAAGACAAATCAAACAAGAAGCTTGGGTTGTGTTGGGTGGAGGGCGGTTGTGATGTCATCAACGATGATGATTGGCAGAATGCTGGACAGTAAGCAGATAAACAAGCCAACAAAGACAGCAAAACATAAAATACATAATTACTTACTTGACTTGCTCTTCACTTCGATGTGGATTTTTATGAGACCCGTGACAGGACCGCCGGTCAACGGCCGCCGCGGCGAACTGCTGATGAAGTTCCACAGTTCACCACTGCAGGGCGCTCAAGTCTCAGTTTGCGTTGTTCTGGCAGCTCTGCCCTCAGTGCCGCCTCTTGCATCAAAGTGAAGAAGCAACCTGGGGGGCCGCAGGTGGCACAGCAGTTGGAAGGTTCTGGGTTTCAGTACCTGCCCCTGTTGTAGTGTCCCTCAGGGGAGTACATACCCCGAATGCCCCTGTAAAAATTCTCCTCAACAGACAGTTGGTCCAGTAGTGGTGTCATTGGTACACAAAGGTTGTCTTTTTCACCTGGAATATGTAACTGTTTGTAACAGCGCGTGATAATAAAGTGGTTAAAAGTGACTTCAAACGGTACCGTTGCAGGCTGCACTAATGTACTGTTTTGAAAAAATTCTCTGACGTCAAGCCGCTGACCCACGAACAGAAGGTGTGTTGAAAGCTCAACCTTAATCAGATATACCTGGGTTCTGGCCTTGAAACGGGTGCATTTACTGATTAACTGTGTTTCGTGGCGGGAGCTGGTGAGTGGCCTCCGTTTCAGACCACCCCAGCTCCCCTGGGCTTCACAGAAACGATAGCATCACAGTAAAATCATTTAGAGGTTTTTTCCAGATGACTTTTTTGAAAGCTCATGTTGCTTGGACTGCATATACCTGCTAAGAAACATTAAGTGCTAAAAGACATAATTGAATATGATTCCAGAAATGGCCTGTTTTACCAGAAATTGGCATTTAGTCTATAGGAAGGTGCATAAAAGGCAGCTCCTTGGATACGAAATTTTTTTTTTTTTTTTTTTTTTTGATGGAAGGGGATTTGCACTGTGAGCTTTGTAAGTGTCGAGTGAAATGTTGATCCGTGCACGTGAGCAACACTGGCTGTAGTGAACATCACTGTGGAAGTGGGCAGTGGTGGATCATGTGTCTGTGTGCTGACATACGGTCCGTAGCTGGAATGTTTTTGTGCAGAGTCCAGATGAGCACATCTAATATACAGCCTAAACATTAATGCAGTTCATTGGGTTGGTTGGAGTTTTATATATACTGTATGTGTTTAACGTGTTTGCAGAAATGTCTTTATCAGTTGTGTCTGTCAGATGGGCTGTATGGGGAACAATAAGTAGATTAACATTAAGGCGGAACTGTAACATGACTGTTATTGCTTAATGTTCTAATGCAGTGTGGCAGCATAGTTTACTGCAGCAGCAGGTAAATTACTTTGCTTAGTGGTACAGCAGCCATATCCCAGCTTTCAGACTCATTTCACTTAGACGGTGACCCTGCAGTATTTGGTGCACAGCACATACTGATCAAGCCGATTAGAAAAGCTTTAACTTTTGTACACATACAAAAATGCAGGAAGTTTTCTTTAATGTTCTGTTTTTTTTTTTTTTTTTTTTTTAAATCAAATCAAATTAGGCACTGACTTTCATGTGGAAAACCTCCCCCTTCCTAGAAGAGCGCACCACCACTGGGCCTTGTTTCATGAAGAGTCACCTAAAAACAACTACAAGCTTTTCCATGAGCCTGTCATCACCCTCTTCAACCACACAGCCACCTTCAGCCACTTCTCCCATCTCCCGCTGACCACTCAGTACCTGGAAAGTCTGGATGTGCTGAGATCCCATGCCTACTTTGTCCCTTTGTCCCAGAAGAACCTTCTGCGGAGGTCTTTGGCCCCTGTTGCGTACGTACAGTCCGACTGTGATCCCCCCTCCGATCGAGACACCTTTGTGCGCCAGCTGATGACACACATCCAGGTGGACTCCTATGGAGAGTGTTTGCACAATAAGAACCTGCCTTCCCACCTGAAGGACTCTTCTGCCATGGATGAGTCAGGCTTCTACAGGATCCTGGCCCAGTACAAGTTCATTCTAGCTTTTGAGAACGCTGTCTGTGATGACTACATCACGGAGAAGCTGTGGAGGCCCCTCAAACTCGGGGTTGTTCCTGTGTATTACGGCGCTCCCAACATTTACAGATGGCTTCCGAGCAACAGGAGCGCAATAGTCGTTCAGCCTGATGACTCACCAAAGAAACTGGCGGAATATCTGAAGAGGCTGGACATAAACGACGGAGAGTATGAAACCTACCTGGAATGGAAGAAGAAGCGTGAAATCTCCAACCAGAACTTAGTGGCGGAGATGGCGGGCCGCAAATGGGGAGTCCAGGATATTACGAAGGAGTCCTACGTTGATGTTTTTGAGTGCGTGGTGTGCAACAGGGTGTGGGAGAACATCCATAGACTGAAGGAGGTAACGTTCTTTGTGAAACTGCTGTTGTGTAACAGAAGTCAGAATTGGTACCGCTGTTTTCTGATAAGAAAATGGAAACGAAGTGGCGGATAATAAACTTACGTGCTGTATGTGAAAAATTATTGCAAGAGTTACTGGTCCACATTTAGCTGCACAGATTTGGTAAATTGTTGCTGACAGTCAAATTGTAAAGACTATCACTATATGAAGCAGCACACTTTGATGTTATTTTGCTTTATTATGCAGTTTTAGACAGTCTGGTCTTGGTGGTCCCATCTTAGAGTAAAGCTGGAATACTGATACACCTGTAAAGACGTCCCTGGAAAGGAAGCGACGTCTGTGCTGAAACTCTTCCGTCTTTTCTCAACAGGGCCTGCCGCCGAAAACATGGCAGGCAGAAGCGAACCACCTGAGATGCCCCCCTCCAAGAACATTTGACTTTGCTGTAGAACCTACCAGCAGGACATCTCTTCGAGGAATTTGGAGGCCCACCTATGAACAGTCCAAGAAAGAGGCCAAAGCCTTGCACTTTTTAACTCAGAGGAATAAGAACTTTTCAGTAGAAGAATTCTGGAAACAGGTGTTCAGTGACTAAAAAAGACCTTTAGCTGGAAAATTAAATTATCCCTTTTATAATGCAAAAAATTGTGCTGAAAACCATCTTAATCATTTTGCTCTTTCATCTCTAGTGTGATGTGCTGACGTGGAACGTGGATGTTTTGTAACTAAAAAGTGCCTTGGTTTTTTATCAATAAAACATTTTGCAAAATGTAAAAAAAAGTGAAAGTTCCATTTTTTATTTTCCGTAATTCAATGGATCTTCAGTTTGGCACAAATTATAAAGCTTGTGTTACTTTAGCTTATTTAGATATTTAGAATATGTGTACAGGATTCTTAAATTTTAAATGAAAGTAAATATGAAGGCAACCATAAAATGTGACAAGATAAGATGATAACATCTGCCAGTCACTGTGGTGACCTGCTTGTTCAGTGTGGTGTTCTGGTGGTCCGGACCGTATCCACATTTCCCAGCATCTTCATTTCTTCATTTTCAGAGCACAGAACCCATTTGTTAAAATGAGCTGTTGGCTGAAGTAGAGGTGAAGTAAAACTGAACTGTTTTTGCCTGTCTGCTGCGACCTTGCTCATGACAACCGGTTACTGATGGTGGGTGGATGGATGGATGAGTTGTCTGCTTTGAAGTTTCTGATAAAAGGGTCGATATGTTAATATAACCCCACAATGCAAGCCTGGGCAGTGCCTACCCACCACTCCTGGTTCACTTGTGTAGGAGCAGAACTTTGGGAATACGGTACACAGCGCGCGCTCAGCACGCAGCCGCCACGCGGCTACTGCCAGTGATTGCGGGTCGCGCGCTCAGGCTGAAACGGGCTCCGCGCGCGGAGCTCGCGCCTGGCGCCTCGATCGTTTCTTCGGACTCGGTGGCGGTCGGTAAGTTTCTGTCACGAAGTCAAAAAAAAAAAAATCAAGCAGGTCCTTTACTGACCTTCTTTCACATGTTTTCAAAATGTGGTTTTTATTGAAAATTGAATACAGACTTAAACATCCATAAAATACTTGTTTGTTATCAATTACTTGAGCCACTAGAGAGAGCTGTGACACTGAAGTGCATTTCTGTGCTGCAGTAGCTGCTCATACTTCATTTAGCTTCTAAATGTGGGAACTTCTTGAGGGCAGGAAGTATCTTCTGTCCCCAATCTTAGGTCTGTAGGACTGAGCGAACCTGTCGTCACTTTCGGAAGTGAACAAAATATATTGTATTATATCGTACTGCGAATATCTTACATTATGGTTTTCATCAGGCAGGAGGTGGCAGTGATGATAACACCGCACTTTCATTGCAATTCCTGAAGGGGAGGAATGAGGATGTTTTTAAAATGGAGGAAAATGGTCGTTAAGACCTACTGACTGCTAACACTGACTTGTTTTCAGGAGCAGTGAACATTCTTTGACTTTCCTAGGCTATGAATTATGAAGATGTTGAGCAGTTTGAGATAAAAACTTCATGTGTTTTGGCTGCGACAAGAGGAATATGGTAATGAAGGCAAAGATGTTCTTTTGTTTCTGCTATTTTATAGTTGAATTTGCACCAATTTTAAGTCCAGTTTCCTTCCTCTACATCTGAAGGAGCAGTTCCCAGGCCTCATTTCAGCCCCTTGTATCTGCAGTCTTGTTCTTTTAGACATTACCCAATGAAGCTGGAATTGTAATGGTTCCTGTTACTGTGATAAGTAAGTTTTCCGATTAGGTTTAAATATCCTTGTCTGTTTGTCATCATTGCATTGCATACCAAGAAAATATGCTCTCGCCAGCCACTTTATTAGGAACACCATTCTAATACTGGGTAGGATGCCCTCCTACTCTCAGATCTGCTTGAATTGTTTGTAACAAGGATTCAGCAAGGTGCTGGAAACATTCCTTAGAGATTCTAGTTCATGTTGACATGATTCTGTCACATAATTGCTGCAGATCTGTCAGCTGCACATTCATGCTGCCAATCTGCTGTTCTACCATATCCCCAAAGTGCTCTGTTGGATTCAGATCTGGTGACTGGGGTAGCCTTTGAAGTTCACTAAACTCATTGCCATGTTCATGGAACCAGGTTGAGATGACCTGCACTTTGTGACGTGGCTGGAAGTAGCCATTAGAAGATGAGAAAATTGAGGTCATATTGGGATGGGCATGGTCAGCAACAATACAAAAGTATTAAGGGGGCCCAATGTGGCCAAGGAAACATCCCCACACCATCATACCGCCACAACCACCCTGAATTATTGACACAGGGCAGGTTGGGTTCATGGCTTCACGCTGTTTACGCTAAATTCTGACCCGACATCTGCGTGTCGCAGCAGAAATCAAGATTCACCAGACGTTTTTCCAATCTTCAGCCATCCAGTTTAGCTGATCCAGTGCCCACTGTAGCCTCAGCTTCCTGTTCTTGACTGACACGAGTGGAGCTCAATGTGGTCGTCTGCTCTTGTTGCCCATCCAGCTCAAGGTTGGACGTGGACATTCAGAGATGCTTTTCTGCCCATTGCTGTTGTAAAGAGTGGTTATTTGAGTTACTGTAGCCTTCCTGTCAGTTTGGACTAGTCTGGCTGTTCTCTCCTGACCTCCCTCACCAACAAGGCATTTCCGCCCACGGAACTGCTGCTCGCTGGATGTTTTTTGTTTTTTGCACCAATTTGTGTCGACTCTGGAAACTGTTGTCAGTGAAAATCCCAGGAGAGCGGCAGTTTCTGAAATACCCAAACCACTCTGTCTGGCACCAGCAACCACACCACGGTCAAAGTCACTTAGATCAAAATTTCCTTATCTCAGGATTAAGATCTGTAGAGTAATATTTAAAATGTTTTTGAGGCTAAATGTACAAATGTATAGTGACACTTGGAATTATAGAAACATTTTTTACAATATAATTTAATAGTGTAATTTTGCAGTGTCTGTTGAGGTCAGTGAATGAGCAGGGCTTCCTGCTGAAATTAATATGAAGGACAATGTTAAAGACTGGAGTGTGATGACGAATGCTGATACAGTCTCTCAACATCATCTGCAGTCTTTGAGGGTTCTTCATGCCCTCATTTCCAAATTGTGGACATAATGAGGTGAGGCTGGATAATAATGTTGTTGTTTTCTCCCCAACAATGAGTTACATTATGCCAAATTTCACACGGTTGCATAGGATACATCACATTTTCTGCTTGAGTGTGGATGAAGGGTGGTGAGTCAAATCCTTCTCATCCTCACAGTAGCTACAGAAGGCCAAGTAGCAGTGGGTGGTCAGGGGCTGAGCAGAGCCCTGTGACTGGTGAGAAGGACAAGAATGTCACAATGAAGTGATTTAGAAACTGAGGGATCATCAAAAATACACTAGTGTGGACTGAAAAACTCAAAGATTGTATATTTAAAGTACAACTATTTTAAAAGAAAGTGTTCTTTTCTGGTGTAAAAGTCTATAAAGTTTTTAAAAATATCCAGTGAGCGGGATTTTTCTTTTTTGTTGTAGTCTCACTTTTTTACATTAAGAAATTTAAAAGTATGCCTCCAGGGCTAGTTATGGAACTTATTTCTCACCATGTAATAAGTGATTTTAAATTCCATTAGTGTTTTTGACTTCCTCTTCAGCCACAGGTGTGGTGATCATGAGACAGTGACAGACACCCCCACTGAATTTTGTCAGGAACTCTATGCTTTGCACGTAAGAGTTTGGACTTATTCGGAACCACATGCAACAGGCGGATAACACTTTTTTCTTTGGAAAGAATCTGTTAGCCTCAAGATTTTATTTCCTGGGTTGAGAATATAGAGTAGTGAGCAGCACTTTGGTCTTCAGTTCACAAGGAGGTGGCTTACCAATTGCAAACTATTGGAGGGTTTCTTTACTCTGTTTTTATATTTTATTAGAAAAGACTTTTATTAGATGTGATAATATCAAGAATTTTTGGCTTTGGTATTAAGAATTAATTTCCACAGGTGCTAGGAACTTCTTGAAAAAAGTGTTCTGTAAAAACAAATTGAATTTATTTCTTGGCTGCATGTTTTTGTAACTGTATGTGGGCATATAGTTTTCAATGGGTTCAATGCTGACTTTAATATTACAATGACTTAAGAAGAATTGCTACAAAAATCCATCTGTGCCATAGTTCATCTTCAGTGAGTAGCTTCAGTTCAGGACCTGCCCTCTATGGTTCTCATGTCATAATTGAGGAGTGAGGGACCTTTTTATTATTATTATTTTTTGTTGTGTTAATATTTTGCTTTGCCTTTTATTTTGTCATGTTATCTTCTAGGTTTGGTCTTCCAAGTACTCCTTGGAGTACTCCCAAGTAATCCTCACCTGCCCACTGGCCCGGGCCACCTACGATGTACTTCCGACACCGCAGAGTCTGGGACAGTGGGCAGGTGAGGATTCGCGTTGTAAATTGTGTGCAGGGAGCGGGATGCTGAAACACGTTTTGTCATCTTGTAAGGTTAGTTTAGCGCAAGGGCGGTACACATGGAGACATAATCAGGTGCTGCGTTCTTTGGCAGCGGTGATTGAGAGGAAGCGGCTGGAAGTTAACTCTATGCCGGCTGTGGGTAGGATTAAGGAAATTGCGTTTGTTCGTGAGGGCCAGGGGGAGTGCAAAAGGCAGCGAAGGGTTGAAATAGGTAGTTGGTTAGGAGCGAGGGATTGGAAGCTAGAGGTAGACGTGTGGAGGAAATTGCAGATACCGTGCTGTGTTGCAGTGACTGCATTAAGACCGGATATGGTGTTGTACTCGGAGGCTAGGCGGATAGTGTATTTTATAGAGTTGACGGTGCCGTTTGAGGATGACATGGAGGTAGCGTATGAGAGGAAGAGATTGAGGTACGACGAACTAGTGGCTGAGGCTCGTGGCCGAGGGTGGCAGGCATATGTAAAACCGGTAGAGGTAGGTTCCAGAGGCTTTGTGGCAAAAACTGTTACTGCGCTGTTGAGTGAGTTGGGAATTAGAGGACGTAGGTTAAGGGAAGTGGTAAAGGAATTGTCAGAGGTAGCTGAGAGGGGTAGTCAGTGGCTATGGTTGAGGAGAGCGAAACTAGAATGGGGGGAGGTGAGGTAGTATAGTTAGGTGAGGACCTGTCACCTAGTAAGCTTGGAGGGGGGTGGGTCTGGGACGCCAGGCTGCACTGCTGAGCCATCCGGAGGTGTCGTGGGCTTAAGTCAGCGAAACGCCGATGAAGGATGGTGCCTACCTGATGACCCCAGTGAAGAGCTTATGAGGCGGTGTGTTGGGGGGGAGGGGGGTAGATAGGTAGGGCGTTAGGTGGGTATGGTAGGGCTTTATGTTACATCCCAGGCTGCAGGATATCTGTCAATTTATCCTGTATATTTGTAATGTAATTCCAAGTACCTCCATTTGCTGCATAGACGAGAGCGCTGCTGCCAGTAGGGGGCGCATGACGGTGGGTGCCGGCAATCAGAGTATAAAACCGTAGAAGAAGTTTTCCCTCAGTTTGAAAGGAAACCTCATTTTGCGTCTTACCTTTTAAAGCCGTCCTTACAGGTGGGTGGTCGACCGTAATAAAGTCTATAGTTTGCTTCAGACAACTTTGCCAGGATCCCTTATAAATGTGTTAGTGAGGTGTAGGATTTTCCTGTTTTGTGAACAAAGTTTATTTTGTGAGCTCCTGCACATGTTCTCTGTGGCAGTCAAAGGAACAGCGATTCAGCAGTTTGTGTTGTGACTGTAGTTACTTGTGTCGTGAGTGTTTGCCGTTTGTTTCATATTAAACGCACTTTGGTGGAGCGGGTTGAACTGGTTGGTGAGGATATGAACGTGTAAGAAGGGTAACATAAGCACCGCGTTTGTAAATGCTGACCCATGTCAATGATACAGAAGGAATTTGTTGGAAGTTTCCGTTCGGGCCGCGTTTGGAACGTGCGCGGAAGGTGCCAGAAAGCTGTACTGCGTTGTAGTATTAAGTTATTTACTGTGGGTCTGAGTACCTTGTACCGCTACGTTTGGCTTGTAATGTTTACGTCCTGTTTTTGTAAGCTACTTAGGGTCTTTAAATTTTTCGTTAGGGGAAAAAAGCCGTGTGAAGGACCCACGCTCAGGTTTGTGACCAGAGATCATTTCGCGCCTCACCGTTTAAACGTTTCTACCGGAGGCGCGTAACACAAAGTGCAAAGAAAAGGTGAAATTCATGCTGGAAATAAATCTGAGCAACTGTAGGACGGAGCTTGAAAAGCAGTTTTCAGCACAGTGTTAAATAAATTTGTGTGAAGAAAATGTCTCAATATTGAAGGCGTATATTCCTGTAATGTAGGAATTATTTATTTCTACTAAGGTATATATTGGCTTTCCTTTTTTTTTTTTTTAACCGCATGAAATGCTGGATTGCGGTCAGTTGTGTTTTCCTAGTTTGAGCCGGAATAGGAGACCACAGGCAATCACTGTACAATATTGTCTACTGTGATCTAAACTCGTCAGGTTACATTCTCTAGTTTTGCCCAGAAGAATTCTAAGATCCTGTTAAAGCATGTTTCATTCCCCTTGAAAAGCATTCTTCTATTCATTCTTCTACCTTCTACAAACATTTGATTAACTGGAAACGAAGTGCAACACATCATCACGTGTTTAAATGTTTTGGAAGGAAAAGACTAGTTGGCTACCAGATCGACTTGCTGGAAAGTGGGTGTTTTGACATTCAGTAATCTTTTCACAATTCATTACCTCTAAGGGTTTAAGAACAACAGAATGTTTTTGGAAATTATGTAGAAAGTTTTAAATTATTTATATCTTTAAAAATATCTGTCTCTATGGGTGTCACAAGGCTAAGGTTTCATGTTAAATGTTGGTCATCTGTTAACTTATGGACTCTGAACAGTTATTTTCATTTTTTCACCAGTTATATTTACTTTAGTTTACAAGCTACTTTAATTCTGCAACTAGAATGGGGGAAGGTGAGGTAGTAAAGTTAGGTGAGGACCTGTCACCTAGTAAGCTTGGAGTGGGGTGGGTCTGGGACGCCAGGCTGCACTGCTGAGCCATCCGGAGGTGTCGTCGGACTAAGTCAGCGAAACGCCAACGAAGGATGGTGCCTACCTGATGACCCTGGTGAGGAGCTTACAAGGTGGTATATTAGGGGTGGAGGGGGGTAGATAGGTATGGCATTAGATGGGTATGGTAGGGCTCTATGCTACATCCCAGGCTGTAGGATATCTGTCAATTTATCCTGTATATTCGTAATTACTACGTTGTCCTGGTGTGGGCTGTGGTGGTCTGGAGCCTGTCCTGGAATCACTGGGCACTAGAATATCGTACTAAACCATAGATGGGTCACCAGTCCACTGCAGTGTGGCCACATTTGCACACATTCATGCACATATTTTCATTATTCGCTTTTCCTGAAAGTCTGTAGGTGTGTAAAGGTGTGCTGTGCGGACCCTCACTCTGAGTTGAGAACAGAAACAGTGACCAAATGCCTAACCAACTTGAGGAAACATTCAGTGTTTGTTTTATCATCTAACTGCAACATAGTTCTCGTTGCTTGCTTTTTTTGATCGACAACTCAAGTCATCATTAAACAATTGTAGGTTTTTTGTTCTGACATCTGGCATTTCAGGCAAAATACTACACGTTTCTGTTCTTAAGCATAAGCATAGTCATCTTTGAAGGAACAGTCGGGTGGTTCTGTTATTACTGTTTCATCTAGTTGGAAGGCGGTTTTCTTATCATTCGTTTAAATTTGAACTTGGAAATCTGAAGGCAGATGCAGACCTTGGGTGTGTTGGGCAGGAATTCTTAATAGGATCTTTAGCTACCATGGAATTCATTAGCTTATTATGCATATGATAAGTATTCCCACCGAATCACAAACTGTCAAGTATGGGTAGGGCCACGATAAGTGACTTGTTCTGATGTTGGTGGGGGAAATAAGTAATTTTGTATAAATACAAACTGCTGCTGAAGATTTATTGTGCAAAAATTGTCAGTAGATCTGTACGAAGGTATGAATGTTTGTATCTGAAAAGTGGATCAACAAGAAATGAGGATCAAATGTTGCCCAGTATGTTACATCTTCATGTATACAGATTATAAATGTGAATGGATGTCTAGCATATATTGTGCAGATTGTCCATGTCTGGTTTATTATTTCCTATGACAGTATGTCACATATTTGTTTAATGCTCTCCATGTACATATACCTTTTGTTTCTCACCCTCTGTAATACTGCTGTAACCATTCATATTAGCCAGATTTCATTCCTTAAATCTGCATTGGGCCTAGTTCCCAGTCTGTCACCTCTCTGACCCAAGTAAACAGCATGCCATTTCATTGCCATTTTCTGAGGAAGCATTCCCAGTGACCAAAGAACAGCTGTGGAAATAACAGTGATAAAGTTTTACTGGGCTCCAGAGGGTTATCCAACCTCTGTCTTATTAACAAAGCTCAACACAGCAATAAGCCTCTGAGTTCAACCAGCATGGGGTTTGTCCACAGCTCCACCGCATATTTAAGATATTCTTGAATACCATGTGAGGAATTCTTTCCACTATGACTTCAGTATGTTCTGTCCCAGAGATAATCCAAGGTGGAAGAATTGATGAATAGTTCTGGATAGCCAGGATAAGTGGGCTAAGCATGGAACATGACTGTCTCAAACAAAGGCTGTTATTTAAATTTACATTTAGCAATATGAAGCAGTAATTTAGTGTTGGTCAGTATTATCCCCAAGGATACATTTTTTTTCTGCATTTATACAGTCCAGTTAATTAATTGATTTAATACCTGTATAGCTGTTTGTTCAGAGCAGGGCTTTGGTGGTCTGGATTCCATCCTGGAAGCATATGGCATGAGGCAGAGCAAACATTGGATGGGATGCCAGTCCATCTTGGCTGTCACACACATTTACTTTCACCACTGGACAGGTCCCTATTTTGCCTCCAGAAGACCTTGAATTCTTTGAGGCATGACAAGATTCTGGAAAGATGCCTTATGTAATTTGGTCTGTGGTGACATGATGGCATCACATGCTTCCTGCAGTCTTTTGTTGGTCACTGATTCTCAAGGTTCAGGATTTGGAATAAGTCTGGTGATTGTGCAGGCTAAGCGTAACCTGCTATCTTTGTAAGGGTGGACTATGGTCATGGGGATGCACCTGGTGAGTAACAGTGGTTAGGTAGGCTGTGGTATTTAAATGATACTCAGTTGGTACCAAAAGCCTAATATGTGTCAAACATTCCCCAAACCGTTCCATTACTACCACAATCCTGAATCTTTGACACGAAACAGGGTGGATCCTTGGATTCATGTTGCTGATACTGCATCTGACCCTACTGTAAGCATGTCACAAAACAAATTTGAGTCTGCAGTTGTACACTTTTGGTGGTCACATGCCCATCGATAGGAGATATTGGAACCGTCATGTCTACCATCATTGAAAGCATTTTCAACAGCATTTGGATCATGTGTCCCGCCTGCTTTGTCAAACTAAAGCCGTCATTCCTGTGTCCATGTTTTATATATACTGAGTTGTAGCCACATGATCCTGTGTTTAGAAGACCGAGTCGTTTGTGCAGTAGAGGTCCAATTGTTCAGTACTCCAAGTTATCTAGCAGGGACTTTCTCTGTTTATTAATGGTACAAAGCTTGCCTACCTATTCAAGTACCCACTGTGTAGAGTATCGTCAGCTAAGTTCATCCAGATATTTCCACCAGCGTTCTGATCGCCCTGTATTATTTTGGGATTTACTGTTACTGTTCCTATAGTAATGTTGTTTGGACATCCACCTACTAAAGCTCTCTCTTCGCTCCAAAAAAGATTTGTTTCTATGACTGCTTTTTACCTCCATTCACTAGTTCCTCTCCTTTGTTTAGGACTCTAGATGTCTAGAATGTTTTCCAGATAATTGAATTTCAGATAAATCTATTTTTCAATCAATCAATCAATCATCATTTGATCTTCCCTTATGTTTCAACAACTGGTTTGTTTGCAGTGGGATTATTCATAAGCATTCCATACCATTACTTCTGTAATTTTATTGCTGTTTTCCTCTTTTGGAAGGCAAAATGACTATTGGGTATGGGGGGGGGGAACAACACGTTTTAAAATAATTCATTTGTTTTGTTTCAGGTTTTATTTTAAAACCGTTGAGATAATGTTTGTCTGCCAGGGTATAAAATGAGCATACAAAGGTTTTTATAGCCGTTGATTTCTTTACTCAGTCTATGTAACAGTCCAATTCCAAAAAGACTCGGCTCATGTTACATACAGGTCCATAAAATCCATGTTTTTTCCTCATCTGGCCCACTGCTATTTCCGTTTAGACAAGATAATTGAGACTTTTTGTATTGTTGAGCAGAAGTATCTAGTAAAGTGGTCAATATCCAGATATAGTTTCTTAAAATCTCTCCTTAAGATCAGAGTATGGATAACAAACACACTCTGCCGATTTTTCTTAGAAAGAAAAGTAACAATCCATTTATGAATCAACCCAAACCCAAGTTTATGTAAAAATTAAAAAGTACCAGAAATAGATTTGCACAGCAGAAGGTACATTTGAGCCCAAGGCTGTCAGATTGGAAAGCAGTAACCTTTACCTGTTCAATTCCTGTCATTCTTACCAGTAAAGCACAATATTGATGTCTGGTGATCTATCTGCCTTCAGAAAGCCAACGCCTACAGTGGTTACTTCGGTTATCTGAGAACTACTGTGTACATTCCACACTTTATCTGAAAAAGAAATGGCTATTTACCTTTCCATTCCACCCTAATATGTCACATCCTGAATTTCTACAATTTTGTTTTGCTGCTTTAGATATGTAGGCCTTAAGAAAATTGGATAACTGCACTGTTTTTCCACTCATCTGTATGGGACGCCTTTTACAATGAATAGTTATTAAAGTGGGTGGCATGGTGGTGGAGTAAGGGCTGTTTGGCTGTGGATTCTTATCCAACTCAGTTTAGAGATTGCATGTTCTCCCCATCTCTGGGTGCGTTTCCTCCCGCAGTCCAAAGACGTGTTTCATCGTAGTTGGTTGTTCTAAACTGCCTGTAGCGTGTTTGTGTGTGGCCACCCTGTGATGAACTGGCAGTATGTAGTTTCCTAACCCAGTGATTCCAGGATAGGCTCCAGACCACCGTGACCCTGACTGGGGTAAAGCTGTTAGTGAAAATGGACAGACGAATGCAGCAAGGTTTAATGCCGAGAGTAACCAGGCTTAGACTTTTAACTGAGGAGCGAACCGCGTAGTTGGATTGCTGAACATAACTCAGGGTTGGCAACCCAGCTGTGCGATATGTGCTGCGGTTTCATGCTCTTATAATGGTCGTCTTTCTTCTTTCTCATGTTGCTTTGTGACATCTGCCATCCTCTGGTTTTAACCCAGTAATCCTGTACTGATAAAAAAAAAAAAAAAAAAGCTTAATCTGCACAGTTGTCAAGTGGCCATCTGCGTGCCCATCTTGCATCTACTTTTTCCATTTGCTTATATGTCACACTGCATCTTTTGTTCTGTTCCTTAAGGAAAAGCAGTGCCTTTATGGTGTGTGTCTCATTTTTGTCGGAAGTGTACAAGTTTTAGATCACAACTGTGGCAGCAACGTGTGCCAGCAACACAGTGAAGGGTGTGGGCTGGAGTGGGCAATTCCTGCTGTGGGCTCCGAACTTGGGGCTGTCCATGTCATGCACTCCAGATGTTCATCTTCTGGGATGGACTTATGTTTAAGGTTCAATATAAGAGTGTCACTGTTGATTGGAAGTATATAATGCAGACAAAAGTTCCTCAATGCTAATTCTAGTTTCTGCAGCCCAGTCTTCACAGGAATCACTCATATTTGTGTGGAGAAACAGAAATTTAAATTTGCATTTCAACACGTAGATGTGTTTTCTAGCGAAAATTACTGTCCGCTGAAATTAAAAAATCCTAACTTAAAAGATGGTGGGAAGGCAGTTGAATCCCCCCCCCACCCCCCAGGAAGGAAACTGACACTTACACTGTAGTGAACCTGACGGACATGTATAAGGTGTATTCTAAGGTTCCTTAAAGGAAAAGGGGTCATTTTCTGTAAGTTATCAATAAGTGAAATGAGAGAGGCATCAAGAAGTGACAATAAGGGTTATTTTGGTTGTGTATGTTGTTGAGAAGCAGTTTGGGAGCCTAATGATGTTTGTTCCCAGTTTAATAAATGCAGTGAGTGAGGGAAGATGTATGAAGAGATGAGAAATTGTGAAACATATATTTCATTATAATTAAACATTGATCACAACACTTAACTATTCTTACTGCGCATTCTCACTTGTTGCTAGCAGAAGGATTAATGGCAACTGATTAATACTGTACATATTTTTCCTTCGAAATGTAAATATTTTCTCCATTATTTAAAACACCAGGACTCACATTCTCAGTTGTCGGGTTCCTTGGTGACGTTTGACTTTAAGGTAAGAACATAAAGGGACAGGAAGAGATGTGACCAATGGATGTTTTTCCAAGTTTTAGCAAAGTTTCTTGTCCATATTACTTAAAAGTAAAGTAGCCAAGAACTTTAATCATTTTTTCCCCTTCAAATTAAGAATGAATCCTGCAATACAAGAGTACGTTCATTTTACATCAGGTACACGGTGTGCGGATGCTATTCTGTGATCTGAGATGTGTCTCGTGACAAAGACATTATCAGCTTTTAAAAAAGCAAAGCTACAATACTTTGCTTGTGACAGTTAATCCATTCCATTCCCATGGTGGACAAGGGGATTCATTTTAAATGGCCCCAGATGAAGTGAAACATCGTAGTTCAACATGGTAACTTTTCTTTCACGTTTTGCACACAGCGTAGTTGGTATCCTGGGCAGAGATTAAGCACCAATAAGTCGATATCGCTTTAAGAGGCCATGGGTAAGTGAGAAGTAATAAGTCAGTTTCTGTGTTTTCTATGAATGGAAGACAGGTCCTTGCCAGAGCCAATGGGTGTATTAAACTGTATTAATCTTAGAATCCAAATGTGCTCGGTGGCAGAACTTGCAAGTATGATGATGCTACTCCCATTTCTGTAGGTTTTATTTGAAGCTTTTACAGGTCAGCATTTAGATTAAAAAGTTCATTCCAGGTGTTGTTGGTGACCTCAGCACTGAAATGCATAGTTTTTTCCCCAGATGATTATATAAACTATAGCGGGGAAATCTTAATCGCGGAACAGTGTTTTCTGTCTTGTCACTTTCGCACTGAATGAAAGTCAGATCAAATATGCAAAAGATATAAATAGTTATTATGTCTAATGTGCCTCTTCAGCCGTGAAAAACAATGCAGCTATGAGAAAATGAAGACACTAAAAGTGTAATGAAAATCCTTTTAAAATATTTAGTAAGCTGCGACATATTGATTCTAAGTGGTCTAAGTGGAGCTGTTCATCCATGTGTTGCAAGAGTGGAAAGGAAAGTGTTACAAACTTTTCATCACGAATAAACATCAGAGAGCTTTTCTCTCAAAAATTCAACATTTTATTTAAATGTTACATTTAATTTTAAGAGCAGAAAAACGTCATACTTTGAAGTAAGGTTATTGCACTCCTAGCACATTTATGTTTTACTACACAGATAAATTAGGTGTGCTGCTTGCTTGGGGGGGGTAAGGGTCGGGTAAGTGGCATCAAGTCATTGTTGACTCGGTGACGACTTGTGTGGATTCCAAGAAAACAGAGTACAGTAGTGTTTTCCGGTTCCCGTTGCAGTCTTGTGCTTGTGGTTGGATTGTGGGAGCAGATTGATGTGAACATAAGGAGGACTTGCCAAATCCCCACATGTGTGGGCTTGGACCCCAGATCTGTACCACCCCCCAGGAGCTTTATCATATATTATACAAAACAAGCAATGTATGATGATGTCATATGCCGTGGTATGTCTACTGTGGCTATTTACGAACTTCCCTTTAAGGTGCAACGGCAGTCCACTTCCAGGAATCTGAACTTGTCTTTCAGTCACAAGTTCACTTCACCACCTGCTAAGATTGTGAACAGAGTGCAGTCATGTCTTCAGCGTGACTGCAGCTTGGACTGTGGTCAAATTCCCAGCATTTACTCATGGCTACTCGGCTGTAACTGGCTTCGCATTCTGTTGCGCTCAATAGTGATTCCTTGTGCTCCGTTGTGTTTAAAGAATAGTGCGCAGTATGTAATGCAGGAATGAGAAACGACAGTCGGGCAGATGAGGAGCGCTGTGCAGGTCAGAGCCGGACAGTGCAGATGTTGGCTTCATCTCACTATCTGTGAGGAGGAAATTCTTCGTGTGTCATGAATTGCAGTCATCTGACATCAGTCAGTCATTGCTGCTGCCGGCAAGAGCTCAGGCAGCGTGACGGAAAGGAACTATTGGCTGTGCACATAGGAAGGTATGTGCGGAATGCAGTTTGGGGCAGGAACACGTCTGGACAGGTACAGGGGAGCGAAGGGCCGGCGCTCGGGGCGAAGGGCAGTGTAGTGTGGGGGAAAGCAGGCCAGGGGCTGCTAGGGTGTCCCTACACCCAGGGTCAAGTCGACAGATTCGTTGGGTTAAAACTCAGATTTTCAGTAGTCAATTCACATGTTTGACTAGAGAGCTGTGAAGCACCTGAGTAGCATATGAACACGTGATTGGAGAAGGACAGGACTGGCCATGTCAGTTCTGGGTCAAAGTGGGTCCTGTACTACCAAGAAGACACGTCCGTCATGAGAAAGTCAGCACAGCACAGCGTGAGGGATGTGACGTCTGAGCGTCTTTTCTGAGAAATCGGTCCCTGTCGCATGAGTTGCGTGCTTTGCACACTTTGAGTGCCACATTAATAATTTTTGACTACTGCTACGGCCTGTGTTTCATCAGCTGATGGTAACATTTTTACATACACAAGTCATACTTGGGTATCCTGGCATTTAACATATTGCATATTAATTCATTTGATTAATTGTATTTATTATCAGTCTTTTTTCCAGTTCTTTGGGGTATACAAAATGTAAAGAGGACATCAATTTTTATACTCAATTATATCAATATATTGCAAGGTTAAAAACAAACAAGGCATTTACAGTAAAACAAAATTAAGTTCAGGACTGCAGTGTTATAAAACTGAATAAACCTTTCAGCCATGACACAGTATACAAAATATGTATGAATGTTACTTATACATCTAGATTAATCGAGATAAATGACAAAAATTTTTGACCATTTTATTTGAGAAAGCATTTAGATGCTTATTAGTGATTGTTCATTATATTCCGTCAGACATTTTTACTTTCCAACTTTGAAACCAAATCGGGATAGTTAAATTATTTCAACATTTTCTTTGATCATAAAATTAAAATGTGTTGTTTCAGCAGCAGTTACATGCATCATGTATGTGTGCAAAAGCAAGATGATTATAAGAATATTACATAAATTACATGAAAAAATGAAATATATAATCTAGCAGATGTTAAAAAATAGACATAATGAGTAACCTTGTTTATACTAATAACAATTAAGCTGTTTAACATTTTGGGTGAATTATAACCTCTCTTATTTTGAAATTATGAAGTAAACCATGATCTCTGGATTTCATGCTATTATGACTCTTTAAATAGTAATAAATCCAGTAATTTTAATGTATGAAATCCTTTTTTTTAAATAGCACTGTAAAAAATTAAATGTACAGCACAATGTAGTGTTGTAAAGGTTAGCATCTGAGTTATAAGTGATTCAGAAAGATGTGTTTGTGTGTCACTCCCGGCTTAGAACCATGTATGTACTATATTGATATATTCTACATGTGCCATATTCCGTAACAAATAATGCCACCTTGATAAGTCAGTCCCAGAGCTTAAACACCTTAACTTCAGGTTCCAGTACTGCAGAACAGTGATGTCCCCCCCCCCGTTACTGCCAGAGGAACTTGATGGTAAAAACCGGGGGTGAAAGATGCCGTCGTCATACTGGCTGAGACAGGCTGCTAAAGGAATCGGAACAGAGGCGCACAGTATATTCCACACAACCGCAGCTGGAATTAGCAGTTCTTTAATGACAATCCAGACCGTGATGGGAAGGAAAAGCCCTGTTTTTACATAGGTTTCACCGTATTGATGGCTCATTCTTGACATCTTTGTCATGCACACATTCCGCTTAGGCAGTTCATGCATCTAGGCGTGTGTGTGTGTTCATGCACGTGTGACTGCAGTGCCTTTCGCCCCAGCACTTCCAAGCTGGTCATTCTGTAGGTACAGCATGTCTACTGGACAAGTGAAACGTAACAGCAGAAATAAAATTTGTCACAAGTGTCAACAATGACAGTAGTGACAGGAAAAAGAGACACAAAGGCTAGGGAGTGGTGGGGAGCTGATGAACACAAGACACTGGATTTAATATTTCAATTCAAATCCAAAGGAGTCAGCGGTTTCACGATGTATTTACATAAATGGATACTGTGGGTCGAAAGCAATGCATCATGGGGTGTGTTGCTTTGGTCAGATGCAGGTAACAAAGTTTACATAAAAAGATAAAGTCACCAACTTGAGACTGACATGCGAGGATTTCTGCCTCATATGGTTATGGTTAAGTACAGGTGAACACATGAGTACGAACACGGAAAATAAAAAAGTGCACCTTAATGGTGAGATAAGGTAACAGAACATTAAATTGGTCTGCGGGGTAACAGCTTGGGCCCCTTTAGGTAAAAAAAGAATAGAAACTACAAAACACAAAGCAAACGGATAAATTAGATTCAGCTCTTTTTATGTATAACAATACTGAATAAAATATGGAATAAGTATTTGCTTAGATATAAGGCCCGAGTAACAAATAAATACATAAATAAATAAATATAATAAATATAAATAAACAAAGCATCTTTGACGGGCCTCTGTTGGAAGGAAAGAATCTGTAATATGAGAAATTGCCAGAAGTAATAAAACCGTATGACCGTTTTGTCCACACCGTCCTCAAAGGGGCTGCTTGTTATAACTGCACTTGAGTGATACAGAAACAGACTGTCCAGCAGCGTCCTCAGAACAGGCGTTTACAGCGCAGAACTTTACTTCTGTCGTTTTATTCCTTTTCAAGTGCACTGTTTCTGTACGCTGGGAAACATATCAGCGATAAATCCATAAAACACAGACTGAATACTCTGTTAATCTCATTTTTGGAAGGTAAGACTATATTGTTAGAACTTTATGGAACTGTACAGAACAGAATTTTTACATTTGCTTCAAACAAATCCGATGGAAGATGGAATTAAAGAACACAAAGTAACACTCTGGATATTGTAGCATTTCACGTGAAGTTAAAAAGCGCAACATTAAATCTTGACGCTTAGTTTGATAAAACTAAACGTTGCTTATTTGTATAGATTTATTTGAGAATAATTAGTGTTGTAATGATCCCCACAATGCATCACTTTAAGGAATAACGGATGTATGAAGTATGAAGTGCACTTTGTGAGCCATATATTCAATCACTTGACTTTCAAATCTGTTAAAATAAAAAAAAAGGCACTTATTTTAAGGGTTAAAAGCGATTATTAAATCTTTGACTTTTAACCATAATCCTTATTCAGTATGCAATAGTATTTATACATCGGGATAATGTGTGTTGCAAAACAGTTTGGGAATAAAGGGACGCCGGTCAGACACTGACACTGACCCCTTTACTCATGAAAAATTCTAATTACGCATTTGAATATTGTTATACTTTGATGGCAGCATATTGAATTACTGAAATTTGATTGTGTGTCGTGTAATCGGATAGTAAAGATGGTCATCGAACGGAGAGAGCGAAGCAGCTCGTGTTGTAATTGTGTGGCCTGCTTGTGCCACCATGTTGCTGCGAAGTGGCTGCTCACAGCTCAGAACAAGGGAAGATACCCAACTGTTTTCTTTTTCCTATGTACCTGTACATTGACGGGTTTAACAGAGCTGCGTGGTATTCAGCAGAACGTTTGACGCAGCGCGACCGGTGAAGAACACATCAGGACTCATGTTAACTAATGCAATATTCTTCTTTTACCTTTTTCTGTTACTTGGGGACTAATGTTTTATTAACACATTTATCCCAGCATGCAGTGTGTAATCTATATTCTCAATATACACTGAACATTAAATCTATTTTGCTGGCTGGCAGAATCTATTACACTGAGAAATGAAACCGATTAATTCATTTACTGAAGATGATTTTATTGAATATATGGCTCAGTATAATGCAGTTTCCTAATTTTCACAGAACTGAAAATAAAGGCACCATTGATATGTTTTCCATTGAAATACTGTGACCTTTGCTACATACTAGTGTATGGCACTTTCTTCCATGACACGAACACATTTACACACATTTTAATTTATAAAAGACTTTATTCACTACTTCGCTAAAATAAAACTTTATTTTTTAAATTATTTCCCTCAAATACTTAATTTATATAAAATAAAGGTTTCACGGTGACTTATTTTTGGACCTACGTGTTTTGAGCAGTTATGTTTGCTTTATACAGCAATCGGGTCTTGATTTACTATGACGCTCGACAACCTCGCCTGCAGATCCTCCTGTGCGGACAGCCTGAGCGCCGGGTTAGTCCTGCTGCTCTCGGCCGGCCGGCAGGCGCCGCCGGCGGCGGCCGCCTCGAGGCCGGCGGCCAGCGGGTTCTGTATGCTGAGGAAGGGCGTGTCCTCCCCCACCCGCTCGTCTTCGGTTTCGCTCTCCGAGCTGCTGCTCTCCGAGCTGCTCTCGCTGTTCGCCTCCAGCTTGTGAGCCACGTGGCCGTTGACTTTTGTTCTGTTGGCCTCGCTGCCACTGTCGGCGAGTTTTTTGGTCGGTTGGGGGGCGGCCGCCTCGTCCTCCTGCGTCGTCTCGTAATCCTCGTCCTGAGCGGCTCTCTGGGGGCTCGGAGGGGGGCTGTGAGCCTCGTGGCCGTGGTTGTAGTGAGCGGAGTCGCGCTGGTATTGGTGGCCGACGGCGCCGTTCTGGTCCTGACGATGTTTGTCTCGCAAGCGAGGAGGTGTGGCGAACAGCAGGGGGCGCTCCTCCTCACCCTGGGGGCTGATGGCTATCGAGGGGACTGACGTCGCCAGACTTGAAAGGGGTGGCGACATCTCAGAGGGTGGGGACTTCGGGGACTCTGGGGACAGCAGCTCCACTGGAGACATACGACTTGGCGTCGTCATGGCTGAAACGTACCTTTGGGGGGGCAGAGAGAGAGAGAGAGAGAGAGACAGAGAGAGAATGTCGCTCGTCATTTAGCCGCAGCATCATTAAAATAAAACTGACAGATGATGGCACAGAAGAGGATGTAAAAGGCAGATTTGCTGACATGCAACAAAAGTAATTTGACAAACGGAAAAAACTGCCCTTGTTGCACACAATACAGTCGACCAGTTACAGGGGAAACGCAACGTTTCTCATAATAAATCTGTGTAATCTATTAAAACCCTTCAGTGTCGTGTTGCTGTACCATCATTATACTTTAATAACCTCTTGCGTAAAACTTGTATTAGACGTGCAGGTCTGCTTTTAAAGAGCCCAACTTTCCCTCAGGTTCCAAATGAGAAAAGCCAAAGCCGTGAGGATCTTAGTTATTCCCTCTTCCCTTTTACCGCACACGTCTACAGACCCAAAGTTGACATTCATCAGGTTTATTAGTTTACTAATTTGAGGACATTTTTCTGCAACACTTTTCAAAATAATTATCACAAATATACATTTTTTTTCTTTCCAAGGTATTATGAATGAACAAATTGTATTCATTTATTTTACATAATTCCTAATATTTTTAATTGACAGCATTTCCTTACTACTTTCCCAAAGGGAACATTTATGAGTACTTTTAAGGCTCATTGCTGTGCTCCAGAAGGGCCAATATTTTTCATTAAGTGGTGAAATATCCTCTTCAGTCATGGCGTTGTTACAGGATAATGCTTGAAAAACATAAATGTGCAAGAGAAAAAATCCTGTTTTAACACTTTACGTACGATAGACCACAATAGAAAAGTATAATAAAAGGATAGATTTTATACAGAATAATTTGTCTTCACTCTCCGCTACTGTTCTCTCCCACCCACTTTTAACAGCGTACAGCAGCAGCTCAACACTCACGCGGGGTCCTTACACAAAATACACACTTTCCCCCATATTCAACATTACCGTCCTGAAACCCTCGTTCCCCTCCAAAGTGTATATTGCTTAAAGGGTAAAGATGTTAATGGCTGCAGCTTGTTTTACCACACTGAGAAAATGCGTGAAGATACAGTGGAGAGGAGGAGCAGATAAGCTGATGTTCTGACTCGCTGTGTGCGCAGCGACCAACTGTGGCAACACTGCCTACGATCACCTGTCCAAACGCTACAGCAGCTGCACAGTTCAAATCTCTTTTCGTCGGTCAGTTTAACGAAAGAGAACGTAGGTGATGATCCGATTAGGGGGGCGGCGGAGCGACGGTACGGCGGCCCGTTGCCCCGGCTCCTACCTCTCGCTGTAGGGCGAGTCCTTGTAGGAGTCGGGAGTGTCTGTGGCGCTCCTCAGGTAGCCACCGAGGTCCGGCGCGCAGCCGGTGGCGTCGAGTCGGCCGCGGCGGCTCGGGGGGGCGCGTTTGCTGCCGTCTGACGTCACCGGGACCAGGCGATGGTGGGAGACGACCGTTTCGCTGTGAGAGACGGGAAAGGTGTTGACTGCTTGCCTGGATTTCGGCGCAGTTCGGGAGGATAGGAAGCGCGGCTGTGCGAGTCGAGGCAGCCAAAGGAAGCCGGAAGTAATGCTTCCTGGCAGCTATAAAACATTAAAAGTGCAAGAACGTCGTGTATAGAGTACAGCAGAGTCCCGGAGTAGCAGGCTGTGTGATACGCTCAGACGGAGCACCCGGGGGGGGGCTCCAGGTGACAGGAGGCTACCTGTCAGTTGCATTACCTCTTGTTGGAGGTCTGAGTTACAGTTGCAGAGCTTTGTGTGGATGATGTGTACAGAGTTGCGGAGAACGAAGTTTCAGTTTCCTTCTCGACTGTGTGTTCTACAAGGATGGCATTTTTTGACACGTATTGCTGGGGAAAAAATAAAAAGAGGAAAACGGTTTGAAATGATAGTAACGTCACCAGTGGTGGTTAGTTCATTTATGACATCTCACTCTTACAGCAGACTGGCTTTCAGACGTTTTTATCAATAACGTTTTTAAAAATGCATGTACTCTCCTTGTAAACATATCTAAACCTGTGGTGTTTGTAAAAACAGCAGCGTACCGACTGCAAGTGCAGCACCTTTTGAAGCTGTAAAACAAAGGTACACGTGAACCATATGAAGTGAAATGAGTAGATTTACACAGGTTACATTACTGGCCAGTAAATGAAATAAATAGCCGGGGACACGCGTGCACTGACCAGCTGAAGGCTTTCTGTCGGGGGGCTGCAGACCTGAGGACCGTTGGCCATGGTTGCCATAGCGTTGCGCTCATTTCGCAGACTCTGTCTTAGGCGATCGTGAAGCTTCTTCCTTTGCTTTCTGCACGGGGGGTGAAACGTTCGTTAGACCACCGGAGCCCGTTGTTTGGCAGATCGAAACATGCGACGTGTAACAGATTTGACTGAATTCTGTGCTCAGTGTCTGCAATGTGGAAAATTACACTATGAATGTCTGCAAGTAAGACAAGTGCTACTAATGCCTGGTTAAAGTTATCTTGTACAAATTTGCACCACTTTCTGTGACTGAGGTAACAGTATGAACATTGAATGGGAATTACTTTGTTTTGCAGTAGGCAACAACACACATAATGCCCACTACTAGAAGCGCAAAGCAGATTCCTGTAATGGTTAACACACGTTTCTGATACAGCTCCTCAGCTTCTGGAAAAGAAGAGAAAACATTCAGAAACGTTTAACTTCAACACCAACAATTCACAGCTTTGTTACGGTAGTAGAATCAGTTGTACATTTGAGAAGAATGTTTAAGAATTTTAGCACAATAGTGTTGCATACGTGTTTGGTTAATTCTTACCTTTCACTACATATGAGGAACTATTGCTACGGGGAGGCGGGGGGCCGGTAACGGGCCTCGGTGGCGTTTTGGTTTAATACCACCCGTCTCCAGATTAGTGCAATAAATTCATACACTGCAAAAGCATCCCAATGTAGTGCCAACACTACTGGTCCAAAAACTACTTTCAAATGTTACTGTTCCATTAACACGGAGATCAGTCTTCATTCCACACAATGGATTTGTCCACAGGATTAAATGCTTTTTATAGCAACAGAGTACCAGAACAGCGTGCTGAAAAATAATTAAAATGAAGAAAAAAAGTCTTTTCTCCCAGTAAAGTTTTGCCATAATTAACTAACTTTTTTTCCTTTTCCCCAAACCGGACTAAGGCATCCAGCATTTTCCCGTGAACAAACCCCAGAAACAACACATTTAAAAACTTATTCAACTTTAGATGTGGAGGTCATCTAAAAGACAGATATTTGTGTGTTCGAGAAGGGAGAGAAAAACAGAAACAGAATGACGATGATGAGAATCGGGACACAGAATCACTTTTAGGCCATGAAGAAAAGGGGAAGAGCTGGGAAATAAAGCGCTTTTGTGGCACTGCATGCTGAGCACTGGAGGAAACACTGAAGGGGAGAATGAAAGGCAAAAGCAAAGACTGAAGGGATCTTTCCATACAGCATAACCGCTACAGATCCGTGGACACGTTTCGGGTTTTGTTCGCCGTCGCCGTCGACGCAGAACACGGTCCAGTGCAGCCGGTCTGTACCGTCACCCGAGTTTCGGGGCACGGTGACTGCAAGCTACTGTCTGGCTAAATAATTGAAGACACGTCTTCAATGCTGGCGTTACGTGTACAAACTTTCGACAATTTTGATGCGACTCGGCTGTTCTCATAAAGACAGCTGGTCAGTTTGATTTGCTCTCACAAATTTGCTGTTGACATTTGTTTTAAAGTGACGTTATAGCTGTATGATCCCTTCATTTGCACAAGGAAACTAGCTGTAGTTTGAAGGAAAAGCTCAAGCTTCTAAGAAGCCTACATCTGTAATCTAGAAGAATGAGCGATCCATACCCATAAATTCAATCCCAAGTTGCTCTGCTAACACAGGAAGTTGACAAAAAACAGAAAGAGAAAAAAAAGTTGAAGAATTGAGAAGCACTCAGGACCATAATGATGATAATCAGTGACATAACACTTCCGAATAATAACCTTTCTTTCCATGGAAGATGTAATGTGGGCTATAATTATACACAAGTGGCTACAATTAAAAATTTTAGGCAAATATTAGACGTCCATTTGTTTATCTGCTGCTCCTCGTGTGAAGAAATGGCTAAAATAGGTTATTCTGTCAAATGAGTTTATGTAAGTACGTCCAGGTAACTTCAAATTATGACACATGCGCATGCAAACATCACGTTTGCATGTTAGACACAAACTTTTGTTCAGCCAACGTTTTAACAACAGGCAGCTTCACTGTCGGTTGCGCTAAAGTATCCCGGCAAGCGGCGCCGTCGCCTCCTGGCCCCAGGTGACGTTGACATGCTGTGAGCACCATGCATTCCTTCCCTCCACCCGAGCGTCCGAACGCTCGCGCCGACCGTGTCCGTGAGCTCCGCGGTTCCCGATCCGCACGCAGAGGCGGCTACTGTTCACGGCAGCTCCCCCGGCACGGGTCGCAACTAACGTTCTACAGCCGCGGGCGTCCCTCGTCGACCCAAACCGAAAACGTCTTAGTTCTGGAAAAGCGAGGTATTTTCAAGAAGGAAACGACAGGCGCATCGGTTAAGCTGACAAACTTGTTAAACACGCGACGCCTGAGCGGCGAAGCGCCGGCACAGAGCAGCGTTTCCTTCGACTGTACGAACAGGCAGCGAGTTGGAGACATTACAAGACAACACAAACCTGACATCAGCTCTTATGGCAGCAAATCATTTTCCAATTCCCTTCCAGTCAAGTTCTCTCTATTGGTTCTCTCCCGCCCAAAAACATCCTGTTTTAAAAAGGGTCGCTGAACTTAATTGAACAAAATATCTAATTTCATACAAGTTCCATTCAATCATATCCTTTTCTCCAGTTTTTAAATCATCAGTCGAACAGCAAAACTAAACGTACGGCACAGATTACTGAACAAGTTGATGTTTTAGGACCAAGTAAGTGTGGTGTGAAAGATGCCCGCGGAGGCGTTTCCCTCAGACCCCCCTCGTCTGCACCGACCCTTCGAGCCTCAGTCCTGGTCCTGCTTGTAACCGGCAGCCGTGGCCTTGAATCAAGCTAAAGGATCTCATTTAACGCGGGACCCTGGTGTCCGACGCCCGGCAGCTCTGAAATAACCGAGGGACGGTGAGCGATCGGGGGGGACGGACGTCCACTGAACTGCCGACACCAAACAACCCAAACATTAACACGTCTCCTCCCCCATATTGTGGAGGTTTATATTCCTTGATGTTCCAGGACGCCGTTATGTCACCTCTCGCTCCATTTCCCAGAACCCCTCCTGCTGCGTTACTGGCGCCGCTCGGATGCTCGTGAGCGGGGAAACGGCCGCAGCTCGCAGAACTGTCTGTAGATATGACAGCTAACATCCCTGCTGCGTAGGTGAGAATCTCAAAACGCATCTGCCGCAGTTTGGTGTAATATTTCTGCTGCAACGAGCACGAGAAGTACAGCAGCGGCCGCCACTGACCAACAACTCGCTCTCCCCGACGTCTCCTTTCCCTCCTCGGCGTCTAGTTGCAGATAAAAGCCCGTCGGTAGTGGGCTTCACAAATTGTTCACGTTGTTTCTTTTCAGAGTCCCGGGAAACTCCTAACTTCAACATCTTTCTGAATCTGCAGATGCAGCGGACCACCTTTCAAGCTCTAACCGATCACAGACTTCAACTACCAGTCTACAAGACTTTGACACAACTGTCAATACCAATTCTTTGCACTGATGAATTTTCATACGTGTTTAGACTCCAGGAGGCTCTCAAAATTTAAGCTAGCATTTAATTTAAGCATGAAGGCAGAAAGTCTGAACATGCAAGGAACAGGTATGGAAAAAGACACAACATAATAAACACACAAAAACCTCATCTGCCTACAATCTGAGAAAAACAAAGCAAGAGGAAGGCGCGTTGGCTAGGCATGCTCCAACAAGCACACGCGGTCAAGGAGATAGACGTACTGTAAAAGCTGGCCATTACGTAGTTTTGGCAGCGATCACCAGTAAATTCATTTGGGCACCTGAAAGGGGAAACAAGAGTCACAGAGAAGAGAGAAGGGAAGAGAAGAAAGACGACAGTGAGTTTACACCAGAGTTCTCTGTAGGCCCACGTGCATCGCTGGTGTCAGGCCATCAAGGAACAAGAATGTCTTACAAACATCACGCTCTCGTGTTTGTTAAAACATACTTACAGCAAGTGCCAATCAGTGTCTTTGCCAGGCTTCTTAACCCCTGCAGCTCAGTTTGGAAACAGTTCAGAGATTCGATCGATTAGAGTTGAGCTGCACTGTGTGGTGAAGGTGGTCATACAGGCAGCTCAGAAAGTCGTTTTCCAATCAGAATCGCGGGCGGACAGACGGACAGACTCGCGTCTGACTGAGCCCCGTGGGGGAGACAGTGATTGGAACTTGGGAACAGGGATTAAACACCAGAGATGACACGTGTGCTTTGGTTCAGTAAATGCACATACGTTTTCGGTTCATGACTTTCATGGGCACAATGTCTTGACACCGATTTCCATTGTATCCTGGTAAGCACCTAAGGAGCAGAAATGGAATAAGATGCACAGCACCGAACAAACCGACAGTACAGCAATAAAAAAACCCTCGTTCTACGTCTTAATTTTAATCGACTGCTCAAATCTCTTCTGTATCAGTCAAAGTAATGAACATACAGATGGGTCTGCTGAGAAGCAGGAAGGTAAAAGAGCGATGACTCATTTGTGCCCAGTGTGACCTTTCGAACCTCTTCATTAACGCCGATCTCTTCTGTTTACTTGCAGTCGGGTCGACTCCTTAATCGGCGTCTTTCCACCCACTACTAGTGTCACGAGTGGCACCGATGTTTTTGCACGGAAGACACGGCAGACCTTCAGACGTCGGGCTAAGCGTAGCCGTCTGGCCTCTTCCACCCAGAACCGTCGCTCTTTACGTGTCACGTGCGTCTTTGTGAGTAACTTGATCAGAATCATTTGTTTCTGTAGGCACGTTGGAAACGAGTGGTTAGGAATCGGAGGGGCGGGAGAAGGCTGCTCGCGCGGTCCCCGAGGGCCGGCGCCCGGATAACCGCAGTACGGGCTGGGAAAGTCTTCCTCAACACGGCAGGAGTGCGGAGGCTGACGTTCACAGCGGAGGGTGAGGAGCAGCTCACGTGACCGTCTCTCGCCTCTCGGTTCCCCTGAACGATTCAGTTGTCAGAGGATTCTCTCTCGGGTCAAACAGGTCACGTTCGGGGCTCTTGGCAACCGACTACACTGCAGCGCGTTAGCAGCACAACACTTTCCGCGAGTTCCACACGAGCGACGAGCAGCAGAAGACACTTGTGGAAATATTCCCGCTTGTATGTCAACTTTGTAATTAATCATTTCATTGTCTTTCAAAATGACATCTATTGGACGAAATTATTTTGAACGACTAGAACAGCGTAACTGACGGAGTAAAAAATCTACTGCTCTATGCCACTATTTTTAGCCATTTTCATTTTATTTTTTCCTCACGTTACCCCTTGTAACGTAGAAATACGACTGCTCGCTGTATGGAATTCGGTGCTTCTTGGTTAAGACAACGTCGTAAAATAGAACCGGGTCTCTTAACCAAAGAGGAAATAAGCTTTAAATTAAACAGATGTGACTGGTATGAAAAGGCCAGTTTTTCTGTTGACATTGGGCGTGTTAAAGAATATTGAAGAAAGAACCCAATTATATTTCAGTACTGAGGGGCACCGATTTAATGGATGTGAGATAGAATCTACGTAACATTTATGTATTCGCAGGACATACATCCTGCATACAATAGAATTACGGAAACGCAGACAACCTTCCTGTGGTCTGTTGGTGGACTGAGTCAGAAAGATCTCTGCTCTCTTGAGGGCTTTTCTGCACATCCACATATTTCCAACAATCTCACGGCGAGATGCGCGTCCCTTTTCGCCATTTCAAACCGAGCCTCCATTTGCTCACTAAAAGGAAACAAGAGCCCCCAGAGGCAGCAGCGTTTTTCTGCTTAGTCACTGAAGTATTACGGAAGAAATTCGATCCTGTGCTGGACGGTGGTCCCCCCTCTTATGCACCTGCTGGAAGGCAGCCAGCCAAATTACATCTTTGGCAAAGTCAGTGCTTGTCAGATGCTTCAAGTAAAGGGCACGACAGAGCTGCAGGGTCCAGGTCAGGTGTCGCACGGCGACCGATGCACAGAATGTCCAGGACGCTTTTTATTCAATCCCACCACGACTCTGTTCCGTCACGACGTTCCAGTTCTGGAAAGTGCCTAAATAAATATTATAAATGTGGCCGATCAGACACGAGTCTGAGGTCTCGTGTCGCACTGCGGGGTTTTAAAGGCAATGGGCGGAAGAGAGAGAAGCGAGGGCTCTGCTGTGCTTTTAAAGCTGGTATAACTGCCCCTCACGGTGACTAGTCAGTTGAGGATGAGTTGGAGGACCTGAGCCTCCTCTCACAAGGACTACGGAGGAGCGCAGAGGCGCGGCGTTTACAGCGGGGAACCTCGCCTGTCCCGTCCTACGTCGGACACCTGATGTTTCACCTGCTCGTCTGACCGTGTAATAATTTACCTGCACGTCGGCCATCCACCCACCTAAACACCTCGAGATGTAACCGTGCTGCAGATTTTAACAAGTTAAATAAAACGGAGGCTAAATTTTCCCCATTCAGCTTTCAATTCAAGTCTTCTGAAATATTTCATCCGTAATTGACTTATTACAACTTTTTTTCCATTTTATGCCGTTCCTGCCATATTTAAAGAAATTTAAAGATGTTCAAAATGCTACTGGTAGAATGTAATTATATCAAAGCGCCATAACTAACAATCAGAGAGCAGTTTGACATCAGATTCTCGTTACGGGGGAACAAACGCACAATTCGCCAACTGAACCGTGTTCCTCTACACTAACCAAGCAGGTCCCTGAGGAGGACAGTCCGCCCTCCTCCCGACCGCTGCAGACCAGTGCTGGACAGCCCCATCTTACCTGCAGAGGAGCCTGTCGTTGCCGGGAGCGACTTCGATGGTGAAGCACGTCCCCCCGTTCACGCAGTAGTTCTTCTCCTTCTCGGGGCACCGTCTCTCGTGGCTCGAGGTCCTCACGGGGGCCGTGGTGCTGGTGACAGCTGCAGGCAGGGTAAAAGAAGCTGAATGCTAACATGTCCTCCAGTGAAGCTGTGGCCTGTAGCACAACCGACGTATTTTAAAACAGCAAAACGATTTGCAGCTGCAAGAAAGCAGACTACCGGGTATCAGTGAAGAATGTTCTGGAACATCGAGCAGTGCAGACATGTGACCTTGACCAAAGTGCTCCTGATATCCAATATGCCTGTGGATGTGTTTTGTCTCTTCAGCAGACGTACACTTTGCCTCTGAAATGTCGGACGAGACGCTCTCAGCACCTAAATTAAACCTTCGTGTTTTCGAAACTGTTGATACGACGGTACGTTTCACTCGTTCGGACATAAAAATCAAGCTCAAACAAGCCTTTCAGTCAACCTTTAACGCAAGTTGTGCTGACGGAGGGTGAAGTCACGCTGCTACACTGTACGCAAGCCGCAAAATAAAGCAAAGAGATGTTATGAATTGAGCCTGAGCAGCTCAAAAGTAAGAAGGCAGGCAGCTTGACGCACATGAGAAACGCTCACCTGTGAAGTTCCTCTGGTAGCGGGACACGCGGAGACGCATTTGTCCTGACCTGCCCATCGGAACAAGACTGGCTCTGTGAAGGATCAATAGCTGTGGCTGTAAGCTCTCTGGATACGTCTGCAATGCCCTTCTCCTCACTACCTGTCTGCACACTCCACTGGGCTGGAACCTCCTGAACCTTTCAAATAAGCACTTTTCAATCTCCACGTCTCATCCAGACGTCACTTCTGGCATCGGAGATCTTACGCATCGGAAATGCAGCTGCAGTAGGAGACACGTCAGACCTGGGATTAACGTGAAGGCTTTTTTGCAGCCGGAGAAGACGGTGTCTGTGATGCACAATCGGGCACCGACACGTCTCCATTCGTTCATCTCGTGCAGATTAGGGTCTCGGCAGTGAATCGGTCGGTGCCCCAGGCGCCTCCCAGGGGCCTCTTGTGCTTAGCCAGACCTGGCGGTGTGATTCCACATACTAATTGTTCCATTAACAACCTCCTTCACGGAGGAGGCAGCGAGGACGCCGCACGTCTCCTCCTCGGTTGCTCGACACTCATCTGTCGTTCTGCTCCCTCTTTTTCATTTGCTCCACACAAACCAAGCGTGAGCCAGAAGCCAGTTTTAGGAAATGAGGGAGGTTAAGCAGTGACTGCAGCAGAGCTCTGCTGCCCGTTTCACCAAGGGGAGATTAGATTACGCTTTCAAACATGCAGCGAATTCATAGGTCACAGATTCCAACAAGCCTCCAACATTGAAATTTGATTTAGGCAAAAGTACTGTTGAACCCTTTATTCCCAAATAAAAATGCAATTGTCTCAGTAATTGACAATGTAATTGATTGCTTTTGGTTTTCAAAATTTAATTATTTCTTTTTCTCCCGTTTGACTGAGGTTGGGGACCAGGGCGTTTCTCAAAACGTCCTATTCTGGGGTTGTGCAAAGGAAATTCTGCCTGTGTACGTTATGCATCAACTTGTATGTTAAACAAACTTCCCAGATATGAGCAGATACTGCGATCTGCAGATATTTAAACAACACAGATAAGTGTTTTCGTTCACTGCGAGCGGCGTGCGAATTGGGGGGCAGCTGGTTTCAGCTGAGCACTTTGCCATCAGTCTTTCTCACCGGCGTCACTCACTTCTCACCAAACTTTTAAAAAGTACCAAAAGGGAAGATTAACTCACACATCCGCTTCGCAAACACACACGTTTCAGGGTTGTTTGTGCCAGTATGGAAACCAGCGCCCCTTCTAAACCCAACATCCCAGGACCTCATCCGGAATGTGACCAATTTGTCAAATACAGCAACGAACTGAAAGGAATTAAAGAATCACTAAAAATGAGAAACAGGTAAAAACATAAGTGAGAAAACACCCCGGGGCTGAGCTGTATGTCTCCACTAGGAAGGAATCTGCTGCTGTATTCGCTTGCAGAAAGAAATTCAAAACTTGAATGCAGAGATGCAGTGCGATGCGGCAACCCCCCCCCAATCACCCAACCCCCTCCCTGCTCTTCACCGACTCTCCGGCGATTTCGCAGGTCTTGCACATTGCAGAGTCCAGCCACATGGGAAGTCAGACACCTCCTGCGGTCAAGGACACATGATCAACCCCCCCCCACCCAACCTCTAAAGGAGACCACCCTGCTCAGTCACTTCGATAACAAAGCACAACACAGCTCTGTTTTCAATTAAGGACATTAATAAAGTCTCAGTTTGCAGATAAATTCCAATTATAAATCACCCTTGAATTTAAATTTTTATCATAATTATCGCTGTATAATTCATGTTAAAAAACAGGCCTACAGTGTTTCAACAACAAAATGATGGACATCTGGGTAAAGATTTACCAGGTCAGCAAATCAGAATCTTATCATCAATAACCTCATTAGCGGCGAAGATCCTCGACTGCGAGATAAAACTGCTGCTGTGTCACAGTGGAGCTCAGATAACACGACAGTACAACCAGTTTCCACGGCTTGGAAACTCCAAGTAGCAGCAGAGAAATTCAGAGCAGATGATGGGGGGGGGGTGGCAGTCGGATCACGAGGTGATACAAGAGCACATGGGTTTGACGGCTGTGCCAGCTGAGCCCGAGAGCCTCCCGAGGGCCAGTGGCTGCTGTACCTTCGTGTTTTCCTCACGCTTCCCTTCAGCCAGTAAACTGACATGTCGCCTCTGACTTAATTCTGTGGTTTTTTTCCCCTCTTAGGGTCACAAGACACGTTTATATGTGATTTTGAGAAGACTTAACAGGTTCCTCACTGCAGCAGCCGCCTCCCCTTCTGTGTCCGTCTGTATTGACGAGAGGGAGGAGAAATCTGCTTGAGTACTAAATAAGGAAGCCCATCCTGCCAGAGAAGGAGCCTTGAAGTCACATCTTCCAGCTCAATAAATTGTGCAGCGTTTTACTGCAAAGGCAGCGAGTGCTCGTAATTTGGACCTTGGCAACGAGCCGCAGTCGCAGCGAATCCCGGTGGCAACTTAGCGCCCCGAGTAAAAACTCACTCCGACTGAGCCTCTGCCACGTCCTGCCATTGAGGTTAATCCAATATTTTGTTGGTGTGAAGTACAACACCCTCACCGCTGTCACACCTTACGGTTTATTAAATGCACGTCTCTTACGTAAGAGTAATTCACGCAAATCACAGCCACCTCAACTCCTGACACCTGGGCTGTGATTTTCTTTACTTCTTCCACATGTAAAACAGCGAATGTTTGCAAACATTTGGCTAACAGGGTTTGCTGGTCTCAAACCTGGAAGTACCTGCAGAAAAAGTCAACTTGCCATCACTGACCAAGAACACAGCGAAGTGCGAACTGATGGCCACAGTGAGGATCCAGACTGAGCTTCTCTCCTCCCTGCAACAAGTCATTTCCAGCCCGACCTGTAAGACTAGGAAACCACAGGTCCTGAGAGGAAAACCTGCTGCTAAAAACATGGCCTTTATATAGATTTTTATCAGTCCAAACAAAACGGCTACAAAGTTCTACATGAAAACTGAAGGTGTATTTAGAACGTGTAACTTGAACCAGTCATTTCAGTAATAAAGGAATCAGCTTTGTGCTCCTCCAACAAGCAGCTCCTGGGTTGACGTAGTCTGTGAAAATACGGCTTTAAACATTTTACTGTCTGTATAAATAAAGTGTTTCTTCCCATGTGTCATTTCCCCCAAAAAACATGACAAAGGGGTCCAGTGCAGGACGGAAGCACGTTGCTCTTTATGGGTGTGACGGGAATATTTTCATGTTGCAAAGGCGAAAGACAAACGATATCGTTTCTAGCTAAAAGGCTCTCTTTCCAAACCAGATTCATTCAACCCAACTAAATTCCAACATTAAAACAAACTATCTACCTCTCTGTAAGTATCTTTTGTGAACTGTACTTCTTTGAGGTTCTCAGCCATACTTTGAAACCAGTAGCTTCAAAATGAGTTCAGCTTGGAGAATAATTCCTGTATTATATTATGTTTAACCGGAAAGAAACTCACAACCCCCATCCTGCCATTCATCCTCCAAACTTTAGGCTGTCCAGAGGTCACGAAATCTAATGTCTCCTTTCATTGTTAAATTGCAGAAGAATCATCACCTCGGGTGTATTTATTGGACGTTTTACAGGCGATACGTCCGTTTCACACACGGTGCTGATGAGAACCTGACTGAATACCGGACGGAAAAGGGCTCAGGGCAATTTCAACGTCTCCCATATAAATATATTACACAGTATTAAAGCTCCATTATGAGTTTGAGTCCACAACCAGCTGACCATTGACACGAGTCCACGAGACCAACAGCGAGCTGTATTCCCATTCAGGCGGAGGAGACAAACACCAATTACTCAGCTATTAGTGCTGCTTAAGAGCTGCGAGGGAAGCCGTGGCCGCGGCCCACTTCCTGACAGAAGATACTCCGGCCCGGTAGGTTAAAGCACCAGGGGATGGTAGACAACGGGGAAACGGCATCTGTTTTAATCAGGAGCGTCATATGATCTGTTTATTACTCTCCTGCTGATCTCCATCAACGTGCAGCCACGGTGTCTTCGAGCAGAAAGCTGCCTTTACAAAATGACAGCTGCTTCAAGGGGACCCATTTTCCCCTCTAACTGAAGTTCAGAAGTGTTTTTAACGTCAACGTAAAAGCTGTAAATTATTGCTGCATCAGGTCCAAGTTAAAAATAAGCATTTACAGTTGTGTCATAGAATCAACACGTTCTCTAGCCAGAAGCTCAGCTGTTAGGAGAGCGCGATGAATAGAAGGACCTTTGAAGTGATCAGTCTTGTTCCCCTGACATTTGCTCTGCGCAAACCACGCGAACCGTCACGTCGGCTCAGCCTCCTAATCAATCAAGGTTATCGGCCTGGGAGGGCGGAAGCGCCGGCTGCTTGGGAGAGGTAGGCCTTGGCAACACGGCCGTCCTCCCAGCCACACGAAGGCCTCCAGGGCTGTTCTCTCCCAGCGATCTGCTGAGTTGTTAGCAGGAACAGCCAACCTGATTGTGCTCTTAATTCTCCCCAGGGCCCAGGATCCTGTTCCTGGCATCTGGAGGTCCACCGTGACTCGACAATTTCAAATGAGAGCGACGAGCAGGTCTGGAGCTGTGCCGGGTGAGCTGGCAGTGTGGCTGGAGGCCTATATACTTCTCCAGCCTTCAAGAGATGACATCTATAAACTAAACCCACACCTAGTATTAAGAAGCCTACTTTTTTGTTCTCGTTCAGTAAACCAACAAACAGTAACTCCGACTCAGAAGAACATGTCTTGACAACTGAAACAAGCAGCAAGTTCTTTCCAGCCCTGGTCCATACTGAACATTACATCTGGATCAAAATGCACAGCCAAGCAGAAGGTTCATAATCAACTGAAAAGCAAGAACACAATGCAAAACCAATTTGGTGATCTCCACCATACAGTAACAGTACATCGATCCCCGTAATGATATTCCTAATCCGTGATTAAGTAGGCATCTCTGCCGATGCCATAAATCAGCTCCACCTCAACGGATTTCAATGAGCTTCACATATTAATGTAAAGCAACAGCATCTCAGACAAAACGTTACTGGTGTCTCCAGTGCGAGTCTTCTGGAGTCTGCAGGACTCCATAGCTGTGATTTAAGCATCGTCTAAAGGACCCTGCTGCTGTGCTTCACTGTAGTGAACACATTTGGTGCAGAGCTGCCTGCTGAAGATCCTTGACAGCAGCCCACAAGGTTCCCCACAGACTGCTGTAAAAGGAAAACTCAACTGTATTTGCTTATTTCACACAAAACAGGAACAGCCACCATCTCTTTCTTGGAGGTTTCTTGTCAAAAAAGTAGCAGATTCCAAAAGATGTAGACCAACAAAAACAAACATTTTATGCTTTAGCAATCTGGCGACAAGCTTTCTTACAACAGAGTTGTAATTTATCAAATGAATCACATCTGCAGAGATAGGGAAAGCTTTGTGCCTTTTTTGAAATATTTGAAATTTTGAAGGAATGCAGTACTACCTATTAGTATAAAATGTACAGAAGGTATTTGATCCAGGACAATTTCTGCATTTGCACATTTTTAAGGGCAGGGCTTCCTCAAAACTGGTTGTTCCATAATGGCTGTAATAGGAGTAACAGAAGAAAATGTCCTCCAGTGTCGTTTCCCAATAAATCAATGGGATGAACCCGTCCGCCTCAGAATGAACGACGATTGATCCGAACAAGAGCGGTGAGGATGACACGATCCTTTCTGAAGGTTCAGCATATTTCTGGTTAAAAGCTAAAAATTTATTCTAAGCCAGTGACCTTCAGCAGTTGAAGGACAGCTGCTTTTCCATTTACACCAGATCCCGACTCCGTCAAGTTACACATTTTCAACTACACATTTTTCATGTATTTATATCAAATCTTGTTTTACATTTTACTTTGTTGCACTGAATGCGACCTGTGATTGTCCACCAAGCCAATAGATGGCAGTAAAGTGTGAGACCAACAGAAATATGGGACCACCAATTCCCAGCTGCAGTGAGCTACAGCAGTATTTTATTTGTTTATTTTTATTTACTTATTGAAGAAGATTGTTGGACATTGAAGATTTTTATACTGGCCGAACCTGAGAGGAGAAGCGACTTTTGGATTCCATTAATTAATTACAAATATACAGGATAAGTTGACAGATATCCTGCACTTACCCACTGGCATGAAGCATAGAGCCCTACCCTACCCATCTAACAACCTGCCCACCTACTCCTCTCCAACCCTAACACACTATACACCCTAACACGCAACTTTGTAAGCTGTTCACAGGGGGCATCAGGTAGGCACCATCCTTCATCGGTGTTTCGCTGACTTAGTCCCACGACACCTCCGGATTGCTCAGCAGTGAGGCCTGGCGTCCCAGACCCACCCCCCTCCAAGCTTACTAGGTCAAAGGTCCATGTAGCCCCCAGTAACTATACTGCCGCCCTATCCAACCTACCCCACCTCCCCCCACTCTAGTCAAGTTCTCCTCAACCACAGCCACTGACTCCCTCTCTGCATTAAGTCATTTCTCACAGCTAAACCAGAGTTTTACAAAAGCCACCTACCAAATAAATGGTTTGTTGATGGTTTGATGGCCCAATTCTGACAGGCACGTTGATATAATACGTCTCTCTCTGGTGGCCAATAAAACACAACTGGCATTTTAAGGTGAAGAGATTTTTTAGCAAAATTTAGCTTCATTTTCACTGTAAACACAGGAGGTCCTGTGGTGCCCGAAGCACAGAAGTAGCACATAGACAGGACATTTTCTGCATTTTTACCTTATTATAAATTTCATAATAAAATAAACTGCTCTCCAGTCCACTCTCTATCCTCACATTCCACAACTTGTACAATAATTTTACACAATACAATCCACCAATTAATCAATGGATTCTTTATTGAATTTTTATTGACGGTGACCTAAGATGTAGCTGTGACTTTGGAACTTCTTTCTCTTGACTTCTTCACACATTAAGCATGAGAAATGAGCATAAAACTAATCATAGCAACATGACCACGTCCTGCAGACGAGCAGAAGACTGACAACATACACGCCCACAGACCATGGAGGAGCAAAAAAGCCTTTTTTCCACAGCAGGCCTCAGACGGCCAGTGGGAACTTTTCACATCTGTATCCTAAGGTTAATGTGGTCGTGACCTTCTGTTGCTGTGGTCAGAAGACCGAAATGGCCGTCAACCCACAGAAACTCTGAACGCAGCCAGTTGCAAAGCAGATCAAAGGCTGCATTTGTTTCATCTTTTGCCATCACGACACGAGCGATATACTGTCTTCACTGCACAGCACAAAATACATGAAACCTTCAAAATATGGGACTGTTCTGTCAAGACAAACCTGGAAGTGGAACTGCCACAACACAGAAGAGAAGCCTGAACCCACAGGAACAATTTACCCTCATTTACCCCAATTTACTCCCCTCTTCCCAGGATTTAACGCCAAATTAAACTAATTTAATTAAACTGCACTTGAGTGGCATAGCATTTCTTTAAAATATAAAATAAGCAAATTTTGTTCCATTACACAAAATGCGTGTTAAACGTTTACTGTAAAATATCATTCTATATTGACATTTGTTGGTCAGTTAGTCTGAACGATGACAGGCAGCAATCGGACGTGATGCCACTCGGGGTGAATTAGTTAAAAAGGCAAAAGTACATTTAATCAGTCAGTTTGTCGCAGACAATCAGAATTCATCTCCTATAAACCAGCTGACCCTCCTGCAGCACCTTTGTGTGCTTTTCTTCAATTATTCATCCATTTACAAAAAGTCGCGCTGAAATAATTATTGAAAAATAAATCTAGCGTAAAAACTGCAAAGTGGTGCAGCATCTAAAGACAGAAGCACCTCGAGCAGCAACACAATCTACTCAGGACACATTTATTTATTTATTAAAGTCAAATCTAATTCAAAGTCTTAATGAGAGAACCTGATCCTTCAGAGCAACTTTCTCAGTCTGTATGCTGGATGAACCTGAACTGGGGGACGACCCTCTAGGCGACTCAGTTTCATCCACACTTTCACCACAACTATCAAGAGCTCAGAACATGGGCTGGACACCATAGCAGGGACTGTCAACAAGGGGGAATAAATGGTTCTGTGGTGTGTGTGTGTGTGTGTGTGTGTGTGTGTGTGTGTGTGTGTGTGTGTGTGTGGTGAACCCGAAGGAAAAAATGATTGAGCGTCTAATGCACACAAAATCAAAGCCCCCCCAGCAGCACATTCACGTGTGTCAGCTGTTCCGTAACGAATTTCTCAAGTCAAACAGACGTGTTGAGCAAATGCGAGCGACGGGCTCATCTTTTTCCGTTCTGCGGGGCTCCAGAGCGTGAGGCCCCTGTAACTGGAGCACAGATGACTCAGCTTCTGCCAGGGCGTTCGGCTCAGAGGTGGACCGGGGAGCAGCGCTTCATCGACTCGCCCGCTGATGGTGGTTTTACTGCCTTGCAATAATTACGACTAACATTAGGCCTCATGGAAGAGCTGCCCACGAATACTTACTGATACTTTAAAGTCCTCCCCCTCCCCAGAGAGGGTTTTGCGTAGTCATGAGGGGATTGATGACCGTGTGTTGAATGTTTCATGACTTGCTGTACACCAAGCACTGGACTGGCAGCCAAGGAGAAGCGCGAGATGGTGTTTGAAGTGTGCGGCCAAGCAGACCAGGAAAAGTCACCCAGACGCTTTGACTTTGCTAAGAGGCATAATGAAAGCGGTCACGATCCATTATGCTGCTGGTACGAACCCAGCGCAGTAAGTGACAAGTGAACGTGCGCGTGGCCACGCTGCTCCTCACCACAGCATCGCACCAGGAAAAAGCTAGATGAGAGACATCCTCCTAAAGATGCTGCCACACGCCAGACTTCTGCACCTGACTACTTACTGCAGCATTAACCACACCGAGCCGTTTGTCTTCCGGGAGGTGTGCTCACGGTAAACATCAAGTGGAGAAAAACACGCGTTTCTCTGTATCTATACAGCTCAATCTGTCTCTTTGTTCTTTATGCATAGCTTTGCTTTGGCAATGGTCTTCACACCTTAAGTGAGGTTTTCACACCCCCCCCCTGACTCACACACACAGTAATGTGTGCCAGTAGACAGTTCCGAGCCAATTCAGCAGGACGGGAAATGGGAAACGGAATGGGCTGAGAGGGGAGGGTCCAAAATGGCGACAGAGAGGGGTGAGCAGGTGCTTCAGACATGGGAATCGTCATGCTAAGCGGCGCCATAGCTAGTAGCTGTAATATGTGTGAAAATAAAAAGCCATACAGCAAATATATATATAAAAGTTATACATGTCACACAGACGGTGCTGCTGACATCAGTGATGTACAACTAACAGCGTTTTGCGGCACACGTTTTATTATTTCTCTCCTTCCCACTGGGCTACAAGCAGCTCGTGTTGCTCTCCGGCGTCCGCCTGCTCAGCAGCACTGATGTACTCGACGGAACCACTATTGTTCAGTAAACCCGCCCTGAGAAGTCGGGCAGTTCACACGTCCACTCATTCGGCTTCTTTCTGCCACTCGCTGTGACCGTTTTACTTAGCTGCCGATATCAATCTTTTTAAATGCACGACTTAAATGCAGAAGCAGCTTGATACAGATATTTTATTTTGAGAGTGTTGACCTGACAATTTCATCATTTTCTCAGATTCTCAGGCTGAGAAATATGCTGGATGTAAAAATCCGCCAAAGCAGAACACAAGAAGCCAAACATCTGAGGGGGAGGAAGGAAAAAAAAGTTTTTAAAAATGTCTTCTCACCTCGGCAACTGACAGTAACTTTAAATTCAAACAATCAGAACAAATACTTTTTAATGATTTCTATTCTGATTTAGCTGCTGTAATTACTATTCTGCCAATTTATAAACGACTTCTCCTTTGCTGCCTTAAAAAGAAAATGTTTACTTTGAATAATAAACATCTCTGGACGGTCAAGGCAGTTTCCCCATTAAATTCTTGATTCCACCATTTTTCAAATTAAAAAAAAAAAAAAAAAACAGGGCCAAAGCAGTATTTTTTAACCCTACTGTATACATTTGTAGTGACCTTGGCGAGTGCATGAAGGTCACTTGAGAAGCTCGTGTACGACTGCCTCCTTCCTCCAAACAGCCCGACTCTTAGCAGGTTAACAGGCGTCAAGCCTTAGAGGCTGTCGCCTTTCTTTCCTGCCGAGTCACCCAAGAGCCACAAAGGACAAGCACAAACAGGCACGCGCGTGCACACACACACACGCGCGCGCAGAGAACCATTAGAGTAATTTCTTTTGAATGGAAATAAATGCAGTGGCAACATTTCCTTCATTGACAACTGACTGCCAGATGTCACTTGACGTTACCCTAATTGAATTAGTGTTGCCTCAGGTGGCCTTTTGTCTAATGAATTAACCTCTTGCCCCTTTTTCAAACGCTTTTCTCATACAGATAAAGCGAAAGGAAGACCAATGCTGGCTTCTGGTCCAACAGCAGCATATATAGCCAACAATAATTAAGGTACAATTGACTTTACCATGTACTGAACTGCAGTTAAAATAAAACAACTTTTTATATTTAACTTGTAAAATTGTAATCAACCAAACCTTCTGTTGTTTTCCTGAATGTATATATTAGATATGAGAAGCTTTGTCCTTGTAACACGTGGCTTTTCCTTCATCAGCCGAGCACAATGCAGCACGAATAACTGCTGCCCTATTTCACCTGGCAGGTACGGTCAGGTGTGGGTTTGATACCTGTTCGTCCATGTCTGTATGGGCCTTCTCTGGGTGGTCTGGTTTCCTTCAACAGGAATTCGTGACTAAATTGCCCACTGTGATAGCATGGATAGGACAGACTGGTGTCCCACCAGGGTCCCAAAGGTGTCACCTCATTACTTCATAACCAGCATTATTTCTTCCTATCAAAGTACTCGCAGATGGATATTAACACAAAACTGTCTTAAACGCAAGTGATTTCAGAGTAATCTTACCTGTTACATTCATCGTCTAAATAGATGCCATTACCAAAATAAAATCCAGAACTCCAACTGGACAGATGAACAGAAGTGATTAAAAGCAAATGCGATCTACTCTCACACTGTAACTAAGAGGAACTCTGAAATAGATTAGATCACCTCACTGTGTCTAGTCACCTACTGGCCTGGCCAGAGGAGGCTGGGTACTCACTGTCTGACCTGCAGGGGCAAAATTTATTTCCTGTTCGTGTGACAATATATTGCCACCTTTTCACGTGATGTAATGAAGCGCTGTGCAGATGAGAAGTGCCCCAGACTTGTGATGTATTTTCTGGCCATCAGACAGGGCAGCAAACGTCGCGGCCGTGCAATCAAATTACGTCGAACGCGGGTGGCTCCCCGAGGCAGCTGCGCTTCTGAAGATGGTGGAAACACCAGGGAGAAACACCAGGCTTTGCTGCCTATGAAAAATTACAGGGAGACTACAGTGAGCTCTGGGAAAGGGGGTGAGGCACACCTGGCAGCTGCGGGCAGAAGCTTGTCTACAGCCACCATTTGCCAAGGTCTGCCGACAAGGTTGCAATCCCCAACATGTATGAAAACCTATTAAGAAGATATTCAGATCAAACTCGCACAACGCAGTGATTCCCCGAAAAAGTAACGCGAGAAAATGGTCCTATCAAAGTAGCCCAGTACTCATATGTAATTGTTAATGACCCCCCTCCCAGGGTGACTACAAAAATACGGGTAAAAACTACGACCATGACGCAACAGTCCAGGCCAAGATTTCGTTATTCCTTCTGGGATCACCGTACCAAATGGAAGACTTGAGTGGAGGAGAGGCAGCGTACGCCGCCATATCCCACCTCTCCGTGACATCACGGAACCCACAGGCCTACGTGTCCTTTAGCCTTCATTTTTCAACAAGAAAATTATATATTAAATTTATGTGTTTGAGTTTCGGTTGGGCGAATGCAGGAGCTGGACACAGACAGGAAAAGGGGATCGGCTGAGCGATGCGGGTTCACTGGCAGCGGTGCTTGTATGTGAAAAGTGTTGAACTAAGGAAAAAAAAAACAAACGCAGGATCTTTTATGGTATGACTGCAACAATGAGCGTTTCTTATGATGCTGTCAGGACTTGTGTAGAGATGTAATCTATCCACTTGTAGGCACTCGCTAAAGAGGAGTGTCATGTACGTACAGCCCGCCAGCATGTCAGACACAGGCAGGACCCCCCCCCCGTCTGCTGCTGCAATAATGGTACAGCAGGCACTTTGAGTACAAAAAAAATCAAATAAATAAATAAATAAATAAATAAATAAATTAATTAATTTAAAAAAATACGCAAGACCTGCGTCATTCTGAGTAGTTCTCCACAGGCTGCGTGCACACAGGTCTGGTCACAAACTCAGCCGTTCACAAGCGACCCTCAAACCTGGACGTTTTCCACAAGCAGTAACTTACTGAACGTCTCGTACATGAGCCGCTTCTATCCATCTTGTTTGCTTGATCCAATTGTCTGCTTTGATATATTATAGAGGGCAACTCATCTTATATCTCGGCACAATTAGCCACCGCTGTGTCGTCGCAGCAGATCTGCCATTTCCTCATGAGGTCCTCGGGAGGTTTTGCTGCCACGTCTCCTGGGGCTTCAACCTGGGAAGCCGCCCTTGGTGGACACACGTCTCGTCACAGGTGCGCGGCTAGATATTGTTTGAAGAATCTCTAAATCGCATAAACTGTTAACATTGAATGCTTATCTTCACAAGACAGAGAGACATTTCCATTGGAAAAAAGAAATTGGATAAATACTGAGAAATAGAAAAGGGGATAAATGAATATTTCTTTCTCTTTGGTGAAAAAAGAAATCAGTTTAATTCCCTCCTGAAGTTAATGTTTCTAAGAAATAACCGAAAAGGTCACCGAATTCCCCAGCTAATGTCTTCGATGGCTTTTAGTGTTTGAGCTCACAAGAGACAAGTTATTAATGGAAAAATCCACTCTTTACATGTGGGAGGTAGGCAGTGACGACAGCGATGAGCAAATGTACAACCCTCTCCGTCCGTCTGTTTGTCTGCCTGTCTGTACAGCTCCTAGGACCGTTTTCCAAACTGCAGGACAAAGCTGTGTCTCCGCAGGCCGCAGCGGCGCTGCTACTGCTTTCACACCGGTTCCTGGTTACACAGCTCAACTGCTCTTGGGATATTGATTTAGACTGAAATTACCAAAGTGACCAACTACATTTCCATTTTAAGGCTACACAATTGATCTTGCTTTAAAAACAAAGAAGAAAAACACACAAAAAGAGGGCGCTTTTAGCTTTACAGTAGCTCTTAATTCACCTATTGACCAAACAGCAAAATAAGTGCTTCTGGTCCATATACTGGAAAAATACGAGACGCAAATTCTACAAAATGACCTCCTTAGTCAGACACGGATGTGACGTTCCCCTGTTTACAGGATACACCCCTGCACCCCGAAACGCGGCTGTTAGTGACGTCGTCCGAATGACGACCGCGTGGTCGTACGACCGAATGTGGAAAAACTTGGGTTACTCACACCTTTAATATTCATCTAGGGGTAAAATGGCAACATTGAAAAACTAACATTGTCCATATCTATAAACATTCACATTTTAATGGTCGATCATGTCTACCATTACTAATGTATACGTATTGAACTATTTAAAAATGACGTTTTGTTTCCCATAATTCAGCAAAAATGTGACTTGGTTTTCTCTAAATCTGTTTACTTGGTATTCCTATAAAATCTTATGCAAATACATTTGCATGTTACATAAAAAAATTATGATGTTCAAAACATTATATATAAAGAGAGGAAAAAATGAGCCAGGTGGTTAGACTGACAAAAAAGTGTCACTAAATGTTGGGTTTTTAAATGTATTGGATGAATTCCATTCCTTTTCACACGGATACCAACTAGCACATCCACGGTGTGATAAACAGGATCTAACACAACGACTGAAGGGGAAAAAAAACAAAAAATTAAAATTAAATAAATGTGCCATGCAGAGACAAGTAGGGACACGTGAAATTACAACGGAGAAGCCTGAATTCTGGCCACAGATGACAGGAGACCATTAACTGACTCAATACTGATGCTTCTAACTGTGTAAGTGTTTAATGCGTTTAGATTGTAAAGAAAAAAAGCCTCTCGCTTTGCTGTAAAAACTTATTCTCAGATTGTGACAGTTATTGATGTCGGCTAGTTGTACCGTTGCCTTCTGCTGTACAACAGGTTGTTTCCTCACTTGAAGTGGCTACACAAGTGACAGAGACGACCACGCCAACGTTTACTACGCCACTCTCTAAACACTGCCGACACGGACAGAAAGTTCACCTCCTGTGTTCCTCCCAACATTTTACACTGCAAGACAACATTTCGATCAATGGATCTTAATCAGGACCTGACAAAGATCCATTCCAAGATCGAAGCACTTGTCCACAATAAAATTGTTAGCATTGTCACAGTTTGATGTGCTTCTTTCTGTTTACTCTGTTCAATATTAGGCCAGGGAGCTTAAATAGATCCTCATAGCTGTATGAATGGGGGGTTCCTTTAGCTACACACACTCTGGAGTAATGTGCCACGTAGTGTCACAGAGGCCTCTTTTCCCCCTTTGCATCCCTATCGTTGAACTGCTGCTTTTGAATTTGTCATCATGCTGGTAGCAGCTACTCCCTTTTGTTCATTATCTGCTGCAGGTACCGTGTGGTGGCACAAAAGCCACCAACCACAAAATAGCCGGTTTCGCCAGTTCTCACCCCCCTAAACAGGACTTCCTTTTGCAGCAGAGAAATATGTTGCTGGGAGCCAATGAGCGAAAACCACAACTGATGGGATCAGCATCATTGGGAACAGACAAGGAGTTTAGCTTCGATAGACTACAGGTTGGTCAGGATAGCCATACACCTCATCCCCATCATTCAAGCTCCTGGTTTCCAACATTTCCAATATTCAACATTCACAAGTACAAGTACAAACTTATCTGGCAGCACTGTGCCCGGCGTCTGCCTCGTGTGGCCCGTGTTCATCATTTTGTCCAGTCAGTTAACACCGTAGTAACAGTTCATTACAGTAACAACACATTACAGTAGAGAGTTCATTCTTCCAGTTTATATTGTATTTATTTCTTCATTTTTACATTAATTTAGTCGGTGTTCATTGCGATTACTACTAATGAGAAAACAAAAGTAATATATCATACTAAACCAATAACTGAATATAAACAGACAAATGTATGTTAATAACCTCAAAACGACCCTGTCTGGTCATTGGTGTTTAAGGGGTCCTTTAATAGGTCCTGAAATAGGTATTTAATAGTGTTAGGGATATTAGGAATTAATTGGGGTTTTCAGATGAAGCGAACAAATGATTGTTGCCCTCATAAGACATAATGGCAACTGCTTCCTGATATTGGAGTTTGTGGTATTTGATTAATTTCTAAGAATCAATTACACTCGGACACCAGGATACAGCTGTACGAGACTGAGGCGGCCACACGTGCACCCGGTCAGCACGTGTAGGAGTTCACATTAGAAACTTCAATTAAAATTTAAAATTATTGACATGGTGCAATATAATCAATCACTTTTGATCATGCATAAAACCTGAAGAACTGGAGAAGAAGGATTAGTAGTGAGTACGTATGCGCGCGCACACGCACGCACACACACACACACACTCTCTCTCTGGGGGGGCACATTAAGCTGCCTGAATACTGTCCCCTACTTGTTACACCCATTACGTGGAAGTCCACGTCTCACCTCACTTGAGTGCCAGTAAAATTAAACAAACAAACTCCATTGAAGGAGACGGAAGTGGAGCAGGACCAGCTTGAGCCTGGAGGAGACTGGCAACATTCCAGATATAATTCTCCTGGCTTTCAAAGTCAGGGTGGAAAGCAGTTAGTGCCCAGATAGCATTACTGGGATTGTCTTTCTCTGCAGCACAGGGATGGAGGGGAATCAATTAGCCCGCAGTAGACTCTGACCTTGAAATGGAGCCTGGACTGAGAGGAGGAAGTCTCCTCGAGCCAGAGCACCACACCGTAGGAAGCCGAACGTCTGCGATCAATGAGAGTGCTTCTTCGTCACTGTAAACCAAACTTGCAGGGAAACGTAGCTCAGAATCTTCTTCCCCAAACCCAGGTGGATAAGATTAATTGTAATGAACGTTCGACTTCATCGTTACAAAAAAAAAAAAAAAAAATTTTTTTAAGGAATCTTTCTATAATGGTCAACAATGTCACATTTCGATTCCCCTCAAGCTTTCTGCCCCCAACCTCAGCTACTACTGCTGATGTTCTAAATGACCAAATACCCAGGTGAGGTATTCATTCTTGCGGAGCTTAATCATGGCGGCTTGCGTTACTCCCAACAAGATGCAGCATGTCTGCCTGGAGCAGAAAGCTTAACAGAACATCCTTTCATCATCAGCATACAAACAGGATCAAATACATACATACATACGTGGAGGACTCATACAAACAAATTCCATGGGGTGTGTCCCAATTCAATTAAGAGAGAAAGTACTTGGAAATAAATATTATGCTGCCCTGTTTCTTTAACAATTTCTGCTAATATCAATTCATATCAATATCAAATCTGGATTTATCACCCCCCCCCCCACACACACATTTTTCCCTTAATATATTCCATCATAATTCCTCATTGTTGAACACATCTAAAAACTGGTCAGTTCTCTTTCAGTATGAAGATTTTAGACATTTCTAACAACTTCAAAATAAATGAAAATTGGATGTTATGATGAAGAGATACAAGGAATGATGAAACACTTGGAAACAAGTTTCATATCAGGTACTTACAGAACTTGGGAAATTTAATCTCTGTTTCCAGAGTGGTCTTAGGATACGAAGTTGGTGTCCCCGGTTTTCTGGAACTGATAGTTGTGGGGGGTCCTGGCCAGGCAGGGGTGTTGGTACGGAGTGTCAGTGCCGACGTAGGATTGTACAGAGTCACTCGGGGGGACAAAGGCCCAAAGGCTTCAACTGTGGGGTCACTTTTTGAAAGTATGGCATGATGTACCGTGGTCGGAGTCAGGAGGGTTGGAGATTCTGGGAAAGGCTGTGGAAGCCCCAGAGTGGGGTCTGCTACGAGAACAGGATCCTGTCCTATCCGTTTTGGGTCCAGGTGCGTGGGAGGTTCATACTCAAAGATCTTGTCCACGAAGACCCACTTGAGGCCGGCCGTGCAGAGGGCCAGGCTAAGCAGGCAGGCCAGAATGGGCAGTATGCAGATCTTCTCCGACCGCAGGCAGCCACGCACTTGGTCGACCTGCATGCAGATGCAGCAGGTCCCCGCCAGGCCCGCCAATCCCAGGGGTCCGACCCCCTCCTGGCCGCCACTGCCACCTGCCGCAGGCGCCACCGCTTCCTCCCCTGGGGTTGCACCCGAGACAGTAGGAGACATGGAATGAAGAGGGGCAACCAGCCCTGCTGAGGAGTCCTCCGCTCCCTCTGACATCCTCCCTCTTCTCTCTCACTCTCGCTCTCTCTCTCGGACAAAGATTACAGACGTCACCGGGACTCTAACTCAGGGTGTTACACAGCAGCAGCTGCAGCAGCAGGCGGGTATAATAAAGTGTGTCTTCCATTATCGCATCAGGTCGTACGCGCGGTGGAGAGAAGATGCTCTTCGGGAAGCAGAGGGTAACCTTATTAGCGTGTCAGAAGCACAAAGATGCGCACGGGGAGCTCTTTCTCAGACTGTTTCTAAGGCATCCCGCCCGCTGATGTACAAACACACGCAAAAGCAACTATAAAAGCACAGAGTGAAAGAAACGAATAAGGAAAAAGTTGATCCGATCGCGGCTCTTTCGGGTCCAGATGAGCATGCGGTGCCAGGGAGGGAGCTGTAGCCCACTCACCTGCACACTTTAGAATGGAAGCCGGCCGACCTGGGAGCAGCTGGGACGGGGCGTAGTGGCTGCGGAGGAGGCAGGAGCAGCGGCTGTGCGGGCGGCATGCTGTTTTGCTCACGGCAGGAGCCGAGGCAGAGCGCGCAGGCGAGTATCAGCAGGTGTCTGTCCTCGCGGCGGCAGCAGGGAAACGTACCATCGTCATTCAGGGAGAGGAGCTTGCAGAAGGCGGAAGAGCTGCAAGTGTGGATACTCCCCTTTCTTCCCCTCTCTCTCTCGCTCGCTCTCTCTCTCTCTTGCTCGCTCTCTCTCCTGCTCGCTCTCTTGCACTCTCTCTCTCTCTCTCTCTCTGCACCTATCAACTACATCCATGCTCCCTTCTCCTGGTACTCGGAATAAAGAAGAAAACTGCTAATTTGTACTTGATCCAATTAAGGAGAATAGCAACGAATCAAAGGCAAGCAGACAGTTTTTTTCCTCTCCTTCTGGTTCAAGCCATTGATTATGCTAATGTCCCAGGCTGAGGGCAGAGCTGAACCGGCAACGCTGACATATGATGCTTCCCCTAGAGAGCTACCGCTGTTTTCTTATTGCTTGGCTGTCCTCTGTTCTCTCAAAGAATTTAAATATATGTGTTTACATGCAACACAACCATAGGTTCAGGTGATGGAACGAGGCCGACGTCGATTCGCTTCACACTGCTGCCGCACACAGGCCCCCCAACCCCAAATCAGAATTTCCATTAAACTTCTTTCTTTGTGCAACTCCCTGAGGTTGTCCACAAATACCTTTCTGCCATTGCGAACTCAACCTTTTAATAATTACATCTGCCATTACGAGTCTTAGTGCCGCTGACTCACGGGACTAGAGCTCCCATAAAGCCTGTCCGTAAACAGCACTAACTGCACATGAAAAATGGATGAGCACCAGACTTCTTGAGCTGAAACGGTGAGGAGCAAATAACTGCTTTTTTCTTTTTAAAGTACATGCTTCCATCCTGGTCCCTGTGAAACTAACAAGTGTGTAATAAATAGGTACTTTAAGGATGCTGCCGGCAGTGATGCCAGGAGGCTTTAATTAATACCCTGCGTTTTGCATATCGAATGGATAATTAGCTTGAACTAACTACAGTGGAACAAAAATGACTTTCATCAGCTTCTCCCTGCTGGGAGAGGTACATGTTCACCCAGCGCTGACTGTCTGGTCATGCTGATTTAGTCCTGTGATTTAAAAAAAAAAAAAAAAGTTTGATGAAGTTTCGAAAATGTGAACTTTAATGTTGCGGAATAAATTTGCAGTAGCCTGCGGAATCAATCAAGGCTACATTAGATACGGATTTAGAGCTGAAATTAGTTTGGTGTGGTTTTGTTCTATGGGCTTCCAATAATGTCTTACGTTACATAATACAGACAAACTGGCACGAGCTTCGGAATCTGAACATCATACGGATATGAATGCGATTATGAAAATTAGTGTTTGTACCTTTTCACACAAACCACTCCTGACTCACTGTAAAGGTACATTTAATCCACACGTGGGCCTAGATTCCACGTTAGACGATAACACAGAATATCTGCATATTCGACTTCTGTGCTGGAACTGCACACTCAAAATGCATTTGAGGTTCACCTTTGATGAAGAGCAAGTTGCTCTTCTGAAATAGTGTGCTTCAGGGGTTTAGGGGAAACGCTGTCTGGTATCCACTGCCTTCCAGTGTTGGGATTACTGACCACACAATCCATGCCCACAAGGCAGAAATCCTCCCAGTGAGCTGTTAAGCTCCTCTCTCGGCACTAATAGGCTGCGAGGACAATCCAGGCTGCGGGGGCTGGGCATCGGACAAGTGCACAAGTGTGGGGGGGTTAAATTAAAGAAATGGTTTTAAAAAGGTCAGGTCACTGTCACATCTCCAAACGACGGAATCTTCCAGCAGAATTAAAACTGGTTACGATACCTTGATCTTAAAAATGCCAATCGAACGAGTGACTGTTGTCAATTTTGTGTTCATCCATTCACAAATGTTTTGGATATGCAGGGAAAGTTCTTGTGTCGAATTCAGGGAGAACATTGGAACCTTGCCCTCCACATGCTTGAAGTGCACACATTTGTTCCACAATGTGAGTTAAGAAAGGATCTACACATCACCATAATGATCGTACATTTGGGAAATGATCAATAAAATCTAGAGCGGAAAAACATTAAAATGAGTTTGTTGAGAAGAGCAGCATTGTTATTAAAGGCAAAGGTGGAAAAACTGTACTAACAAACACAAACAACGTACAACAGTCAACCCACACAATTTCTCCTCCCATCTTTTTTGTTAACTAAATAATCAGACATTATGAAAAACATCCATCTATAAATGGAACCACAGATGCAAATTTGTGCAGCAATAGTCTGTCTGCCCTGAAATCTTTAACATCCTAGAGGGAAGAAGAAAGGCTCCTCTTTGTGTGTATTGGGGGGACCTAAAAGTGTGGAAATGCTCTAGTTATAAAGGAGGAAATTCAAATCTCAACAGCCTTTAGCTATTAAATATGTAATATTCAAACCTTGTAGCTTAGAGGTGCATTTCACTAAGAAGTTAAATCAGAACACTAATGGCATTTAAGTGCAACACATTCAATTAAGTTTTTTCTATTGACCATATAGTTTCAGCATTTTAATTATATGATTATATAATTATAACATAGTATAATTATTAAATGAGATAATATGAAGGCAACAGTTTACAGCTAAGTCAATTTTTCATGGAGACATTTAAAATTTTAACAATACAGAGAATTCTTTAAAAAAAAAAAAAAAAAAAAAACACACAAACCAGGAAGTACCCACTGGCTATTATTCAGCTAGCTAAATGAGAATAAATTAATTTCCTTTTAAATCCAGCCACTTACCGGAAGTCNTTTTAACAATACAGAGAATTTTTTAAAAAAAAAAAAAAAAAAAAACACACAAACCAGGAAGTACCCACTGGCTATTATTCAGCTAGCTAAATGAGAATAAATTAATTTCCTTTTAAATCCAGCCACTTACCGGAAGTCCGATGCATTATTTATGGTGAAGGAAAAAGGCAGAGGGACCTGACCTAGAAAACACTCAGTGTGATGTTTAAAGGGGGGGAAGGGGGGGGGGGGTCTGAGTATTGGCAGGCCCACACGCATTAGGGGATGAGAAGGAAATCTTGCCAAACAATGGAGGCACATAACTTTTATTAACATACAGAGGACGAGGGCTAGGAGGCAGCCTCGAATTCAATAAAGTGGCCCTCACTGCTGACGCACACGCTCCAAAGGGGCTTTAAAAAAAAAAAAAAAAAACACATTTCCACCCCCTTTCTAAGCCCAAGAAAATCCCTTTGTTCCTAAAGTCAGAAACCACCCCCCCCACTCTCATCTCCTCTGACATGTGAAGTTAAGGGGAGGGGGAATAAATAAATAAATATAATATTATGAACAGGAGGAGGGGAAGCAGGCTGCAGGGCTCAGTATCTGATACCTCCCACCCCGGTGACACAAAGTGACGTAATTACTCACAGGAGGGATGAGAGAAGTGGCGGCGATGCCGTGCACTGGTGCCCCCTCTCCTTCCTCTGCTCTTGTCCGTCCGGCTGGTGCCTGCGGCAGTTGCTCATTCATCTCCAGCTAAGGGACCTCTGGGTGCTGCCTGACACAAGTGCCATCTGCAGCATCCCAGCTGTGCGGGTAATAGGGCTTTGGGCAGGAAGTAAGTCATCCAACTGGGGGGGGGGGGGGGGG